>JAESUZ010003925.1:0-426108 GCA_017311185.1 Proteles cristata cristata
GTCACAAAGCAGTGGTGAATGAGAAAGTACTCCAGAATATTATTAAGGTATCTTTTTTTAATTTCTATACTTTCACTTGATGATAACACTGTTATTGAAATTATAGTAAATTCTTGAAATTATAGGTAATGACATATTATCATATATTGAAATAAATGGAAAATATCTGTATTATTATTTATAGACACTTTTTTCCAACATTCACGAATAGTATTTAGGAAGCCTTTTTTCTACAGTATGAAAAGTTCTTTTTTTTTAATGAAAAGTATTTTAAAGTAAATATACATTAGATTTTTTACACTTTCTTAAATTTTGCCACAGTATAACGAAGTATCCTGTTTCTTATACTTCAGGATTGATGAGCATTTAGAGAGAAGTTCACAACCCATCAACTTAATTGATCATGCATACTTTTGTTTTAAGCCAGTTTCCTGGTGTATGGACAACCATTTGCAAAAACTCATCTCTAGTGGTTTATGTCTGATTCTTCCAAAGTTAATTTCTTGTTTTTTCCTGTATTTTGAAGGATACACCTAAACCTTGCCTTCTACAGGCCTCATATGAAATGTCTTCCCTCAAGGAGAAGGCCTTTCTCTGTTCCAAAGGTCATCCTTCTCTCTGTGTCCCTCCTTTTCCTCTTTCCCTCTTTCTTTGTTGGTGATGCTTTCTTTCATTTTCCTTTTAGCTTCATAAACTGTATCTTGGAAGATGATTAATCCCTTTATATAAGAACTTTCTCTCCCTTTAGTTCCTTCTCAAATGGCCCCTCCCCTTTCAGCTTTTCTTTCCTCCCAGATTCCTGTAAACAGCTTGTGGCCTTCATCTAAGCTTCCACTCGCCTTACCCCACTGCATGCTGGCTTACTTTCATATTGTGCTCCAGAAATGACTTAAAGGTTTAGAAGATGAAATCTTCAAATCCTTTGTGCTTTCCTAATTATCCTTCCTGTCCTATGAATACCTTCCTTACCTTCCTTTAAACTCCTTCCCCTGACTTTTGTTATACTCTTTCTTCCCCTCCCCACTCATCCCATCACAACTGTTCTCCCCTCATTCACTGAGAATCGTTTTTAAGCACCTCTTTTGCCAGGTACTGACTAAATAGTAAAGATTAAAAACTGAATAAGATAATTCTTACATTTAATCATTCAGTGAAGGGAATATAGAAAAGGCAGACAAAGTGTGTTAAGTCCTAAGTGAAGAGCACACAGTGGATTCAGATACACCTGCCTTAGAATAGTGTGTTGCTGTTTACTTGCTGCTGTATGATTTGGGTGAATGGACCTGTCAGAGGGTTTCTCATCTATAAAAGGCAGCTAATACCAATACCACTTATAGGTCTTAACTATTGAGAGACTCATTTGAGATATAGCTTTTAATGATACTTGGCAAGTAGTCAGTGCTGAATAAAATGTTAGGTCCCCCTCCAATCCCCCACAGACAAGGAAATAACTGTCTAGAGGATTTTGGCAAGGATCAACAGAAGTGACACTTCAAGGAGTAATAGATATGTTAGGGAGAAGGAGAGGGATTAAGCAACTTAAAAGATGGTTGTATTTTTTAAAGAAATTTTGAGAAATTCCATTTAAGGAGATGTCAGGACCTAGAATAAGTCTGAAAAAGTAGCTGTGGTTCTTATAAGCCATCATAAGGAATCAGACTTTATTCTTTAACCATTGAAGACTCAAACATTGCAAAGTGAGATGAATCAGTGTATATTTTTAAAAGAATTAAATAATCTTTTTTCTATACCCCTTCCCCCTGACCTTTTTAAAAAATGTTTATTTATTTTGAGAGAGAGCTTGTGTGAGCTGGAGAGGGGCAGAGAGAGGGAGAGAGAAAATCCCAAACAGGCTCCATACTAACAGCATGGGGCTTGAACTGAGTGAACTGTGAGAGCATGACCTGAGCTGAAATCAAGAGTTGGACGCTTTGGAATGCCTGGGTGGCTCAGTCATTTGAGTGGCTGACTTTGGTTTTGGTCACAATCTCACAGGTCCATGGGTTCAAGCCCTGCATTGGGTTCTGTGCTGACAGCCCAGAGCCTGAAGCCTGCTTCGGATTCTGTGTCTTCCTCTTTCTCTGCCCCTCCCCCGCTTGCATTCTGCCTCTCTCTCGAAAATAATAAACATTAAAAATAAATAATAAATAAGTAAACATTGAAAAAAAGAGTTGTGTGCTTAACTGCCTGAGCCACCCAGGTGCTCCTCTGCTCCCCCTTTCTTGATGCCACTCACTATATTGTATTGTGATTAATTGGACAAGGCTCTCTTTCTCTCTCAAAAATTGTGAGCTTTGTGGCATCAAGAACAGATTTCCCAGTTCCATATAGATTTACTGAGTATATACTATATACAGGTCTCCGTATTAGTTGCTTACATGTTTTTAAACAAAAAATGTACAAATCACATAAATCTACTGTGTGTAAATTCCCTTGACTTTAGTAAAATATTAATTGTAGTAGTTAATTATATTTTTCTTTGATTTAACTTTGAGTTATAAAATGTTAACTTAGACTGGCCTTAGTATAATTTAGTACTATTTTCTTTGCAAATGGCAAACATTTGGGCTCTGTTTAGCTTTAACAATAAAAGGAATTTATTGCCATGCTTAGTTGGAAAATTTAGAGATAGAGGGAGGGTTTGAAGGATTGGTTTATCCAGTGTTTTGGCAGTATCAACAAAAATCAAGTTTCTTTTCCTCTCAATTCTGCTTTTCCAAAGATTGATTACATCTCATGTTTCTCCTCATAGGTACAGGCTAATAAAGGGTTTGATGTCCAGTAGGAGGTGTGTGCATGTGCGTGTTTCTTATCATATTCTTCTTAAGTTCTAAAATTAATCTTAAGTGGACCAGCTTTAGTCCTATGCCCAGTCTTTAAGCAGTGATTATGGTCAAGGAAATGGAGTAGATTGATTGATTTAATGAGCTCATCATTACTCTTTACCCTAAATTCCACATGGAATTGGAGTCAGGTTCCCTCCAAGCACCTGGGGAAGGGAAAGAAATAAATAGATCTGGCTAGACTAATTATCTCTTAGTGGAGGCCCATTTCATGCTAACATGTAATGGTTCACTATGTGATTGAGTAGTCAGTAATAATTTGTATGGAGGATGATGAAATTCAAGTTTTATATTCACTCCATAACCTTGAAATATGAAAACTTATCTCTGCTACTCTTTATCTCTCTGAGACTAGGCTTTTTTATATAAAAAGGTTTTCACTTTAATGCACATTTTCTGCTGATATGCTGAAACTGGGAGTTTGGGTCAGTCTAATCTCATAGTTGCTGGATAGACCTATGGCCAGAGGACTTCATTTTGAACCACCAAATTAGTTCTTTAATGTTTTGTAGCAATCTACCTCAAAAGTTGACCAGTTAAACAGTAAATCTCAACATCATAGTCACATCACTTATACATAACTCAGATGCTTTACTCCTGTATCTGCAGTGGTTGAGGAATAAACTGTCTTCCTCAATGATCAGATTTACTGAAATAACTTGGAAAAGGAAAAAAAAGTACATTAAAATGTTATAGAGTAGAACTTAAAGTTCGAAGAATTTTAGAGATAAAACATAAGACTTCAAAGTATTGATGCTTTAGGTTATGTTTATTGAACCAATAATGAAAAGATACAAGGTGTTGATCTTTCTTAAACAGGAGAACCCCATCAGTCAAATTATTTTCTGCTAGAAAAAATATGGCAGAATGTTCTAATTCCTTAATAGTAAATTGAGAGAAACTGAAATTTTAAGTTCACTATTCCTATCTTTTCAGATAACATCCCTATATTTTATGATGAGAAACTGAAGTTCAAAAGATGGTTACTCATTCAAGTTCATTGTTTATAATAAAATGGAAACAGAATATCTTTTTAGCACTTGTGGGGATGAGCACTGGGTGTTATGTGGAAACTAATTTGACAATAAACTATTTGTAAAAAAAAAAAAAAAAAGAATATCTTTTTAGGCAGTAGGATTTGAGGACCATGTCTGAAAAATTGATTTTTCTAGAAAATAATACCCTTTTTTTTAAAAATGAAAATACCTGTGCTGTTATTTTTTCTCTCTGCTATAGTTTTCTTAAAGTAATTAAAGTTGTGTTTATATATTTGAATTAATAAATATCTTAAATTGTCTTTATTTTCACAGACCCTTCGGGTTCCTCTCAGTTTGAAATATTCCTGCCCGTCTGAGAGCACATGGAAACTAGCAGTATCTTCTCTCCTCAAAGTTCTTTCTATTGGGCTACCTGTTGCCCGGCAGCATGCTTCTTCTGGAAAATTTGACAGTATGTGGCCAGAACTAGCCAATACTTTTGAAGACTTTCTCTTTACTAAAAGGTCAGCTCATTCAATTTTACAATTAAGACAGTGTCTCAGAAAGTATGCAATACCTGTTATTGATCTAAAAACAATCTCTCATTCATTAATAAAGTAATTATTAAGATTGCTATGTTGTATACAAAGCACAACTGAGTAGACATTTATCCACTAGGTACATTATCCATGAGCAATGGAGCTTTTTGCTTTTTACAGTGTTTTTGTTTTTTTAAGCTTATTTATTTTGAGAGAGAGAAAGGGAGAAAGAGCCCACATGCAGGAGAGGGGCAGAAAGAGAGGGAGAATCCCAAGCAGACTCCATGATATAAGTGCAGAGCCTGTTGCAGAGCTCAGTCCCACAAACCGTGAGATTATGATCTGACCCTAAATCAAGAGTCAGATACTAACTGAGCCTTCCAGGTGCCCCTACAATGGTTTTTTTTAAAAAAAAATTTTAATGTTTATTCTTGACAGAGAGACAGAGACAGGGCGTTAGTGGGGGAGGGGCAGAGCGAGAGAGGGACACAGAATCTGAAGCAGGCTCCAGCCTCTGAGCTGCCGCACAGTGCACGACATGTGGCTTAAACTCACAAACCGTGAGATCATGACCACAGCTGAAGTCAGATGCTAACCAACTGAACCTCCCAGACACCCTGTGTTTTTGGTTTTAAGACAGGAATCTGTAAGCCTATATGGTTGCATCATAATTAAGGTTTTAACTTGAGGAAGCTAAGAAGATCTATTTTTAAATCTGCTGCCCATTTGGCATTGTAAGAGGAAAACAATTTGAAAAAAATCAGTGTTGCACCAGAATAAATATGATTAGTGGTGATAATGATTAGCTCTTTTAAGATGTTAGGTTTGGCAAAGAGTGGCATTTTCATTGTGTGACATCTATCTGAAGATTTATGCTTATGGATCCTCTTTTGACCCCTCACTGAATGAGAGTAGGATAATTAGAACACATACTAAATTTTATGAAGGAGGAATCTATTGTGGGTTAATTTAAATTTTGTATAAAAGCTTATCTGGTATTTCAGAATTGAAAGTAATGACATCCTAATTTCTGTTTCTACAATTGGTCAGATTTTGTTTAACTTTCTTTTGTTTTCTTTCCTTTTTTTTTAGTTTACTTATTTTTGAGAGAGAGAGAGAGCGAGCACGAGCAGGGGAGGGTCAGAGAGAGAGGGAGAGAGAGAATCCTCAGCATGGAGCCCGAGGTAGGGCTTAGTCATAGGACCACGAGATCATGACCTGAGCCGATATCAAGAGTCAGACACCTAACCGACTGAGCCACCCAAGTTTTACTTTCTTATGTATTTCATCTCTAGAAATCTTGTAAATACCAATGCAAACATACTCTGTATTTGCTGGAAAATTATAAGGACTCAAAGCACATTCAAACAAATTCTTTTTATCTGTAACCCTGATAATTTGAGTTTCTTTGTGGACTCCATTGCCCAAAATCACTGTATTAATTTTTATGAATCAAATAGGTTTTAGAAATTTAAACTTTTCTTTTTCCTTCTCAGTTGTCTGTATACTCACATTACCTTATTAATACATACTTTTATTTTTATTTATTTTTTAAAGATATTATTTTTAAGTAATTTCTACACCTAACTTGGGACTTGAACCCACAACCCTGAGACCAAGAGATACACGCTACACCACCTGAGCCAGCCAGGTGTCCCATAATAATATAAGCTTTTAGGTCAGGTTTTCTGGCAATGAGTAAAACTTCTTTAAGAATTTGTTTTCCTGGGGTGCCTGGGTGGCTCAGTCAGTTGAGCGTCCAACTTCGGCTCAGGTCATGATCTCACAGTTTGTGGGTTCAAGTCCTGCGTCAGGCTCTGTGCTGACAGCTAGCTCAGAGCCTGGAGCCTGTTTCAGATTCTGTATCTCCCTCTCTCTCTGACCCTCCTCTGCTCACACTGTCTATCTGTCTCTCTGTCTGTCTCTCTCTCAGAAATAAATAAAACATTAAAAAATTAAAAAAAAAAAGAATTTGTTTTCCTATGGCTTGCTCTTTCTGTCATCTTACTTAATTCTCAGGTTTCTTAAGGAATATTTTTCATTTTTCAAACTTTGTTCTTATTTTATTAAATTCAGTTTTCTGAAATTAATTTTATGTGTTTCTGTGCAATAAAGTAGGCAGTGAAACTAAAGGCCTAATAATAGATATTGTACATCTTATGTCATGTTTATTAATGCCGTTGTACAGTATAATTCTTTGTAGTCTTGGGGCGCCTGGGTGGCTTAGTCGGTTAAGGGTCCGACTTTCGCTTAGGTCATGATCTCGCGGTTCGTGGGTTCGGGCCCCGCGTTGGGCTCTGTGCTGACTGCCAGCTCAGAGCCTGGAGCCTGTTCCAGTCTGTGACTCCCTCTCTCTCTGACCCTCCCCTGCTCATGCTGTCTCTCTCTCTCTCTCTCTCTCTCTCTCCTAGAAATAAATAAAAACATTAAAAAAAAAATTCTTTGTAGTCTTAGCCCGACGACCACCCTGCTTACATTAAAGTTCTGGGTGTATCAAGTATGTTGAAAAATCACATTACTTAAGAAAGCGGCCAGCATGGTGGGTAAGAGCACTAACTCAGGAGTGGGGTCATCTGGATTCAAATCCCAGTTGTATAACTTTGTAACTGAGATGTTTTGGACAAGTTACTTAATCTCTCAGGAAGTAACCTTTCATTTCCTCATCTGTTAATGGGAGTTATACTTAACGTATAGGGTTATTATGAGGGTTAAGTCACTTAAAATAAGGGACTGCTGAGAGTAGTACTGGCATATAATTGTTTTTAAAATGCTTGGTACCACTATTATTATCCTCATTATTTCTTTTCCTTAAGAGAAAATGATGTTATCCGTATCCTTTTCCATCAAACAGCCATATTTTAAACCAGAATTTTAAAGACCAAAACTCTAAATAACTAGGAGTAGGAAATTTACTTCTAAATTTGGAATTGCATGTAATGGCTAGAAAATAATAAAGGTACTGACTTCAGCTGTCAGTAACACGGAATCAGTGTTCTATGTTGTAGTTATTCTGCTTATAGATTTAAGCCTTCTGCTACGTGGAGTAGTAGAGACCTACCCTACATTGAAAGTCATGACCTACTTTGGACTCTGTCACCTACTTTCTGTTGACCTTGAACTGATCATTTTTATTTCGTAGTACAAGAATATTTTAAGGCTCAAATTGAAAACCTGTATTAGTTGAAGCTAAAAATGCAGTACTCTCTAGGAGAACTTAAAACAATGCACATTTTCAGTTTTGTGAGGTTTTGTGTTTTGTTTTCCAAATAATTGATTACTTTGGAAATCACAAAGTATTATTTTATGTCATATATGTACTTGTTCTATAACTGAAGTTCATCAGTAGCATTTGAACAGTAGGGTAAGTGTTTCAAAATGTAGTTTGGAGTAACAAGGCCTTAGTTTTTAGATAATACTAATTTTTGAGCGTATTTATCTTAGAACATTTATAAATCTTTTAACTTAATGTATACTCTAAGACTTTGAATAACCATGCCTTTCTCCTATATTGCTTAGCTTTCTTTTGTTCTATAAGCTGTTTTGGCAAGGCAGTATAACAAAGAAATACAAATAAAATCAAAATTAGCTAGAAGAAAATGAAGGCTTTGGAAATCACTGAGGACTATCATAAGTAGATAGTTTAATGGAGAAAAAGAAAAAACATGATTAAAGATGAAAAACAAAGACTGTAATCTGGTAGACACTTGAGGTTTATTAGGAGTTCATTCAATCATCCTTGGAATATTGAAACATGGTACTTGTCCTCTAGAATACACTGGACTGAGGGGAATTCATACAAATGGTCTGTGGACCTTAAGTTAAAAATCACTAAGTACTACCCAAAAGAATTCATATGAAACATGTTCACACAAAAACTTGTTCACTGACATTCATAGTGCTATTTTTCATATTAGCTCCCAAATGAAAACAGTCTCAATGTTCATCTCCTGATGAGTGGATAAAGTAAATGTGGTATGTTCACAGATGGAATATTCAGCCATAAGAAAGGATAAAATACTGATGCATGCATGCAACAATATAGATGAATCTTGAAGATGTTAGGCTAAATGAAAGAAACCAGACACAAAAGGCTATATATTGTATGATGTCACTTATGTGGTATATCCAGAAGAGGTAAATGCATAGAGATCAAGTAGATTAACGAATGCCAGTGATGGAGGAGGAGGAGAAGATGAGGAGTGACTGCTGAAAGTACAGAATGTCTTTCAGGAGTGATGAAAATATTCTAGAACTAGAACTTCTACAACTTTGTGAATATACTAAAAAAACACTGAATTATATACTTTAAAAGGTGAATTTTGTAGTATATGAAATTGTATCTCATTACACTTTTTTAATGTACCATGCAGAGAGAATTGTCAAAAAATACAAATAATACTTTATCAGTTTGAAGGCTATTTTATTTCAAATAAAGATTTGTGAAGATAATTTTAAAAATTACCTCCATCTTAGAGAACCTAAGGATCTTATATGGCCCATTTCTACCTGCAATATTGACTGTCTCTACTTATAATTTATAGGTAAACTGTGTTAATCATCAGGGTTTTTAAAAACTCAACCAATCTTTTTGATATGCTCAAAGTGTTTTAGTAAGGATACTAACTATAAGTTAAAATAAATAACCATTTGTCTGGGTTTTGAGATCAGAATACATAACCTACATAATCAAATAATTTCTTGATTTTTTTTTGATCATTGGAATTAGGGGTGAACTTTTCAGTTTCTGACTTTGTATGCTACTTTCTTTCCTCATAAGATACTTTAAAATCCAGTTCAGTGTTTGATACATGATCCCAGTAACATTGATATTATTAGCATCTGTTCCTAATAAGCTTTTTTTTAAAGTGGTAGTTACCCCATCCTTAGTTACCTCCACCATTATCACCATTTTTTTGGTATTACTGAACACTTACATTACTTGATTATAAATTAGAATTAAAGAATTTTATCTCTAGAAATACAGATAAGATCTGTGAAGCTACATTACTTGTAACGGTTATGAAATTCCCACCACTGGTTCAAATTTGGATGCATGTCATTAAAATTTTTCCTGTAGTTTCCTACTAACAGACTATAGAAGTAGCCTAGGACTTGCACACCAGAATGCAAGCTTCATGCAACAGGGGCTGAGTCGCTCTTGTTCACAGCTGGATCTTGACCACCATCTTGTTCACACTCAATGCTGAATAGTGCCTGATACAAAGTATCTGGTACTCAATAAATATTTGTTGAATGAAAAACATCTAAGTCAAGCAAAGATCTGGTACCTATAAACAGAGTACATGCACATGGGTGCTTGTGTGTTTTCTATTATTTGTAAACAGAAAAATCAAATCATACTAGAGCAAAAAGAGCCCTTTTTTTTATAGATACAAAACTATATATTATAACTCTAAATCTAAATACCATAACACTACTTTTACATTTAAAAAATGAACAGAAGAATTTAGACTCAAATACCAGAGAAGTTCAGGGTCAAATTGTGGCCTTGTCACTTGCTTACAGTACATTCTTGGTCATATTGCTAGCATTCAAAGCCTCAGTCCTCTTCTGTCAGTTACATGAGGATAATACCTACTACATGTGGTTATTCTGGGAACATATGAGATCATACAAATAAAGCTCTTAGTGTAGTAGATGGCTCTGTAATTTTCTTGCTGTCATTATTACTGTAACAATCATTAACATCCTATTCCCAGCTGTTTTTAAGTAGGTAATAGTTCACTGTTATCTTAAGTTTAATACCATTTTAATGCTCATTCTAATCAGGAGCCACATGGTTTAGAATTCACCTTGGCTTTCTCAGAATTACTAATTTCCATTGATGATGCTGGAATAATTTTCTGCTTTAGAAAGTCTGAATCAGTCCTAATTTTTTTTTAGATGTTCTCTATGTTTATTGTCAAGATCTTTAATACATTGTATTTATTACAAATCAGTGATTAATAGCCAGTCTCTGAGTGAATGGTTCAGCAGATGACTAAGACTATTTTAAAGTCACTGGCAATGTAAGTGAATTCAGGTATCCTCACGGTGATAATTTTTGTTGTAGCTGCAGATGATGGTAATACCCTCACTATTTATTGGGTTTTTTTTTTTCATTCATAATACTGAAAGAAGGTTAATTTTACAGATTTTATTTAATTTAGGACTGGATGAAGCATTTTTTGTAGCTAGAAGTTCATGTTTGTAATTGGTGTAGTCATCATTATACTAATAACTTTAATTAAAATACTGTTCTTTTAAATAAATGGTAATAAATACGTGAGAAAATAAATATGTTTTGGAATTTGAATACTGTTTATTTCCAGGGAGCATTTTACTTTTAAAAATCAAGTGTTTTATTTGTTTATTTTTTAGCATACCTCCAGATAATCTCTCTATTCAAGAATTTCAGAGAAATGAAAGTATTGATGTTGAGGTGAGGAAGCTATTTAAAACATTTTCCTGTAACCATTTGTACAAACCAAATAGAAATGTTGAAATTATAAAATTGCTTAAAGAACAAGTAGGAGTAGTAGGTTAAGATTGAACCTAAAAGCTTATGAAACTCTGACAAAGATTGGTTTTTAAGGCACTGACATGATTTCTTTTTATTTGTTAGCCTTGTGCTGTATGTAAATTGTCTAGATCCTTAGTTGTGTCCATTTAATAATTTTAATAAGTAGTTGATTCAGTAAAGTCTCAGTCTTTGAGCATGTATTTGAGAATTTGCTCTACAGTTTGGCAAACCAGGTGTTTGTGGTTCAAACTGATCAGTAAGTTGTTTCGATTTTTGTTTTTAACCAGCTGTAGAGAGAGCCTCTCGTACTCTTAAAGCACATAATGAGGGTTTTCTCAAAAATATATTTTGTTGATTATAAATGGATTTTAAAGAAGTTGTTTTTTGGTTATGGATTTTTTGTTGGAGGTGGTGTTTTGATGATTTTCCTTTAAGCAGTATAAAATAACTTTTAAGTAAAGCAAGTAAATTACTTTAAAGTATACAAAAAAAGTATAGGTATAAAATACTGCTTTTTGTCCGTTACTGTATTAAAACTCTTGTAAACTTTTCTTCTTTTTCATCAAAGGGTAAAATAACACCTTATATATTAGAAATAAACTATTTAGGAAAAATGAATATAACTCTCTTTTGTCTCATTTATGGTTATAAAAAGTGATTTGACTCTTATTCTTAATTCTGTTTTGGATACTTTATTATAACATGGATACATTTCATATAAGATCAACATTTATTAAAATGGTTGCATAGTAAACAGTCTATAGTAATTGGCCATTTGTAATAAATTTATTATTATTACTAAGTTGAGGGAAATGGGCTACTCATCCTCTATGTTAACATTAAAATATTTATGTACTTCAAGGAAGATTCTTTAGCTGATTTTCTTTTGAAATAAAAGTTAGATTTTACTCTAGATATTGTCATTTGAGTTGGTCTCTTTCAGGAAAAAAAATGCATTTGAGTTTGCCTCTTTTGTTATAGGTAGTTCAGCTCATCAGCACTGAGATACTACCTTATGCAAATTTTATTCCTAAGGAATTTGTTGGTCAGATAATGACTATGCTTAATAAGGGCTCAATACATTCTCAGTCATCTTCATTTACAGGTATGTTATTTTAATGATTTATTAAAAATGTTAGTAAATATTGAAGTACTTTGGAAGAAGCTGACTGTATAAATGTTTACTCCTGCGATTATGGTAAAATGTAAACTGGAGAATGGTTAAGGTAATTTCTAAGAACATGATAGAACATTAAGCTTTATGAGGAGAATATGTGAATATTCTGTGAATTATGTGTTACAAATTAAATTACAGAGCACTTAAGGAATCTGCCTAAGTCACTATAGGTGGTCACAAGTTAATAGTTTTGTGAAATCAAAATTGGCTAACTTTACTGAGTCTCAGTTTTGTCATCTATAAATGAAGATATTTATAAATTACAGTTAGTTAAAACAAATAGATTCCTTAATATTTGTTAAAGGAACTAAGTTTAGTACATGCTTACTATGTACAGGGTATTATGCTAGAATGTTACCACTTTTTTCACAATATTTCTGTGAGGATAGTTTCTACCATACTGCAGAGGAAAAATGGGTTTAGAAAGATTGAAAAAATTATCCATAATCCAGAAGTGGGAAGCCAAAATTCACCCTTAAAAAGAACTCCATCAGGGTGCCTAGGTTGCTCTGTTGGTTAAGCATATGACTTGGCTCAGTTCATGATCTTACAGCTCATGAGTTTGAGCCCCATGTTGGGTTCCATGCTGATAGCATGGAGCCTGGAGCCTACTTCAATTCTGTGTCTCTCTCCTTCTCTGTTCCTACCCTGCTCGTGCTCTCTCTCTCTGTCCCTCAAAAATAAGTAAGCATTTAAAAAAATTTAAAAAAGAAAGAACTCCATGCTTTTCATTTTATCCTGCTTCCTCATTGGATATGATACTTAAATTGCTTTTTGCTTTTTCTCTTTTTCTAAACCTGTGCTCAGTTGTTAAATGGAATTGTGATATCATAACACGATTTCCTGTGACATGATTAAAAGACTATAAATTTGTGCCATGCACATCCTTAATCCCCAGAATTTACCAGAGTAAATTGACTGGGTAAAATGACTAACTTCTGCTAAACAGTGTTAAGCACTTTAAAGAGCATTTACATGTGCACAGTTTGGCCACTAGGTGTCTCTCGTACTGCTTACTTCACAAACTATAGTAGTTCTTTTTCCCAGCCCAGCCCAGTTTTAAAAGTGATCTGGTAAAGTGCAGATTTAACAAATAAAATAGCCTCAGAGGAAATAATTACATCCTACTTATATTAATACAGCCAACTTTTTATTATTAAGAGTATATGAAAATTTCTAGATACATTTTTATAAAATATGTATTACAAACAATATAGTCAGATGTAAGCATTTTAAGCTAAATAAGGATTACTGAGTTCCATGTATACTTTTTCTAGCAGTTTCTGATGATAGCTCTTGCCATTTACGGTATTAAATATACCAAGATAAGGAAGGTATTTGGACATTTTTCCAGTGACTTTGCCATAGGACCCAAACTTTTCAGCATTAACTTGGAAGGTTTTTTTTTTGTTTGTTTTTGTTCTTTTTTAACATATGCATAGAAAGCCTTCCATGCTAAACAGGATCAACCTATAAAGACGTAGGTTTCAGTAATCATTTTTGGTCCCCACTATTCTTAAGTGTGACCTGATAGCCAAAGCTTTCAGAGAAAATCTTTCAACATGAAAGAAAAAACAAAACAAGAAAGAGGGAGTAAAAGAAACTGAGAGGAAACAGATAAAATTCAGAGCCATAAAAACATTACCCCAGAAAAGCACAGTTATAACTAGGATGTCCAAAGAGGTAAAAGATTTTATATCCATGAAACAATACTATTAAAAAGGAATCAGAACATGAAAGAGCTCATAGAAACTAAAAATGTGACCACTGAAATAACAAGTCCAGTGAAGGGTTGCAAGAAAATATAAGGAAATAACCCAGAAAATAAAGACTTTAAAAAGAGTACACAATATAAGAAGAAGGAAATAAAATGAGTCCAAGGGGTCTAATATCTGACAATAGGTCTTCCAGAAGGATAAAATAGAGCAAAGATAACAGAGGAAATTATCAAAGGCATAAATTGATGAAATCAGTCTCCAAATTAAAAATGGTCATTCAGTAACCGGAACAGTGAAAGAGAAAAGACCCACAAGAAAGCATGTTTTTAGGAAATTTCAAAATACCTGGGATAAAGAGAAGATTCTACAAGATTTCAGAAAGAAAAGAAAAAAGTCCAACACAAAAGAATTGTATCAAGATGACATTGGACTTCTCAGTAGCAGCACTGGATGCTAAAAGACTTTGATGCAATAGCATGAGAGTTATAAATGGAAAGGATTTTTAACATGGAGTTTTAAATGTAGGCCCAGTGTTGGCAGAGTATAAGCGTAGAATGATAGTTCTCAAATGTCAGCATGCATTATAATCAGCTACAAGGGCAAGTTATTGCTGGACTGTACTCTCAGAGCTTCTGATTCAGTAGGTCTGGGGTGGGATATGAGAATGTTCATTTCTAACGAGTTTTCTGGTGATGCTGATGCTGCTAAGGAACAATTCATTGAGTACCACCGTAAAATAATGATATTTTCAGAAATGCAAGCACTCAAAATGTTACTTCCTATTCAGAATAGTCTTTCTGAGGTACTCTAGAATGTGCTCCATGAAAACAAAGGAGTAAGCGAAGGAAACAGAAGGCATAGATCTAAGAAGTGGGATATAAAATAAGAGAATAAAAACAATTCCCAGGCTGTGACAAAGACTAGTTTTGGATATAGCTGGACAGCAGGTCTAGAGAGCAGGTAGTCCAGACTAGAGCAGAAGTCTGGCTCTGGAAAGATGTTGCTAAGAGGAAGGTAGGAAGGGAGGGAGGTGGGGGGAGGGAGGTGGGGGGAGGGAGGAGGAAGTAAGAAAGGAAATCACTAGCTTGACCTTTTGGCAAACTGTTGAGAAGTATTTTATAGTGCTGCCAAAGAGTATTAAAAAAATAAGACAAGAAAAATATTAAGTAGAAATGATGAGAGTGGACAGTCTTGCCTTGTTTTTGCTCTTGCAAGGGGAAAAGTTGTTATATATATGCTGTTAGCTGTAGGTTTTTCATAGATGCTCTTCATCAGCTGAAGAATTCCCTATTGTTCCTAGTTTGCTAAATTGTTATCATTAGGATTATTATTTAACCTCTTATTAACCATCAACATCAAAAATTGTTAATTTTACAGAAGCAGAGATTGATATTCGTTTGAGAGAGGAATTTTCAAAAATGTGTTTTGAAACACTGCTCCAGTTTTCCTTCAGTAATAAAGTCACAACACCCCAAGAAGGCTATATCTCCCGAATGGCACTCTCAGTGCTTTTAAAGAGGTCTCAAGATGTACTCCATCGCTATATAGAGGATGAAAGATTAAGTGGTAAATGCCCTCTTCCAAGGTATAGATTTTATTTTATAGATGAAGGGAATATGCTGTCATAGTTATTAATAAAAAAGAAAAAAAGCTCTGAGCACCAGGTTGTTTTTATAAGTGTTGTGAATGTAACCTGAAGCTGTTTATAATTTTATTTATATTTATAATATAAATATAAATTTATTTATAATTTTATATGGTGTAAATATAAGTTTCGGTGAAGATATATTAATGTATTTTATTATGGGGTGCTTTATCAGACTTGTCATTGAGGTTAAGTAATATATATGTACCA
The DNA here is from genome assembly GCA_017311185.1 of Proteles cristata cristata. Classification (NCBI taxonomy): domain Eukaryota; kingdom Metazoa; phylum Chordata; class Mammalia; order Carnivora; family Hyaenidae; genus Proteles; species Proteles cristata. Next base: position 15,633 of record JAESUZ010003925.1, read on the forward strand.
AATTTCCTTTTTGGATTTAAAAGAAAATTTTGAATTCTAAAATACGTTTTCTCAAGGATGCCTGGATAAGGATTTGCGGATCTGTATGAGCACATAGATGTGGATCTCTCTAGAGAGAATAATCGATAAATTATACTCTGGGAACTTCCTAGTTTGTTTTACAGTTATTTTTAGGTTTCTCTACAAGTCAGCTAGCATCTTAGATCTTCTTTTCATCTAATTTGCCTAATTAAGTCCTTGTTCCTAAACCAATTTGCTTCCCATTTAGCCAAGCTGTGTCAGTGGAAGAGGCTTTAGGTCTTTCTGCTAAGCCAAAGCTAATCAAAGTTGGGGTAGAAATCAGAAGTCATCAAAAACTGTAATCATAAATTTGGGTTATGTCGCCAATCTATTTTTTAATGTGGAAATTAGAGTTTAAAGCAAAACAAATGAAACAAACAAAATAATATTGGAAGACAAAGTTCTCAAAGTCAGGAGAGAGTTTCAAAAATCATTATGGGTCCTATCTCTTAAGGTAGCATTAGAGAAATTACTCATCAGCTCCAAATCTTTGTGCACATTCTTATTTACTTATAATAAAATTTTGGAGTTAGAATTACTTGTCAAAAGATAAAAACATTTTTTAAACTTTCTTTTAATGTTTATTTTTGAGAGAATGAGTACAAGTAGGGGAGGGGCAGACAGAATCTGTAGCAGGCTCCAGGCTCTGAGCTGACAGCACACAGCTCGACATTGGGCTTGAACTCATGAACCGCGAGATCATGACCTGAGCTGAAGTTGGAGGCTTAGCTGACTGAGCCACCCAGTTGCCCTAAGATAAAAACATTTTTAAAGCTTTTGATATGTATTCCAAATTGCCTACCAGAAATTTCTACCAATTTACATTCACCTAGGAGTATATAAACGTCATTTTCTCAGTTTTTAGCATTTTAAAATTATTTGCCATTTTATGATTTATTTTATCTTTTATTTGAAATTTGATGAATGAAAAATAGTTACGTAGTAGTTTGTTTTTTTAGATTACCAGTGCTATTTAATAGTCATTTATATTTCTGTTTTTAAGATTCACTATATTTTGAATTTCTAAAATATAAATTATATCTCCTCATATTCAAATTTATATACAAAAACATTTAAAAGACAAGTATTAGTAATTTGATTATGGGCATGATTGAAAATTGATTTATCATAATTGATCTGTGAAGTATATTTGGAAAAGCAGTAATAAAGTTGCTTTGCTTGGGATATTTTTATTTACTAGATTATAACATATTATTTGATTTCAGAAAGCTTTTTCCTCATTTTTTGTGTTTTTACTGTTTATTGCTTTTAAATTGGGTCTTATTTATAGTTGTCCTATAAAGTGTTATAGTATATCATCCTGTGTTTGGTGCAGCATCACTACGTTATTTTCTAAAAAGCTACATTGCAGCACAGTAACTACTTCTACACTTAAAAAGGGAAACTTGAAATAGTACTCTGTCATAGTATTAGAAAAATCTTTTCTGTAGAATGAAAACACAGATTCGTATCAGCAGTGAGGTAAAAGGGAGGAAAGGATAAAGAAGGCACTCGAGCTACTCTTGTTGATCCTTAACTTCCCAAGTTCATTCTTCATTATTAATGTCTCCAAATAGGAGATATCTTAGGGTTAATTCTGAGCTTGTTTCTTTTTGTTATATTAGAAAATCAAATAGATACTATTATAATTTTAAATGTTCTTTTAACAGTATGGTAAAATACGTGCAAGGAGGTAATAGTGGTCATAATTTCCATTTAAGCTTTGGCAAATCCCTTTTGATACTAATTAGTTGAAAAGAGAAAAAGAACACTCTCGAACAGAAGCCTTAAAAGTATATATTATAAAATGTCTTAACTTTAAATAATTATATGAAATATCTTACAAATATCTTACCAATTTAGATTTGCTTGAATAGATTGCTTCCCCCTACCTTTGAAATTGATAACTTATGGTAAGAATAACTGTAAATCTTATTTGCACACTGAAGTATTATATGTTAATAAAATATATTTTATAAGAATTTAAAACTAACATTAACTTTGTATTGTGTTCAGTATTTTTCCAAAGTAGATCTATTTGTTTAAACTTAATAAACACATATGGCATATCTCAAAATCCTGATGGAAGTAATTTCCCATCTCTTTTTTAGGCAACAAGTAACAGAAATCATATTTGTTTTAAAAGCAGTTAGTACTCTAATTGATTCACTTAAGAAAACTCAGCCTGAGAATGGTAAGTGCTTAGAAACTCAGTTATTCTAAATTCATTTACGTTCTATTTCTGATGTACTTTCTTATTACTATTAAGTTAACTGAATTTTAGGAACATAACAACTTTAGACTTTGTTTTTCCCAGTCCTTATGACAGCAAAGAATCAAGTCCGTTAGGAAATCAATTAAGTAAAAGTAACTTGTAATGTTTTAGCTTCTTTATGTTAAACAACAGTTTGGCTCTTTTTTTTTTTTTTTTTTTAAACTAAGTTGGTCTGAATTTAGGGAGTTGCTTAGACAATTAGTATTTCATGTATGTTTAAGGTAGAGCATTGCTGACTTTTTGGGTAGGGGTAGGCCTCCATCCTACCTATGTACTGAATTATGGTATATGTATAAACTGTACAACTTTGAATCATTTTATAGCCTTAGCTCATCTGTTCCCCCTTTCTATTACTCATTCCTCTTCTATCCATTTTTACATTATCACCATAAATGATTTTTCCAAAAGTGCAGCTTTGATCATTCAGTTTCCCATCCTTGTAAAACAAAACAAAAAATTTTTATTTACTATTACCTACCAAATGCAGAGTACTCTTGTCAGACTCCGTTAGGTTTATGCTTTACCTCCGCTGGATTTCATGTATCCTATTTCCCACCAAACTAAAATTTTCAGTCTACCCAAGTTTTCCCAACCTTTTGTTTATTTCATTCTCCTACCTACATCTACCCAGTTCAAATACCACTCCACTTTAAAGCCTTGCTTTTAATCTTTAATTGTGAGTGATTTCTCTTCTCATTGAGCTCATAGCTATTTTATGTGTACCTTTGTCTGAAGGCGCTCTGTATGTATTCCCGTTACACACATAGATGAATCAGTCACTTCCCTTTAACTTGTAAACTTCTTGAGAGGCTATTTGAGCCATGTTTTGTTCTATTTTGAATCCTCTACAGCATTGCTACTCAAAGTGGTTTGTTTGAGGACAGGATAAAGAGCTGGCACCAGAATATGAGTTATTTGTGTCACTAAACACAGTGGATCGGTTGACATTATTCATACAACGAGCCTTTGTTAAAGAAGGAAGAGTGTTGATTTACATTCTGTCCCAAGCACATTAGCAGACTGGCAGTTTAAAGCAACATTACTTTTAATACCTAAGAAGAAGGTTCTTCATAAATGCCTAATAAATGAATCATAGAATATTTGTTCCTGGCAATTATTATGTAATAAAAGTAAATACCTATTTTTCTGTTTTCAAAACTTACCCATTAGGACTTCAGCCTAGAAAGATTGAGTATTATGCTAAGCCCTAAGGAGCAATTGATTTGTACTTACTCAATCCTCCCTTTGAGGGGTGGAATTTGTAAGAAAATTTTTGGAATAGTATCTTAACTTCATCCCATCAGATTCAAATTTGAGTTCTCCTCAGAAATGTTCTGGTTGATATTTTAGAGAGGGAAGTCATGCATTAACTTCCTAGTGACCAGTAAAACTTTTATTAGATCATAGGATAGAATTGGATTCTTAAAAATATATTTAAGACTTAAACAGGAAATTCTCCAATTCCCGTATTGTTGCTATAGTATATTAAATATAACCAGCATATTTCAATGCATACTGCTTATATTATTTTGTAGGATTTTTAGAGAGCTGGCAAGAATTTAACCAGAATAGGGGTTCCTAGGTGGCTTAGTTGGTTGAGCATCCAGCTTTGGCTTAGGCCATGATCTCGCGGTTCGTGGGTTCAGGCCCCATGTCGGGCTCTGTGCTGACAACTCAGAGCCTGGAGCCGACTTCAGATTCTGTGTCTCCTTCTCTCTCTGCCTCTCCCTTGCTCTTGCTCTGTTTCTCTCTGTTGCAAAAATAAACTGGGAAAAAAAAAAAAAAAGAATTTAACCAGAATATGTATAAAGGAAGAAAAGGGAAGGAAAACACAGTAAATTTTTTTTTTCTTTGCATAGCCAGTAGGCCAAGAATAGTGCAGTGTAGTAATGATACGTGATTTAACTTACTGTTAAAAATTGTCTAAGAGAGTTTCAGTTGTGGCTCTGGATATATGAAGTAAAATTTTTAATTAAATGTAACCATAAATGATGATATTGTAACAGAAAGCTATGATAAGCTTCATTTATAGGGAAAAAGATGATAACTAAGAAAAAGCCAGACATTTCCAGTGGAAATATGTTGGATTGCTCATAGCTAGTCCAAAATTATTTGAAACAGTTGGTCATTTGTTTTAGGGTTTTCTAGTGAGAGAGGAGGCATTTGGTGGACTTATTTTTAATTTGGTAGAATTTTGTTTTTATCATTTTACTTCATCTTTACTTTAAAATTTGAATAGGTAACCCTCCTACAAAGGCGTGTCTGTAGTTCCCTGTCTTTGGACACGTAAGAGTTGGAGGAAAAGAAACATGGACTTGGAGAAGTCTGGGGCCAGCTTGCTCCATGCAGGCTCAAGATCAACCATCCAACAGAGAAAAATAAATAAATGAATGAATGAATGAGTGAAATAGAATTTGACTAGCTAGTACCCACATATACATGGTTCAAAAATTCAAAAACAGGGAAAAGTTTTAAGATATCTTTATCTTATTTTATATCTGTCTAGTTCTGACCTCACCATAGGCAACCATTTAACCATTTTTGTTAGTTTGTGGATCTTTCCATAAGTTTATTATGTAAAAACAGTGTATTGTGTAAATACATATACATACTCCAGTATGACCCCAGTTTTAAACATAAATGAATATGCATAATAGCCCCATACTATACCTACTGTTCTGAATGCTCTTTATTTTTCTCCACTTCATAAAATTTGGAGATTCTTCCATATCAATACATAACAGCTTTTTCATTCTTTTTGCTAGGTAATCCCAAGGTGCCCACCAAGATCTGTTGCGGAATTTTTTTTTTTAAGTTTATTTATTTATTTGAGAGAGAAGACAGGTAGGAGGGGGCAGAGAGAGAGAGAGAGAGAGAGAGAGAGAGAGAGAATTCTAAGCAGGCTTCATGCTGCCAGCACAGAGCCTGATGCATGGCTCCAACCCAGGAGCCGTGATATCATGACCTGAGCTGAAGTTGGATGCTCAACTGACTGAGCCACCCAGGTGCCCCATATCTGTGGTAGGTTTTAAAAAAATATATTTTAAGAAATTTGAAGAGCCTTCCCTGAGTTTAGGATGTGATCTTAAACAGTGTATTTTTTAAAAAAATTTTTTAACATTTATTTATTTTTGAGACAGAGAGAGACAGTGACAGGGAGACACAGAATCCAAAGCAGGCTCCAGGCTCCAAGGTGTCAGCACATAGCCCGGCACGGGGCTCAAACCCACAAACCATGAGATCATGACCTAAGCTGAAGTTGGATGCCCAACCAACTGAGCCACCCAGGTGCCTCTTAAACAGTGTATTTTTATATTTTCCAGTTATAAGCCAAGAATTAATTTTGTCAGTTGACTCTCCATCTGGGGCAGTCTAGATAGGTTTCAGTCTGTGCAACTTTTTTTTTCTTTTTCCATTTTTTTCATTGTTGTAAAATACACATAAAATATATATTATCAGTCATTTTTAAGTGTACCGTTCAGTGGTATTAATTAATTTGATAGTCGCATGCAGTCATCACCACTATCTGTCTCCATAACTCTTATCTTATAACTGGAACTCTACATTTTTAAACAATAACTCCTTATTCCCCACTCTAGCTCTGGCAACCTTCATTCTTTTTTCTGTCACTATGACTTTGACTGCTTTAGGTATCTCATATAAGTTGAATCATAAAATACTTGTCTTTTTGTGACTGGCTTTTTTGTTTAGTATAATGTCATTGAGGTTAACTCGTATCGTAGCATATTGGAGAATTCCGTTTTTAAGGCTGAATAGTATTCCATTGGGGTGTGTGTTTGTGTGTGTGTCATATTTTCCTTATCCATTTGTCTATTGGTAGACACTTGGGTTAATTCCACACTTTAGCTACTGCAAATAATTCTGGTATGATAATGTATGTACAGAAATCTCTTCAAGACCCTGCTTTCAGTTCTTATGAGTATATACCCAGAAGTAGAATTGCTGGATTATATGATAATTCTATTTTTTTTTTTTGAGGAACCACTATATTATTTTTCACAGTGGCTGTACCATTTTACATTATAACCATCAGTGGACAAGGGTTCTAATTTCTCCACATCTGCACGAATACTTGTGTTTTTTTAAATTTTGTTTCTGTTTTGATAGTAGCCATTTTAATGCATATGAGGTGGTATCTTATTTGCATTTCCCTGATGTTGGTGGTGTTGAGCATCTTTTCATGTACATTATTGGCCGTTTGTATATCTCCTTTGGAGAAATGTCTATTCAAATCCTTGGTCCATTTTTTGAATTGAGTTGTTTTTTGTTGTTGTTGAAGCTCCTTTGTCTATACCTCTGTGATCAGAAGCATCGATCAGAGCACAAATCCCCAATATTTGGAGGATAGGGTCTTTTTGCTCACCATAGGCTTCTGCAGGCAATCTGCTCCAGGAACATGTGCACAGCTGCCTACCACATGGCTATTAGGGAGGGATGGGTAGCTCCTCCTGTGCTAAGAGCTGCAGTTGACCAAAATAAACCACAATATGCTATCCAAGTCTACCTCTGGAAGTTACAAGCCTTCAGTAGACTCCAGAGTTCCAAAATAGTTGCATCAAGCAGATTCTGCCAATGCAATTGTTGTCTAGGTGTGTAGACAGATTCCTGGTATTTTCTACTCTGCCATTTTTCCAGAATCCTCTCTGTGCAGTCTTTTGTTAAATGATTAGCGGAAAGTTTCACAGAAAACAGCAGGAGTAGACTGTTTAAAACTTCTCTTTAAACTATTTGTTTTCTCTTAAGTCACAAAATTCTTTTTAGAAATGAGATCTGTTATGGATTCCCAAGATATAAAACAGATAAAAAGAGTGCTAGCCTGACTTCCGTCCCTCACCATTACCCATAAGCCCCACTTCCTTTTTCTTCTTCCATTCCCACTCTAAGAAGCCCCTGTTTGGGTGAGGAAGGGGTTACATGAACAGTTCAGCATTTCCCAGGATTTGTACTCAGGAATGAATATTAATGATGATGAGTGATGTCAGTAGATATTGAATGTAAAAAAAAAATCCATAATCAAATTAATTTTCGAAACTCTGGATTAGATAAAGTTAAACCTATTTTTTATTTCAAGTTTTTAATAAATTCATCTGAATTATGAATCCCGCAAAAGGAAGATAATATATACTACATGTGCCAAACTTCCCACGCCATTGTTTTTATAAGAAGTATTTTGAAGATTACTAGTTTGAGAAATTCATTCCTTTATTCTCCAACAGAAGCTGAGATAAAAAGAAATTGGAGTGAAAAATTGAATCAGAGTTCCTTATGTATAATATAAAATTCTTTCTTTTGTAGTGGACTGCCTCCTAGATTTGAGACTTCTACAGACTGTCATATACATATACTATCTAACAAAATCTGGCAGCTGGCTCTATTGCATATTGCATACTCAGCAATATGCACAGTATTTACAGGAAAATAGAAATGTAATATGTAATCTCAGAGTATAAGGAAATTATAAACTAATTGGAGTATAACAGTTTTGCCCATTCACCAAATAGCATTCAACTGTACTACTTGTTGATGATAGTGCAGAGGAACACATACATGTCCCTCCACACTGAAGTTAAAATCTGGTGATATCCGTTAAAGGTTAGGAAGCAGTACAAGAGAAGAATGGATCTTTGTGTGGTCACTTGAATCAATATCAGGGACATTACTGGGAAAATCATTTAATTATTTTCATTTTTAGCATACAACTGCAAGAAATTGGCTTGTTTTCTAATTCTAATTATTCTTGAAATATGCACTACATTGCCTGGCACTTGCACTTTTTTGAAAATGACAAAATTTGAATATCAGGTTACTTTGTTAGCTTCCAAGGCCTTCACAAATCAAAGTATCATTTAAAATGGACTTTATCACATTCCTTGGTATGGATGACTCTGCACAGTGACCATATGTTTTTCCCTCATATCGTATTAAATATTTCAGGAAGTCTTCCAAAGATTAAAAAAACAAAAAGGGTACAAGCTTGTGGAGTCTCCGTACTTGGGGGTTTGTTTCTTTTCCTTGTATTTAAAGGATTGTGTGTGTGTTAATTGGATAATCTCTACTATTTAAATACATGCTTTGAGATTTTATACTTTTTAATTGCAGTTGATGGAAATACCTGGGCACAAGTGATTGCTTTATACCCAACTCTTGTTGAATGCATCACCTGTTCATCTGCAGAAGTCTGCTCTGCCCTTAAAGAGGCACTAGTTCCTTTTAAAGATTTCATGCAACCACCAGCATCCAAAGTTCAAAATGGAGAATCTTGACCAGCTACAGTAATTTTAAAGAAGAAAGATTATCTAAAGAATGTTGGATCCTCAGTGAGTCTTCTATGAGAACGACATTTCTTACTACCAATAATTCTTGGCAGCTGTTGTCGGCCTCCTTTAAATTGTACTTACCTTGAGTTCAGTAATTCATATTAGAAGCTTACATGTCAACAACAGCTCCTGAGTGAGTAGCAGTGGAAGCCTTTAGTAAGTTAAACTGATGGAAAGTTAGTTAATACTGCAAAATACCTGCTACTGTATCTTCAGTTGATGATTTAAAAGTGAGCTTATGTACAGTTTGTGGTGTATGTGTTAATGATGTACTTTTTAAAAAGAAAGAAAAGATATTTCATTCAGTCAGATTTATTAGGCTGGTGTTTTTGCACCCTTTTTCAAGTACAAATTGTACTAAAATTTTATGCAAGATGGTACTGTAACATTCCATATTATCTATAACCAGCCTTTGTAAACAAAGGGAACTGATAAACTTGTGTGTATAATAAATGGTACAATTCTGTATAAAATAGTTGCATTTATTATTTAAATTTTTAAAATACTGATAATGTTAAATGCTTGAAGCTGTATTTATTATTAATACAAAATTGTTTGCTTACACTTTTTACTTATAATTTGCCTTCTTAAGCGGCAGGTATGCTTACCATATGATCATGCAGGTATCTTTAGTGCTTACTTTAATTGTACTTACTAGTGACTATTAAACATCTGACCAGAAAGGTCATGTGAACACAGCAGCAAATAGTTTGTGATTTGCTGATTTTGCAACTTTAAGTATAGTTATTAGCTTAATACATTGGGATATATTGTAGCACTCTGACTCCGTCATACCTCATTTCTTTAAATATCTTTCCCAGCTTTCACGTAAGTCTGTCTGTTTTTATATTTGGTGTTTGGATTTTAAAGACTTTTCATATTATATTTCTACTGATTTTCTTTTTCTCACTGACTAAGCATTTATCACTGTCTTTGAATTATGATCCAGGCAAGATGATTCCAGATTTCCTAAATTTTGCCTGTGAAATTTTGTTCATTTCAGTGCTTCATTTTGTAATGTCTTCTCAAGAAAAAAATCACTATGCCAACCCATAAATATAAAATGTGTGTGTATTCTAAAACAATGAGAAGTGTATTTTTGGAGACAGTGAAGCATTTAGAAGTACAGTAAACTTTCCGTCATGGAGTAAATTGCTAATTTTGTTTCACTTTACTATCTTGAAGAAGAAAGATGCTCTTGAGTACATTAGTTAATTGTTTCTTAAAAAACTGACCCAGCTTACTGTATTTTTTATTTAATGGATTATGGTATTATTGTATTAGTTACATTTTCATAAACATTTATGTGAAGACACAAAGATATTTAAAATAATGCTTAAAAAATCATTATGGTTTCAGTATTATGTTAGTGCTGGAAGACCTTTGATTTTAATAGAATGTATACATTTCAGACTCTTCAGAATAATTCTAAAATCAGGAGAAGATGCTAGAAGTAGTGGATGAGATACAATTTTGAGGCTTTTGTAATTGTGAAATTATTTAATTTGCACTGTTATCTGTAAACATGGTAAGGCTTTTATCAAGGGGATATTATTTTTATTTACATGAATTACTGAATTTCTATTTTATAATTTCACATAAAATTAGGGTAAATTAATATGGCATTTCCTAGATTCTATCTTCTGCATTTTCCTTAAAGTTGTGAAAAAAATCAAGCTGTGTATTCAGTTTTATTTCCTATTTTTGCATATGTTAAATTGGGAATTAGATCTGTATATCACTGATAAAGTACTGAAATAGACTAACAAGGGTAGTATACCAGTTAAGTACCATGTTAAAAATATTGCCATGAATTTACATGAAGTGAAAATGTTTACTCTGGAGAAATAATCAATTGCAATCATAAAAATTATTCTCCAGTGAAAGTTAAATACAAGTGAAAGGTATACAGCATACATTTATATAAATTGAGTAGTTTTAGTTAATATTGTATTAGTCTTCAATACCAGGACCATTCCCTGTATCAAAAAAAAGCACGAGTGTGTTAATACCATAGAATATGGTAATCTGTGCCGGTCTTAGTGACAAGCAAAGTGGGCTGCCCGCTTGGTGGTATAATTAGAGCTTTTCCTCCCAGAATATCTCCTGCCACCCCAGGAGTCTCTACCAGCAATTCATTCCCTTGAGTCAAACATTCTTCTTAATCTGCATTTTCTAAAATATCCTGGTCCCTGGGGAGGTTAACACAATGCCTGTGTCTTGTTGGTGTGAATTGGGTTCTTTAGTGACCAGAAGAACTGGCTGTGTGAGATTAGTAGATAGTAAGACATTATAAAAGGTAGTTCTCAAGGCTAAGATCACTATATAACATAACTAGTCCTTGAAACATTAGTAATAATGTTCTTTGGAATGCATATTACAAATACAATGAATTTTAAGCCTAATATTTTTTTTCTCACTGACCCTGCCTCTCAATATAGATTGTCAGGAAGCAGGTATATTCCAACATCAGATTATAGTCCTTCTCTAACTTTTTTCCATTATAAAAGAAACAAACTAGTTTTCAAGTTGAATAGCTTACTTTTTATTTTCCTATAATCCTATCAATGCCAAAAAGGAAAACATGTAATTTTATATTGTCTTATTTAGTATCTCTGTGTAACTAGTGTTAAAATTTTATTAGTTTTACTGTATACATTTGTGATAACACTTATTAGGAGCCTGTAGGGGCTAAAAGAAAAAGAAAATACATGAACGTCTGGCCAAAAGAAGACCACTTTTCATTTTCTTTCATTTTTGAAAACAAATTTTATGTTTGTTTATTTGAGAGAGACAGAGACAGAGTGCGAGCAGAGGAGGAGCAGAGAGAGAGGGAGACACAGGATCTGAAGCAAGCTCCAGGCTCTGAGCTGTCAGCACAGAGCCGGATGCAGGGCTCAAATCCACAAACTGTTGAGATCGTGACCTGAGCCGAAGTCAGACTGAGCCACCCAGGCGCCCTGAATTCTTTGGAGAAATATAATACATGGTTTGAATTTAGATTTGATTTCATAATGACATTGTTGGGTCAACTATTCAAATTATTTGATAAATGTATTACTCTTTTTTTTAATGTTTAATTTATTTCTGAGAGAGAAAGAGAGACAGTGTGAGCCAGGGAGGGTCAGAGGGAGAGGGAGATACAGAATCCGAAACAGGCTTCAGGCTCTCAGCTAGCTGTCAGCACAGAGCCCCATGCGGGGCTTGAACCCAGAAACCGTGAGATCATGACCTGATCCGAAGTTGGATGTTTAACCGACTGAGCCACCCAGGCACCCCTTTATTACTCTAACTTGAGAGGTTTAACTATATATTTTTCTCTCGTTTTCTCCTGAATCACTTTCTTTCCTCTACCTTCCCACTTTTAAAAAAATTCTATGTTTACCTTCTTTTTTTATACATTCTCCCAGTTTTTCTGTTTTTCATTCCTCTTTTATTTTCTACCTCTTCTGTTCCAGGTCTTTCTTTAATTTCACCTATAGTTTGTTCAAAAGAAGCAGAGCTATTATTGGTAGAACCACTGCCAACTGTCTTTTTATTAAATGAGATTCTGGAAATACCTTCTGCTTTGGCCACTGTTGCATTTTTGCAAAGGTGAAGTCCCCCTGCTATTTCAAAATAGCTGAACAAGTTCTATAATGATTGTAGCTTCTACTATCTTCCTGAAACCACAAGATTCAGCAGCCAGGATGCTCACAAATGGGATTGCTATAAATATGATGAATTCAGCAACTAAACTTGGAACTAAACATGTCTTTTCTGTTACATGGATAGAGATTATACCATGTTTCTGGAAGACAGTCTTTAAAATATGTTTAAGTGAGGTTTTAAAAATTATTTGGTTTCTTTTGGAGAGGGTTTTTCTTTGTTTTTGGAGGCAAATGGTTTGAACTATTTTAGATTTATGTTATCTAAATATTATTTATTTACTTTCAGAAAGACTCGAGGCAGCATATTGCCCATGTATTTCAGCTGTTTCTAATTTTCTATGGTAAAACAGTATTCTTTGGAGAAGAGCTACAGTGTTATAGTACTCATCTCCTAGTCTTTATAGAGTATATTTGGTATCCCTGTGCTTAGTGCTTCTAGTGACACAGAAGTCAGTTGAAACATTCTTAATTACATTGTAGGATTGATTCTAATCCCTCAGGTAAGAAAAAAAAATTATTTTGCCTTTGAATTCTGAGATCATTTCCACTTGCTTCAAATGTAGTTACATTAAGTTTAATTTTAAACTAACATTCAATAGGGTGTAACCAGGGAAGATCTGCTAAACCATGCCATTATTAGGAAACTATTGCAATATAGCAACTCCTTTCTGTGAAGTTTTACTAGATGGGAGAAAAATTCCAAGGCTATAATATTGCAATCTTATTCTTTTTATCTAGAAAAATAAAATAAAGTATTAGGCTTCAGACACAACTGTGCAAATCGCATTTGCTTTCTAGCTTTTACTACCTCTGTGTCATAATTTTAACACATAACATACAACTCCTGTCTCTTAAGGCAGTTACCATATGGTGTTTATGTCAGACTGGATATATTTATCTAATTTTGTGAGATTCTTTTTTAGCTCCCAACACAGTTCTTGAAAGTAATACCGCTGTTGTTACACTTTCTCCTTAGAATTTTTATGTTGTTGAGACGTATCAGTTATGTATCGTAATCATAAAAGTCTCTTGGCCTCAAACCCATTTTCTTTGTGGCCTAGGATATATTTTTCACAAGGACTGCATAGTTATAGCTGTGATTACATAGATTTTTAATTTGCTTTACAGTTACCACTCAGCACGATTTTAGGTTTTTTAATTATGTTCCAGCACTGCTAGTTTTCTCAGTGTAACTTAAAATCATAACTACTTTGAGAATTTACTTTCAGATGTTGTAAATGACTCCTTCTTTAATGTACTTTGTGTTTGCTTTCTCATCCCCACTAGGTTCAACACCTTAGAGACACCCCACATAATTGACTCTGGTTACAAATACTTCATAAGTAATGATTCAGATACGTTTAGGATGGCTACATATATGGTCATTTTGGAAAAAACTTTTAAAATAGAATAATGGAGATGTGTTCTGAGAGCTTTGTTAAAACTATTAATATGTAAAATAAAAATGAAAAGAATATAGACTGTTAGAAGAACATTATGAAGTATCTCTCAGCAGTTTGGAAAGAAAATAGATGGAGAATTTGGTGTTAAAATTCTAGATCAAGTGAAAACCCTTATATGGATTAGACTCTTAATAATTTTTTTGGTCTTATAGCTTGCTATTTGTTTTTAATTTAGTGAGGCTAATATTGAAGTGGCCTATCTATAGCAATGTCAGACCATTCCTCTCCTTTTCAAAGAAAAAGTTTGTTTTAAAATTTCTTTTTTGAGAACCTGAGTTGTGTAATAAGTGAATGACACTGAAAAGCGACTACATAGTGCTTATAGCAATTAGGGATAGTTATAATACAATTTCTAATTTCTCATTTTAATCATTTCTAGAGCACCTCATATATGTCAGCCAGGGCTTTACCTATAGTTTCTTTTAATCCTCACAGCAGTCCTACAAAGAAGGTTTTATATATTATAAAACCTTTTTTTACATTTTACAGAGGAGGAGGTCAGGGTTTGAAGGCTGAAGTGACTTGCTAGAGACACAGTTAAAGGCTGTGCATTAGCATGTTTTCCTTCAGACGCAGTTTTTTCCCTACAACATGCTAGTTTCACAAGTAACCTTCTCCATTAAAATTCAAGGCTTACTAAAATCTAAAAAACTTTTTAGGCAATTACTGTTTCTACAAATAAGCACTGGGACGTAACAAAGAACTTCAAATACTGTGAAGGAAAGATTTGCCTAATGGCTCTGATCTCCAGAACTGCGTTGGGCTTTTATTATTGGTTCAGGATAGTTGAAAACATCTTACTGATTTGTAGTTTGCTAGAAGAGGTTTTATTATAGTGATGTAGAGTCCAGAGTGTGGAGTCAGACTCTAGTTCAAATCCTGGCTGTTATTTACTAGTGTGTGACCTTGGGCAAGTTAATCTGTTTTGGTTTTCTCATCTGTAAAATGGATTTAACAGTGGTGTTTAACTTGTAAGAGTTGTTTATTAGGATTTAAAAAGAGTGTTGTGAGGGTGCCAGAGTGGCCCATTTGGTTTAGTGTCCGAGTCTTAGTTTTGGCTCAGGTCACTATCTCAGGCTTTGTGGGTTTGAGCCCTGCATCAGGCTCTATGCTGACAGCGCGGAGCCTGCTTGGGGTTCTCTCTATCCCACTCTCTTGATCTCAAAAATAAACATTAAAAAAAAAAAAAAGAGTATTGTAAAGTCCTGTCTCTGGCACCTAGGTCAGTACTACATAAATTAAATATACTTTGATACACATCATCCAAGAAACGAGTAGATAACCCATGCCTTCTCACAAGACCACATTTTTGACTTTCACTGGACAACCACTGTATATGAAGAACTGTATGCTCAGAACTGTGTCCTTCCTATATGCACAGTCATTATAAGTTCTCAGGTACATATAGCTACTTGAAACCATATATGTAAAATAAGACAAGACTGTATATAAAGTGCTTGTATCCTTGATATTTTAGTTCTATTATTTGTTAGGCATTAGGTTAGTCTCTGCCCTCATGGAATTCAGTTTTGCAGAAAATACAGATCTTTAACAAGTGTGCAAAGTACTGTGAAAGACAAGCACAGATTAATACTCAGTCATAAAGTAGGGAACCTTAGGCTAGTCTTGTGTGGCTTGAGGTATTATCACTGTTAGTATGCAGAACGAAAGTCAATTACAAAGAAAAAAAGAAAAGGCTTGATGGTAGAAATAGAATTTTCAGTGGGCCTTGAATGGGTAGGTAGGTCTTTTTTGCATGGGTCCAGAGAATATTGGAGGGTATTTCAGGTAAAAACAAATAATGTGAGCAAGGCATATCTGTGAAACATGAGAAAACTGGTAGTACATTTCGGTGTGTTGTGTCAAACAGGATCGACTGTGAGGGATTGAGGCCAGGTGACAGACATTTTTTGAAAGCCAGACTAGACTTCAGATGGCAGGAGCTTGGAGTGATTATTTTTTAAAGTAAATTATAAAACTAAGATAAACTTGCAGCTATAAGCAGGATTGAGCTAAGAGAATACAGAGCAGGGAAGGCTAAGGTAGAAACTTGCAATATTCCTGCTGTGCAGTCATGAAGGATTGATAAGCTGAGGGCAGTCACACAGGGAAAGGATGGTAAAATTCTGTATATTATGGCAGGATCAAAGAGAGTTGATAACAATATATTGTGTCTGGATGATGAGTACATTGGTGTCAGTACTGTCAAAAATGGGTAAATTGTGGAAAGGAGTCTGGTGCAATTGAAGTAGTGTAATGACTAAATTTAGTTGGAAACTTGATTGCTCTAATGTGTTTGTATACTGTATTTGTAGTTGCAAACAACTGACAATTTTAGTTTGGAAATCTGTACTATTAGACATATGTCATTTTGTATGGTGCAGGATAATGTGGTTCACTGTGCACTGAGTGAAACTCCAAGGGTGACGCCATGACAGCCCAATCTTTGCTTATCAGGACAGGGTGGTAGGAATCATAAGGAAACTATTAGTAAAGTTTCTACAGACTTCCTGGTAACCATCATTGTGATGCATAATCGACTTTCTGCTCTTGTCAGGTAAAGCATTTAATTGCCAAGTGTGTTCTATATATTTACAAAAACAAATACATAAAATACATAACCACGTACACAAAATAAATACATAAATGTTATTAATTGGAAATATTTCAGTGACATCAGGCAAATTACCTTTAGCAGTTGCTTTAAAAAATGCTTATAATAAGCCTAACATTGAGCTCTGTTAGTGGACACAGTCAAGGGTATTTTATTTCTGAATTTGCATATTACACACAAATGTTTTTGAATCATGTCAGGCACGGTTTGTTATCATTTGAAGACTTGCTCTTCATGAAATTGTGTTCCATCACTAATAATGTAGAGAACAGAAACGAAAAGAACATGTTATGTAATCTTTACTTTGCAATGAGCCTCTTGGCCGAGAGGATCTTTTATTCAAAATTATATTGTAGTTTTTTGGGGCTGAGGGGGGGGAGGAAGCTTACTCTTTCAAAAAGGAATTATACACGTACGTCCGTTACACATTGCTACCCGTATTTTACAATCTGTATCTTTGGCCCCTTGCCGCCATTAAAGGATCCAAGTCTGCGTAGCAGTCCCAAGTTTGAACACAGATTAATTACTCTGTTCCTTACTTTTGTTATTTGTAGCCTGTATTTGCAGAAGTGTGGTTATTAACAGGGTTACCAGATTTAACAAAAATATAGGAAGCCCGACTGAATCTGAATTTCAAATAGTTGTTTTTAAGTACAAATATTAAAAAATTACTCGTTTACCCGAAATTCGAATTTAACGACATTCTGTATTACATTGGGCAAATTCTGCTTCATTGTTCTTTCGAGTGATTTAACTTCCTACAAAAATCTCTGCATGTGAGGCAAAAAGTAACTAGCCTGGGCCAACAGCAGAGGAGGCTCGCGGCAGCGGGCCTTTCTCCCAAACTTGGCCTTTAAAAAAAAAAAACAAAAAAACACCCACCCATAAGTCCCAGGAGCGTGCGCATTAAAGCGAGCCGTGCAGCAGCTTTCCCGCCGGTTTTCTGCGAAATGCAGCAGGGTGGCCACCCGCGGGGTGGAGCGCAAATGGCTGTGTCCTTGCGGGATAGGAAAGGAGGTGCCGGAAACTTTGAAACCCGGCCAGAGTGACAACGTGTCCACTTGACGGCGGTAAGTGCCGCCATTTTCTTTGCGGGCAAAGACCGGGAAAAGTTAGGGGCGCCACCTTACCCCGTTAAGCGGATTGAGGGGGCACGGCTCGCAGCCTCAGCACTTCGGTGACGTGGAACTGGGGTCCCCCCTTTTGGGGCTGATTCCTAGTGACACGTCGAAAGTTGCCAAGGCGGGGAAAGGGGACGCCGCCTCAGTCCCGGATGTAAGATGGCGGCGCGGGGGTCGGCCTGGCGGGCGGTCACGTGGTGGGGAGTAGCGCGCGAGCCTCCTTAAGTGATCTCTATGGTTCGTCTGGAAGCACAGGAGCAGCGGAGCGCGAGACGGGTCGTGTGTCAGCGCTCGCAGAGCCACGGCCGCTGCCACCCAACACGTCGCCCGGCTCGGTTTCAGTTTTACGGGGCTTTTATTTTCGCCTCCTGCAGAGGTGTACGGGACATCCCCGAAGGGTGCTAGGGAACGGGTGGTCTCGGAACTTCCGGGCTGTGACTTGGGTTACTGTCGCGGCGCCGGAGCCGGCGTCCTCTGCGGGCAGCGCCCCAGGCGTTCGCCCGAGCGGAGAGCCGGCCCGGCGCAGAGTGTGGGCAGCGTGGCGGCGGCGGGGGCCCGGGCGCTTGGCCCGGCCTCTGCCCAGCCCCCACCGCGGGCTCGGGGCGGGGAGGGCCGCGGGCGGTGTGGCGGGAGCGTGGCGGGGACCGTCCGGAGCTCCTGACGGGCGTCGGGCCGAGAGCGGGAGCGCGGCTCGCCTCCTCAGGGACCGTCCGGATCGCGCTGGCGTCTGGCTGCTCTTTTGCCGCCCATTTCCTGCTTTCGAGCGGCCCCGGGGACGCGCTCCCCTCGGGGCAGCGGAGGAAGCGGCTGCCTCCGTCAGGACCCCTCCGCACCTTTTCTCTTAGCAGAACGGTCGGCCACGTAGAGGACGCGCGGCCCCGGCGCCGCCTCTGCCCCAGGTCGCCGGCGCTCCCGGGGCGCGCCCGCAGCGGCCGAGCGGCGCGGCGCTGGGCGGGGTCTCCGGGTGCGGCGCGGCGGGGAAGGGCCGGGGCGCCGGCCCGACGTCGCGGCGAAGGACTGAGGAGCGCCGCGGCCGCTTCGTTCGCCCTCGGCGTGGTCCGCCGCCTCCCCGACACCATGACCCTGGCTGAGGTAGTAGTTTGTGCTGTTGGTCGGGTTGTGACATTGCCCGCTGTGGAGATAACTGCGCAAGCTACTGCCTTGCTAGTGCTGGTGATGCTCAGCGCCGCGGAGGACAATGGCTGGGAATCCCCTTTGTTTTCCGGAACGCGGGGATGGCCCGCGGAGCCCCGGCGCTGCCGGCGCGGAAACCGTTAGTTCTGCGGGTTCCCGGAGGGAGGCAGGCATTGCGGGGAGAGGGGCGGGCGGGCGGGCGCGTTTTTGAGGAGCTCAGCCTTGGACTGGTTCTTTATTCCAGAAGGAAGGAGGGAAATTGTGTAAGACGTGAACAGATAACTTTTCCACCCTAAATGTCTCAAATGCTTCTTTTAGCAATGGGTGCAGAATTTAGCGTTTACCTGTTTTACTTCATTCTTTAGCTGTAGGCGGGAGTGGAGTGGGCTGCCCTCTCGGGCACAAGTGGCATAATAGACCCGTTAATCATAAAGTTTATGACTTAACCTTTTGAATCTGTTTTTTTTTTTTTTGCTATGTTCCTTCAATAAATTTAAGAGTTTCTGAAATGTAAACCTAAAGCAATTAAAAGTTTCTCTTTAAACTTTGTTTGCAACTCTGAGAAGATTGAATTTATAGTTCAGTGTACTATGGAGATTTTTTTTTTAATGTGTGAGACAAATAAATTTTTTCTACAGTGTGCTGTGGCTTTTTTCCCCCCTCCATTTTCTTTTTGGTTTGACTATGGGGGCTACAATTTTGCTGGTGTGATAGGGTTTTGTGTGGTTTCTTGGGTAAGTTTTTGGTCTGTGGGTTTTTCGTTTTGTTTTTGTTTTCTTTTGTTTTTTTGATCCTCATACTTTTTCGTTTATGTCGTTGCATTTTACTATGGGAGGAAAGGATCTTGGTAGGAATTGAAAGGATAGTTTCTGGATACCTTGGACTTAAAATTTAATAATGGACATTTAATGTCCATTTTGTGTGAAGTACAACTACTTCAAGTTGGACACAGTGTCTGTAGAAAGAAAATGTAGTTTGGATAACTAGTGAAATTTCTTGATATTTTAAATACCCTGAAATTAGATAATTGTATTTGAAAATTTTTAGTTTACTTAGATAAGTCGGTGGTAAATTTAAGTATATAATACTGGTTTTGATTTTTCAGAATCAGCTTTGAATATAATGTAATCACAAAATGCAGTTTTCTTTAATAGTTGATGCTTCATTCGGAAAAAAGGGTAATCTTCACAAGAAAAAAAGTCATAGGGAGAAGAAAAAATCTAAACCAACTAAATTCTTTTTGTTCCCTTCAATAGGAACTTGGTGCTTTTGTAATTCAAAAGTGATCTAATAAATGTACCTTGATTTGGTTTGGTTTAGCTTTGAGAGATAACCTTAATCTGATCTCACCTGGATGGAGCTGCCTCATTGTGGGAAGGATAGTAAAGAACCTTATGTTAAATCTTAAAATCCAGAAAATACTGGAATGTTGGTTTTTTTGAGCTTATTTTCTTGATATGAAGGACCAGTATAAATTTAAGACTTGTTATAAAGTGCCAGGGTGGTAGGTCAAATCTCGATTGATGGAGAAACTAATAATAAAATTCTAACTGTCATTTTTCAAGACACTTTGTTCAGCCAGCCAAGCTTGCCCTCCTCCAGCAGTGGCCATCATCTTGCCCACTACACCGTTTAACCTTTTACAGAGAGGATCGACAGTTGTTAATCTGTACAAATTATGCTGGCAATTGGTTGAATGTTAAAATGGGTCAGCAGATAGGAAACTACTATAAGATACAGTATTCATAGTTTATCTTCTGCTTTAAAAGTAAATTTCACCCAAAACTATGTAGGAACGTTTCTGAGGTAGAGTTCCTCCCATGTTATTCTTGTTTGCTAAATTACAGAGACTATACTGCTCCCAGGTGACTTAACTTTTGGTACCATAGTTCTATTTATGCTATAATCTCCAATAGAAGAAGCACTATCAGCCTTTCACTTTTATATTCCTCTGTACACCAGAGAAAATTACGTTCTGGATATTTTGACTGTTGACAGTGTCCTACAAGATGAATTTGCCTTATGAAAGGTACAACTTACAATTTTGGTATTTTTGACATTTACGTGGCACAATTAGCTTTCTTGTTAAAGACCGGTTTTCAAGCATTTCAGTAATTTTCATTAGCAGAAACCACTAATGGGAAAGAAGACTAAGGCAGTATTTTGGGTGCCTTTCTCAAGTTTCTACCAAAGTAGAGCTGGGTTATGGTAATGCCATTTTAATATCCTCGGTTATTGGAAATGTAGATGTTACTGTATATGGGACATCTGCAAAAGATTGTTTGGAAACAGTTTTGCTTCAAATGCCCCAAAGTTAAAAGTTCCTGATTTAGTCTTAATATATAAAAACTGTGTTAATCAGCTGTTTAAAAATATAATTGTCCTGGGGCTCTGTTGGTTATGCGTCAGACTTGATTTTGGCTCAGGTCATGGTCTTGCAGTTTAGGAGTTTCAGCCCTGCATGGGGCTCTGCACTGACAGCACGGAGCCTGCTTGGGTTTCTTCCTTTCTGCCTCTTCCCCACTTGCACTGTTTCTCTCTCAAAATAAATAAACTTTAAATTTAAAAAAGTATAATAGCCTTTTGTTAGGTAGGCAAGACTGCTCAGCATGAGTGCACTCAAAATATAGTTTGTCTTGTGGGGTAACCCCAAAAGAATTGCCAAAGGAACCTGACAGCAGACATTAGCTCTTCAGTGTATAGAAACAAAGTGTCAAGAAAGCTGTGAGATTTCACTGTAACTATACATTCTGTCTCCATAATTTTTATTACACCCCACCCTCTCCATTGTAAAGAAACCTGACCAGGGAGTTGCTTTACTTACCTCACTGAATACTCCTCTATAATTTCTGCAACAAAAGCAAAATCATCGTCAAAAGTCAGGCCAGATTAGTTATACCTAAGAGGAGAATTAGAACCAGTTTTGTAAAATCTACAAAGCCACTGGAATCATTAAGACCTGGATAATCAACGTAAAAATATTAAAATCGTCTGAATGGTTGTCTAATGCAATTCATTAAGTGTTTTTGTTAGATCATGGTTGGGCACCATGGGGAAAGCAGAAAAACTGTATGGCTAGGCCACTGCCCCAAAGGAATATGCAGTTAGAAAATATAGAACATGAAGTGCTTTATCAGAATGCGGGCAGGTGGGAAAAACCATTCATGACCTAGTTTGCTTTTGAGACCTGCAGAAAAGTGGGTGAAAGCTGATGAGAGACCTATGGAGCCCTTAGAATAATAGATCATGTCACTTAGGTCTCTTGATTAAGTGTATGGCCTTTAGTAAAAGGGTGGAATTGGGATTTGGAGGTGAGTGAGGGAGTTGGAGTTGGTATTGAGTGATAGTCTGGGTGGCTGACACTTTGTTTAATAACAATATGCTGGGGGTATTACTTGAATTAGTTTAAGAGAAATGCTAATTTTACATCGAATATAGTGTGCTTTCTTATGTGAAGTTGAGAGTTCTATGTTTTTGGTTAAGTTTTCATTTCACAGTTAACCTTTTTAAAAAGTGCAATTTGGATGGGACGTAATGGAATTCTGCCTATCAGACTTCTGGCTACTAAATTTGAATAGGATCCTTTTAAGTTGTACTGTTGAGTGTCAATTAAAAGTTGCCCTTTTAATTATATCAGAAATAAACAAACCTAAGAAAGAAGTTTTGTGTTAGTTTTAAAGGATAAATTCTTAGTACTTTTTTCTTCAGACAACACTTTCTGAAAATACACCATTTGCTTTCCCTAGGTTTCAGATTGTTTTTACTTACGTCATAATTGAGAATGTTTTATCACAAAGATCCAGGTTTCTCAGAAGCCCAAATAGTGTCAAATGTCAGAATAGACAAGTAAATTAGGGACTAAAAAGTGTCCATAGACATTGGCAATTTAGATCATTCATGTAATTGTAATGCTGTGTTTTATAAATGAGCAATCTCTTAACTGCTCTCTGGTTGAATAACAGCCTACAAGTATGTGTGTTTTATACCACTTTGAACATAACTAAGAAAAAAGTTTTGATTCAGGGCTTGCTGTTTTCAATATTCTGCACACAGGGGGTGCCTGGATGGTTCAGTCGGTTAAGTGTCTGACTTTGGGTCAGTTCATGAACCCATGGTTTGTGAGTTCAAGCCCCACATCGGGCTCTGTGCTGACAGCTCAGGATGGAACCTGCTTCAGATTCTGAGTCTCCCTCTCTCTGCCCCTCCCCTGCTTGTCTCTCTGTCTCTCTCAAAAATAATTAAACATTTAAAAGTAAATAAAATTTTTATTAAACATATGCTGCACATGGTATATTTAAAAGCACTTTTTAAACCAAAAAGCATTATATAGATACAAGCAATGGGTAACTGTAGTAGTGGCAACACTGGCTTAATGTACCTGAATAGATGGCAGAAAGAGCTGACTGAACTGTAAACAGTGGGCATCTGGGTGGCTCAGTGGGTTGAGCATCTGACTTGATTTCAGCCCAGGTCACAGTCCCAGGGTTGTAGGATGGAGCCCCAAGTTGGGCTCTGCACTGAGTGGGGAGCCTGCTTAAGACTTTGTCTGCCTCTCTCAGACCCCACTGGCAAGTGTTCTCTCTCAAATAAATTTAAAAAATAATTACCCCCTCCAAAAAAATCTAAAAAAGAAATAAGCTAACAGAAATATATTTTCCCACTTAAATTTTTTAGATACTATTTAATAAGATTTTAGGTTAATTGTCAGAATAAGAATGCTATTTCCTTTTTATTTCTTTAGTGAGTGAAACTCCTACAAAATAAGTATGTCCTAGATAAATCCATTCATTCATTTTATTGAACAAGTATGTTCAGTGCTTACTATGTACCAGGTACTGGGCTGCACAGAAGACTAAAATGAACAAACCTTTGCCCTTAATGGGATGACCCTATCTATAAGCCACTTGGGTTGTTTGCAAACTTGAGTCCCACTCAAGTACCTACTCTAGAGCCCTTGCTCCAGAAATATGAGTGGTATCGTGGTTGTGTAAAAAAAAAAAAGTGCACGGGGTGTCTGGCAGCTCAGTTGGTTAAGCATCTGACTCTTGATATTAGCCCAGGTCATGATCACAGTCTCCTGGGATTGAGTTCCAGGGTCAAGCTCCGCATCGGGCTTCACTGTTGAGGGCTTGCTCGAGATTCTCTCCCTCTCTGCCCCTCCCCTGCTCATGCTCACTCTCTCTCTCACGCACTCTCTCTCAAAACAAAAAAGTTTAGTCCCACCAGAGCAATACAAAATGTGATGTCTGACTTTGCCATCTTTTATATTTCTCCAAAGACCATCAGATGGCACACATTAGGATGTACATTCTAAACGTAAAGAAGCACAAGTGCACTATGGGCAGGATGTGGGGCTGACCTCAAAGAAGGCACATCTCTGGAGCACAAGTGTGACGGTGCAAGTAATGGACAGCAGATTATGAGCCTTCCAGGGACTGTGTACAGGAAAGTGAGGATCAAGTATTTCTTCTGTCTTATACAAACTACACCACAGGGTAACTAAATAGTTGTAGGGAACATTTTCTCATTATAGTATAATTCCAGCTTAAAGATACAGATGGTATGATAGAAATAGGATGCTAACATTTTACAACAGCCAATGAGTCAAGCTAGGATTCTTCAATGGCTGTTAAACGTATTAAGTGAGATGCTGATGGGGAGCTATTTAGTGCATGGATCAGGCTGACAGCACCTGAGCCTGCTCATCAGTCTTAACATTCCAGAAACAGACATCTAGACATTCTGTGCCCCCTGAGGTGTTCCAGTAGAAAAGTACAGAACCACATCCATGAAATTCAGATAACTGAACTTGACTCTCCTCAGGCTTCTAGATCTTACTACTGTTTTATTGGAAATTTAAGATAGACGAACATGTTAAATCACCACAGGGTGCAATTAGCAAAATACACACTGGTAAATTCTATGTGACAAATGACCTAACCTTTGAAAAAAGAAATCGCAAGAAAAAAGGGAGGAGAAACCTATAGATTAAAACTGACTCTTGTGTTGAAATTACAACTTTTGTAGCTACTCGTTACTTTTTAATATACATACAATGTAAAAAATACATGATTATTAACATCATGTCACATCGAAACCAAGAAGAGCTTAAACAGTCAAGATGTGAAGGATAACAAGCTTCTATGTACTTTCCTTATTCTTTGATGCATCTCTTCTGGCCACTCTGTATCCACAGAGACGTTTTTCTTTATAGCTTTAAAAATCTTTGTGAATTTTGGGCACCTTGGTGGCTCAGTCAGTTAAGCTGCTGACTCCTCAGTTCGAGTCATGATCTCATGGTTTGTGAGTTAGAGCGCAGAGTCAGCTTGGAATTCTGTCTCCCTCTCTCTGCCCCTCTCCAGCTCACGTTCTCTCTCTCTCTCTCTCTCCCCCAAAATAAACAAACAAAAAAAAGGGTTGTGAATTAAGGGGCATATCTTCAAAGATTCCATGTAAATAGAAGACTGGTGTCAACATCTGATTCCTTCATACCCATAAATGACATCTGTTCGGAGAGCGCATAAGATGTTCTGGGCTGAAGTCATTACCAAGTGGACTGATGAGAGATTTCCAACTTTACTCCTATATAATTTTTCTTAATTATGACTCCATTTTTCTCACCCAGTAGGACTTTCATTTTCCTCTGTCCTTCATTTTACTAGCTCATGTATTACCTTAGATATTCAGTCCAGTTTGTTTGCTTTTTTAAAAATTTGAGGCATAATTGACATATAGCATTTGTCAGTTGTATAGCATGATTCCGTATCTGTATATATGACAAAATGAACACCAGGGTAAGTCTAGTTAACATTGCTCACCATACATAGTTACATAAAAAATTTTTTTGTTGTGACAGGAACTTTTTTTATTCTTTTTTGAGAGACAGCACATTCACCAGCAGGGGAGGGACAGAGAGATAGGGAGACAGGATCTGGGGTGGGCTCTGTGCTGACAGCAGAGAGCCTGATGTGGAGCTCAAAACCATGAGCTGTGAGATAATGACCTGAGCTAAAGTCAGATGCTTAACTGACTGAGCCACTAAGGTGCTCCCCAGAAACTTTATTTACTTTTTAAAGTTTCTTTATTTTGAGAGAGAAAAAGTACATGCATTCATGCACATGAGCAGGGGAGGGACAGAGAGAGAGGGAAAATCCCAAGCAGGCACCACACTGTCAGCGCAGAGCCCGACACAGGGCTTGATCTGGCGGACCGTGAGATCGTGACCTAAGCCAAATTCAAGAATCAGAGACTTAACCAACTGAGCCACCCAGGTGCTCTGACAAGGACTTTTAAGATTTGCTCTTTCAGCAACTTCAAGTGTACAGTAAAATATAGTTAACTGTAGTCACTATGCAGTACATTACACCCCCAGGACTTTTATTTTATAACTGGATGTTTGTACAGTTTGTCCCTTTCACCCATTTTTGTCCATGCCCCGCTTCTGTCAACCACCAATCTGTTCTTTGGATCTTTGAGCTCAGTTTTTGTTTTTGTTTTTGTTGCGTGTTGTGTGTTTTAAGAGTCCACATAGAAGTGAGATCACACTGTTTATGTCTTTCTCTGACTTTACTCAGTATAATGCCCTTAAGGTTGATTGTGTTGCAGATGGCAAGATTTCCTTTTATTTTATGATGGAATATTAGTCCATCACATATATATGTGTGTATATATGTGTTCATCCATCGTCCAACACTTAGATTTTGCCATATCTTGGCTATTGTAAATTATGCAGTGAACATGGAGGTGCAGATACCTTTTTGAGCTCATGGTTTTGTTTTTGTTAAAATGGACCTAATGAGACTTAGGAGTCATTTGCAATGTGCAGAACTCATTTGGATTCTAACTTGATCAAAGCCAGCTATAAAAAATATAAGACTACTAGAGTGATTAAGATACTGATGGAATACCTGACATTAAAGAATTGTTAACATTTGATAACATTATTACAGTTTTGTTTTTGAAAAATCCTTATCTTTTAGGATACGCATATGAAGAATTTACCAGTGAAAGGATATGATGTACAGAATTTGCTTTATACTTCAGAATAACCCATGGTCTTACAGGGGGCATGGACATGGATGGGAGAATATGTGAAAGATTGCCTTTGTGTTGGGATTTGTTGAGTCTGGGTGACATGGAAGTTTATTTATTTACTTAATTTAAATTTTTTTTAAGTGTTTTATTTCTGAGAGAGACAGCATGAACAGGAGAGGGTCAGAGAAAGAGGGAGACACAGAATACAAAGGAGGCTTCAGGCTCTGAGCTAGCTGTCAGCACAGAGCCCGACGCAAGGCTCTAAACCATGAACCGTGGGATCATGACCTGAGCTGAAGTAGGACGCTTAACCTACTGAGCCACCAAGGCACTCCTATTTACTTAGTTTTAAATTGAAGTGTAGTCAACATTAGTTTCAGGTGTGCAACATAGTGATCTGGCAATTCTATACATTATGGAATATTTACCACAGTAAGTGTAGTCACCATCTGTCACCATATAAACTCACTACAGTATCATTGACTATTCCCTGTGCTTACTTTTCATCTCCATGACTTATTTTACAACTGGAAGTTTGTATCTCCTCATCCCCTTCACCTATTTAGCCGTTTCCCCAAGTCCTCTCCCCTCTTGCAAACACTTGTTCCCAGTATTTATGAGTCTGTTTCTTTTTGTTTGGTTGGTTTTTTAGATCCCAGATATAAGTGAAACCATATATTTGTCTTTCTCTGTGTAACTTATTTCACATAGCCTTCTACCCTCTGGGTCCATCCATGTTGTCATGAACGCCAGGATTTATGGCTGAGAGTACTCCATTGTGTCTGTATACACCAGATCTTTATTCTCCATTCACCTATTGATGGACACTTATGCTGCTTCTATATCTTGGCTATTGTGAATAATGCTGCAGTGGACATAATGGTGCATAGATCTTTTTGAATCCATGTTTTTATTTTCCTTGGGTGCATAACTATAAATGGAATTACTAATCATTTGGTGTTTCTGTTTTTAATTTTTTGAGGAGCCTCCATACCCTCCCACAGTGGCTATACCAGTTTGTATTCCCACCAACAATGCATGAAGGCTCCTTTTTCTCTACATTCTCACCAACACTTAATTTCTTATCTATTTGATACTAGCTTTTCTAACAGGCTAGAGGTGCTACATCATTGTGGTTTTGATTTACATTTTCCTGATGATTAGTGATGTGTAGCATCTTTTCATGTGTCTGTTTGCCATCTTTATGTCATCTTTGGAAAAATGTCTCTTCAGGTCCTCTGCCCATTTTTAATTGGGTCATTTGGGGTTTTTTTAGTGTTGAGTTGTATGATTTCTTTACATATTTTGGATATTCACCCCTTATCAGATATATCATTTGCAAATATCTTCTCCCATTGAGTAGTTTGCCGTTGTTGTTGTTGTTGTTGTTGTTGTTAATGGTTTCCTTTACGGTGTAAAAGCTTTTTAGTTTGATGTAGTCCCAAGAGTTTATTTTTGTTTTGGTTTCCCTTACCTGAGAAGACAGATCCATAAAAATACTGCTAAGGCTCATATCCAAAAGCTTACTGCAACATGGAAGTTCTTTATGCTATTCTGTTTTGTGTTAGAAATGTTGCATTCTAAAAACTAAAAAACAACAAGAAAACAAAACAAGAGAAAGAAAGAATTCTGTAGCTGAGAGAGAACCAAAGGGAAGAATGAGAACCCTACCAAACCACACAAAGATAAATAGGATTGAATTAAGTGTTCTGAGGGTGTCTTCCCAGACTACTTTGAAATATCACCTTGAACACTATCACAGGAGCTGTCCATTTTCCTTATAATCCAGATTAAAATTGTTGACTTGTACAATGGAAGTTCATACATGTCTACAACAAGAATACTATTGTTTAAATATATCTATTATAATTAAAACTGTTTAAAAATAGAATTAAGGGATTTAAAACTTACACTATTAAGTAGTTTGTATGTGCAAAATAATTGCTCTAGGGGCGCCTGGGTGGCTTAGTCGGTTAAGCGTCCGGCTTTCGCTTAGGTCATGATCTCGCGGTTCGTGGGTTCGAGCCCCGCGTCGGGCTCTGTGCTGACTGCCAGCTTAGAGCCTGGAGCCTGTTTCAGTCTGTGACTCCCTCTCTCTCTGACCCTCCCCTGCTCACGCTGTCTCTCTCTCTCTCTCTCTCCTAGAAATAAATAAAACATTAAAATAATAATAATAATAATAATAATACTTGTATAGATGTTACAACCACTAATACCTTTAGTATCCATTGATGACTCTCAGTAAGTCCTCTGTAGTTCATTATGTTTGAAAGGACTTTTCCTTTTTTTTTTTTTAATTTTTTTTTTTACATTTATTTAATTTTGAGAGACAGAGTGTGAGCAGGGGAGGGGCAGAGAGAGGAGGAGATGCAGACTCTGAAACAGGCTCCAGACTCTGAGCCATTCGCACAGAGCTTTACGCGGGGCTCGAACCCACAAACCTCACGAACCATGAGATCATGACCTGAGCCGAAGTCAGACACTTAACCGACTGAGCCACCCAGGTGCCCCTGAAAGGACTATTCCTTAAACTCTACCTGATTCTGCATTATGACCCCTTCTTGTTACCATGTTATTTTAGAGAATCAAAGCCACCATTTCCACAGTTAGGCATTCTCTAAGAGTCAAGTCATACCATGAATAGAGATTCAAGAAGCAGAAAGGTCCACCACTCCCAGGAAATCACACGTTATCCCAAAAGTTAGTGTGCAAGTTCCAGAATGACCTCTGAGCATTTTGGTCCAAGGTTCATCATTTTTCTTTTATCATGCCCCCTCCCCCACATTTTTTCTAATGTATGTGTGACTGTGGCAAAAATAATATTCCCTTTCTCCAAAATAAAAGCGATTGTCAGTTGGAGGTGTAAAGGAGGTTGTGATGTCAGGTTTTATGTATATTTTTAATGTAATAAAAGGTAAACTAGAAAAATAAGGTAGTGGTCGTATAGGTGCACCTGTGGTTGGTGCACCGTAAACTGTTGGGAGCAGTTCTGATGAAATGCATGTATTCGAGTTGGGCCAAGTGGAAAGTCCTGTTGCAGGACAGGTGGAGTTCTGAAGTGCTAAGAAAGTGGTTTAATGAAACTGGGGCCATAAAATTGCTAGAAAGAATGGTGGCTGATGTCTTCCAGAATTTAGGAGCTCTGGAAATAGAAAAGCCATAAGAGCAAGACCAAGAAAAGATCAACTTGAGAGCACCAGAACTGTACCCCTTGATGAGCTTTTGGAAAAGGGTAGCTTTTCAGGAAAAAAGAAAAAGGATCTGGGATTCTTACTCATTTTTTAAAATAATTTTTTATTTGTCTATTTATTAGATATTAAGATGAGTAAGAAATATCCCCTGGCCTCAAGAAACCTTTCTATTTGTGGAAATAGACATGGGTGTAAATAACTGAAAGAATAAAACAAATGCTTTATAGATCTCCATACAGTAACATGCCACGGAGATGCAGAATACTGAGCAGTCTTGATCAGGATCATGATCAAGGGTCAGTACAAGAGACAGGAGTAAGCATATTCTTGAGATGCTAAGAGTGAAGGAATGTGCATTTCTGGATACAAGAACAGCATGAGAAAAGTTACACAAAAAGGCATCGATTTTTAAGGACCATATAGCCTAACAGAGATGTTACATAGGAATCTGGGGCCAGGGACATGGATGGTGGTATAAATAAAGAAGCTGTAAATATGGTAGGGGCTCCAGCATGAGTGACCTGCAAGAGTTAGGAGTTTTGACTATTCTCTCTTTTTTTCTTTTGAGATATAACTGACATATAACATTATATTAGTGTCAGGTATGTAACACAGCAACCTATATTATTGCAAAATCATCACTACAATTTGCTAGAGTTAACATTTGTCACCCTACATACTTACAGTTTTTTTTTCCTGTGATTTGCTCTCTAGCAACTTTCAAATATGAGATACAGTATTAACTATATTCATTATTCTGTACATTACATTCCTAGGACTTATTTTTATGTTATAACCGGAAGTCTGTTCCTTCTGATGCCCTTCACCCATTTTACCCATTATTCACCCTCTGCATCTAGCAACCACCAATCTGTTTTCTGTAAGTTTATCTCAAAATAATAAATTTATAGATTCCACATTTAAATGAGATCATGTGGTATTTGCCTTCCACTTATTTTACTTAGAATGCATTCAAGGTCTGTCCATGTTGTCACAAATGGCACAATTTCATTTTTTATGGGTGAATAATATTCCACCATAAATATGTATACACGCACAGCCCCCCACCCCCATCTTTCTCCATTCATCTATCCGTGGATATTTAGATGGTTTCCATGTCTTGGCTATTATAAGTAATGTTGCAGTGAAAGTGAGGGTGCATATATCTTTTTGAGTTACTCTTTTGTTTTCTTCAGTTAAATACCCAGAAGTGGAATTCCTGGATCATAAGGTAGTTCCATATTTAATTTTTTTTAGGAATCTCCATACTGTTTCCACAGTGGATGCTTCAATTTATATTCTTACCAACAGTGTATACAGGTTCCCCTTTCTTCACATTCTTGCCAACACTTGTTATTTCTTGTCTTTGATACTGGCCGTTCTGAAGGTGTGAGGTGATAGCTCATTGTGATCTTGATGTGCGTCTCCCTGATGATTGTGGTGTTGAGCACCTTTTCATGTACTTGTTGATCATCTGTATGTCTTATTTGGTAAATTGTCTATTTGGATCCTTTGTCTTTTAAATTTTAATGTATTTTTTTAAGTTTATTTATTTATTTTGAGAGAGACAGAGACAGACAGGGGTTGGGGAGAGAATACCAGGCGGGGGTCCATGCTGTCAGCATGGGCCCCGGCATGGGGCTTGAACTCACGAACTTTGAGATCATGACCTGAGCTGAAATCCGTAGTCAGCCAGACACTTACCCAACTGAGCCACCCAGGTACCTCAGATCCTTTGCCCATTTTTTAATTGGCTGGGGTTTTTTGTTTGTTTTGTTTTTGTTCTTTGCTATTAAGTTGTATGCATTTTTTTTGTATTTTGGATATTAATACCCTATTAAGTATATGATTTATAAATATTCTTTCTCATCCAGTAGGTTGCCTTTTCTTATTAGGAATAAGAAACATATATGGCTTTTGAAGAGGTAAATTACAGAAAGGGAAAAGAAAATTGCACACACACAACTTGAAGGTGGGGGGGATAGGGAAAGGATTGTTTATTATGAAATGAGAGTGTTGGTAGGTGGATAGAGAAAAAAATTAGGAAATCTGGAGATTCTAGATCGAACATACAATAGAAAGGGATAATTGAAAGGATAAGGTCCTGTGTTACAGTATCTGCCCTGTTTTATGGGGCAAATCTATATAATATCAAAAACATCCTATAGATAATGTTTGCTCTTCTGCCTATGGTAATTATCTGAAAACACATTTGAAAGTGCTTTAGTGAACAGGGATCAAGGGATGTTTCTGTAAAGGGCCAGATAGTAAATATTTTAGGTTTTGCTGGTCACATATGGTGTCTATTTGCATATGCTGCTGCTTCTCCTTCTCCTCCTCTTTTCTGCTCTTTAAAAATGTAAAATCATTCTTTGCTCATGGGGCCCCACAAAAAGAGGCCATAGGCCAGATTTGGCCTGCAGGCCATAGTTTGCTAAAGCCTGCTTTAGAACAGCTTTTCCAGTGGAACATTTGCTGTTCTCTCTCTCTCTCTCTCTCTCTCTCTCTCTCAGTGAAGAAATAAATAGGTGTTTCTTGGAGAATAAAAAGTTGAAATAATTTTAATACATTTGAATGCATGTGCTCCCTGACCAGCTTTTGACCATCATCTCTTATATTTGTGACTGTAACTGCTAACTATTTGGGACCATAGAATATAGCATGGTTTCAACAACAGTTCTTAAGCCTGACTTCTTTTCTGTCCTTTTCCCCCTTTTTTCCAACTGTGGTAGTTTAAAAGCATATCCACAAATTATTTGACACTTCTCATTAAAAAAAAAAAAGTCTGTATTTAACTATAGAGAACAAACAGATGGTTACCAGAGGGGAAGTGCATAGGGGATGGGGAAATAGATAATGGGGATTAAGAGTAGCCTCATCCTGATGAGCACAGGGTGTTGTATGGAAGTGTTGAATCACTATATTGTACACCTGAAACTAATATAATACTGTATGTTAACTCTACTGAAATTAAAATTTTAAAAATGTAAGTATACCATACACCATATTCAGTTAAAAAAAAAAGAATCTGTGTTCTATTCCCTTGAACCCAGGGCTCTTGTGGCTGCCTCAATAAATAGGATTCAACAGAAATGACACTATGTGATTTCTGAGATTGGATCGTAAAAGACGATACAGATTCTGCCTGCCTTTCTCCCTCTCTCTCACATGACACATACATACATTTTGAAGTTCTAAGCTGCCAAGTAAGAACAGCTATCTGGAAGCTTCCATGCTGCAGAGACTATGGAAGAGCACATGGAGATAGGGAAAGGTGTCTGAGGAGTCCCAACTGTTCTTGCCGACAGCTATATAAGTCTTTCCAGGTCAGGTGCCATGCCTGTGAAAGAGCAAACCTTCACAAGATTCCAGCACCAGTGACCATCCAGCTGTAAGCTCATGAGACACCCTAAGCAAGAACCATCTAGGTAAGCTTAGGCCCCAGAACCATAAGAGATAATAAAATGTTTGTGTTGTTTTAAGCCAGAATTTTGCAGTGACTTGTTACATAGAAATGATTTGGGGATCTGGAAATGCAGTATTACCATCAACACAATCTATAACATATGGCAATGTCTTTGGAGCTGAGCTGCAGGCATAAGTTGGAAGGGCCTTGAAGAGATTAGCACAAGAAGTCTGATGGCTCTTGAGGTTGTCAGTAGAGCTTAAAGGAAAGCGAGGGAAAAATGATTAAAGCTGAAGGAAAAGTCATTGTTAATAAAACTGTTGTCTGTGATAATGTAGAAATAGAGTATACCTAATGAACTGATGGATTGGCCCAGAGTTTTCAGGCTAGAGGTTGACAGTTTCACCTGGTTTCTTTTAGCTGTCTACCTGCAAATACAGTCTATCATGTGTCCTAGAACAAACTACTGTTTTCATGCAGACTTTAGAGGAAATAGAAAGGAGGCTGGACCTGCTGGGTTAGAAAATAAAACCTGTGTCTGATGACCAGTCTCTTCCCATGGAATATACACAAAGTAAGTAAGTAAGTAAATAAATAAATAAATAAATAAAATTTTAAAAAGGCCTAAGGGAAAAAAGTCAAATTCATGGCCATGTCACAATATCTTTCCAGAGTAAAGATGAAGCTGAGGATTTGACTGTCAAATCTTCTGTTAAGACCCTAGAAAGATTTAAGTGGGGCCTCCTGAATCCTTGCAAAAAGACAAAAGCTTAAGGATCCTTTCCATTAAACAATCAGAATTTGAAAGAATATTAGGGACATTGATGCACAGGAACTTTACAGGGAACCCAAGGTAGAAAAGACTGGTTGATGTGGCTTTTGTCCAATGAAGCCAACTCCAATAAAATCAGTAAGATTCATAGGAAACTTGCAAAGCTTTTAAGAAAATTACAGTTTTAGAAATACTACCAGCCTGAACTAGGAAGAAAAATGGCTTCAAAATGAAAAGAAGCTTTTAAGTCCAGGAGTTTTTACAGGCAGGAAGCAGGCTCATGAAACTACTAAACTTAAAATATGGGCTATATATTTTGGAATAGGAAGGATAACTCAGGGCAGAACTAAGAACCCAGAGGACGATGCCAAGAGCTGAGGAGAATCATTGAAGGCAGTGGAAGAGAATCCTACTCCAGGGACTGGCAGAATGTGTACGTGTTGGATTTGCCATGGACCAAAGACCTCCACATACCTTTCGTTTTCTCCCTTGTTTGAATGTGAGTGTTGATAGAGGTCAGCCTGTGCCTGTTCCGCCATAGTTATTGAACGTGTGGGGACAGTTCATTGGTTTCTGTAGCTCACAGGTTTTCTGACAAAGAGGAAAACTACCATTCCTCTAGGAAAAGGTAATTTTCTCATTTTTTTTGTAACTTTAAATCACATAATAAAACAACAAGAATATTTTAGAATGTAGCTAGAATGGCTATAAACTAAGCACAAAAATTCTCCCTCCTTTAGAGTCTCATGTTAGTGTATTCTAAGTACCTAATACAGGGCTTATTTAGTATGTAACAATTTTTTTGTAAATGTTAGTTTCCTGTATCATTCTTTCTTCCTGCCAAGGAAGTTACTTTATTCATGGTATCCAGCTCCCTTATGGTGACTTCTAGTTCACTAGGGCTTTTCCACCCTTACAACTCCCACACCAGTCCCTTCACCTCTGCATATGCTCTAGACAATTTCTGGCCTTTGACCATCATCCAGACTCTGAACTTGCCTATCTTAATTTTTCAAAACCTTAGAGTGACTAGTTAATATGACGAATGCTGAAGTATTTAACGTTTTGCTTGTGTGATTATAATTGCAACTTTCAGTGTTTACTCTGTGAAAGAAGCAGAAGATTTCAGATGCTTTTGTAGGCCTTCTGACTCTATTTTGGGTGAGGATCCTTAAGTTGATACTCAAGCCATGACATTGATGTTCCTTTCGGGTGGAGAGTTACCATTTTTAGGAATGTAATACAGTGTAGAAACTGTGCTAAAATCTGTCCTGGCTTCTTTTCATGTTACAGGCCACCTGTGAAGCTTTCGAGTCTAGGTCAGATGTGTCTCTTGTCTCCTTTCCCCCAGCATTTTGTACAGGATTTTTTTTTTTTTTTTTTTTTTAATATTTTTATCTATTTCTAGGAGAGAGAGAGAGAGACAGCGTGAGCAGGGGAGGGTCAGAGAGAGAGGGAGTCACAGACTGAAACAGGCTCCAGGCTCCGAGCTGGCAGTCAGCACAGAGCCCGACGCGGGGCTCGAACCCACGAACCGCGAGATCATGACCCAAGCGAAAGTCGGACGCTTAACCGACTAAGCCACCCAGGCGCCCCATTTTGTACAGGATTCTAATAGAATTAAAATTCATGTCAGTAGCAGTGTTGAAGAGGAAACTCTAAAGGAAGAGGAATTTTGAATAAAGGGGCACTAGAAAAGAGGAAGGCAGTTTTACCTGAATTGTTTTGCCTTGAAAATAAATGTGCTCATGTAGTTCTACCAGTCAGTGAATGCATATACACATGAATACACACTTCTCTATTTAACCACTTTTGTTGAGTATCACTGTGGGGCTTCTTTGGAGAGAAAATAAATCAGAGACCCTTATTCTGAAGGACTGGTTCCGGCAAGGATTTGGTGCTGTGCCGTGCACGGGGCCTGGGTGGTGTGTGGATTTGCCATACCTTAGGGAAGGTTTTTGCCTAACGTTAGACTATGTCTGTTACTGCAGTGCATAGGCCTTGGATTTAAAGAGCATACTGAGTTCTTAGGAAAGCTAAGTTTCATCAACAATAACCTCTTTCTGTAAATTATAAAAAAGAAACCAATCTGACCTCAAGAATGATTTATTACTAAGTGACTTTAATTCACAAAGGAATTTTCTCTAATATTTAGGCTATTGTTGGTTTTGGTTTTTAATTAGTTGTTTGGTCAAATATTAAATTTGAGTACAAAGATCCATCTCCTCTGAGGATGTAGTCTAAAAAGGACTTGGTAAATAATGGAAAATCAGAGTTTCCAAGTTTTTTGGAGCAATTCCCTCTAGTCTTTCCATGGTAAACAGTATGTGTGGCTTTTTCATTGTTTATACAAAATGGAGCTACCCCCTTCCTGTGCACATACATGTGCTCTCATTTTTGTCTTCTTTTCTTCTTTGCTCAGTTTCTTCGTTTCTTCTTGTTTGCCTCATTTCTTCATTTCTTCTTGAGTATGGTACAGCCATCTCTGGGGAGAAGTAATGTGGCACCAGAAACAAGAGGGACACTCAGGATGGTACCATTCTGACTTGTCATGGGACTTTGGGCAAGTCACTGACCAAGAAATTGGAGGAGTCAGTGCTGGTTAAGGAGTTAGTTGATGATGGAGGCACGAACAAAATCTGGTGACCTCAGGGCCTTGGCAGTGGCATTTCTACATATTTTCATTGCCACCACTCACCTTACAGGCTTTAGATGGTCCAGCAGTGAGTTATTCTGTGCATGATGGAGCAACAGCTTTATAGTCAGGGGGCCAAGGGGTTATTTCCTCTCTATTCTATGTAATAGCTGTGTGGCCTCAGGTGAATTTCTTACACTCATTTATCCTCAGTTTCCTTGTTTGTGATACCTGCCATGAGAGGTCCTTCTGAGGATTGCAGATAATACACCTAAAGTGTTCAGCAAAGTCCTAACACAAGGAAGGGGTTCATAAATGGTAGCTATTTGAGGGAGTCTAAAAAGTCTCTTTCAAATGCTTAATACACCCAATATAATCCCAGTTTTAACCTCTTTCTTTCACAAACACACACACGCACACATCATTTACTAAGCTCCTGAAATTGTATATCCACCCTACCATTTTATTTTATTTTTTACAAATAGTTTATTGTCAAATTAGTTTCCACATAACACTCAGTGCTCATCCCCACAAGTGTCCTCCTCCATGCCCATCCCCCTCCCCCCCACATCCATCAGTCCTCAGTTTTTGTCAGCATTCAAGAGTCTCTCATGGTTTGCCTCTCTCCCTTTCCCCCACCATTTCCGCCCTTCTTCTCCCCCTTGGTCCTCTGTTAAGTTCCTCCTAATCCTCCTATACGTGCACACATATGATATTTGTCCTTCTCTGCCTGACTTATTTCGCTCAGCATAACACCCTCAAGGTCCATCCATGTTGCTACACATGGCCAGATTTCATTGTTTCTCATTGCCATGTAGTATTCCATGGTATAGATAAACCACATCTTCTTGATCCATTCATCTGTTGATGGACACTTAGGCTCTTTCCATGTTTTAGCTATTGTGGAGAGTGCTGCTATGAACATTGGGGTACATGTGCTCCTATGCATCAGCATTTCTGTATCCCTTGGGTAAATTCCTAGCAGTGCTATTGCTGGGTCATAGGGGAGTTCTATTGTTAGTTTCCTGAGGAACCTCCACACTGTTTTCCAGAGGGGCTGCACCAGTTTACATTCCCACCAACAGTGTAGGAGTCCACCCTACCATTTTAAAAGTGGGCTTTTGTCATCACAGAAGTGATCCTGTTGCCAGTTTAAAGGAACACTAATGAGCAGTGCCAGAGTGGCTCAGTGAGTTTAACATCCAACTCTTGGTTTCAGCTCAGGTCATGATCTCACAGTTTTTGAGTATGAGCCCCAGCATTGGGCTCTATACTGAAAGCACAGAGCCTGCTTGGAATTTCTCTTGCCTCTCTCTCTCTCTCTGCCCCTCCCTGGCTTGCTCTCTCTCAAAAAATAAAACTAAACATTAAAAAAATTAAATAAATCTGTTTAAAAAGTAAAGGAACACTCGTGAAATAATTTAGAAAGTTAAAAAGCAGAAATGTATTATTTTCTTAAATTATTCTCTGGTAATTTAAACTCATTATCTCCCATGCCTAACTGCGATGTCAAAAACAATAACCAATCGACATCCTTTCTTGTTGACTAAAGCCTAGCCCGGCTGGGACCAGAGCACCCTTCGGGCTTGCTAGCAACTGCTTCAGCAACTCTATTACATTGCTTGGATAGATAGATAAATGGTCAGGAGTCATTTTACACGACAGCCTTCCAGTTCTGTAGTAACTGAAAAAGAGTATCTAGACAAATGGTCAGGTTCCCCAGGACTATGGATCTGTATGTTGCCCCTGCATTAGATCACCTCCTGACTGCCTTCCGAGGCAAGGAGGCAGGGCCACTGGGAACTGTTTGCCACTGGTAAGAGGAGGCTGGGGCGTGTCTGCTGAAGGATATATAGCATTGCTATGGTGAAAAGTGCCTTTTCAGTCAAAGCAATAAATCTTTCCTTGTTTCAATGACAGATGGTTAGGATTGTTACCTCTGTTTCCAGCAAACTCATAAGAGGAAAAACAAATAACTGGCATTCAGAGTTCTTGGTTTTCAAGAATATACTAGGAAAATTTTGAAACCAGTAGTTTTAGCAAGGCTATAGGTGTTTTGGTCAGTACCACATGCTCCATCCCAGTGATGTACACATCCTAATCCCTGGAATCTGTGACTATGTTAGGTTACATGGTCAAAGGGAATTAAGACTGTAGATGGCAGCAGGGTTGCTAATCAGACAGCCTTTAAAGTAAGTGACTATCTTGGATTGCCCAGTGGTCCCAGGTAATCACAGGGGAAGGAGGAGGCTGGAAAGTCAGGAGTCAGAAGCAAGGTTTTACTGATGGGAGTGAGGATTTGACCCAGCTTCACTGGCTTTGAAGAGGAAGAAAGGGACCAAGGGGAAGTGGTGGCCTCTAGAAGCTAGAAAAGAGAAAGGAACATATTCTGCCCTCAAACCTTCAGAAAGTCCTGCAGACACCCTCATTTTGGTCCAGTGAGACTCATTTCAGATTTCTAACCTGCAGAATCTTGAGATCAGAAATTTGTGTTGTTTTAAGCAATGACACCCGTGGTAATTTGGCACAGCAGCAGCACAAAACTAACAGAGCATTTCACTGTGAACAACTAAAGAGCTAAAACGATAAGCCCAAATTTCATCTCTTCCCTCTTTCTAAGAGAGTAGGATGACAGAGCGAAAGCAAGGCAGAGGACGGCAACGCCAGAGGGCCCAGCTGGCCGGCAGGGTCACGGCTGATTGTAGAGGTCTCTGTCCACTCCCTGGCTCACTATTTCACATGCTCTGCCTTTGACCATAGGGGTTCTTCCTCATTCACCCCAGCCTGTTGCCTTTCTTTGGTTTCACTCCTTTTTGCTTGCTCTGATCCCTTTCTTCA
Organism: Proteles cristata cristata; assembly: GCA_017311185.1. Taxonomy (NCBI): domain Eukaryota; kingdom Metazoa; phylum Chordata; class Mammalia; order Carnivora; family Hyaenidae; genus Proteles; species Proteles cristata. The sequence continues at coordinate 55,164 of JAESUZ010003925.1, forward strand.
TCATTTTTCTCATTCTGTTTCCCCAGGTGTCTCTTCTCCACTTCTCCTCTTCCACTCTGATAGGGTCTGGCAATGGCCTGAGCTGGTAAAGGGAGAGTGGACATTCCTGCATTTCCCTCCCTTCCCCCTCAATGTGTGCAGTCTCTGGGGATAGAATCTTGAATGAAAGCGCAAAGAGCAAAAGGCACAGACAGGACAAGAGGCGCCAGTAAGGATCTGAACAGAAATGGGAAGGAAGACACATAGGAGATGCCACCTTGTTGTGTTGACTTAACTGTCACCATTTCCCTTACAAAGTCCTTCCAGTTTACCCTAGGGCCAAATGTAGATACCATTCCTGTGCTCTTGGTAGCATGGTGGAACCTCCTCCATTTCCCTAAATAGTTAATGGCACATGCCCAGCAGAGTTTAGGATGTGGAGTTAAGAGCCCTCAGTGTACGTAGCCCCGTCACCGTTTGTAGCATGTACAGAATCCACGCTTTAAGCTAGTCAGGTACTCACTGAGCATCCACTGTGCACTGGGCAGTGCACCAGGCCCAGGCCATGGGGCCTCTGTCTGGTGGAGGGTGAGCCCTCTGGGACTTTATGCAGCTGCTGTTTCCCTGGCACAGCATCCAAGCAATTTACTGCAGGTGTTGTCCTAAGGATATGAGCTTATCTAATTTAGACAAGAGCAACACAATCAGAATTTCCCCTAAATGTTCATCAGTGACTCTGTGTGCCTCCAAAGAACACAGTAAGTTCTTCCTTTGGAGTCAGGGGGCTGCTTCCAGGGTACAAGGAAAGAACATCCCAGCCCGCTGCCTGCAACGTAATCTCCCAACTACGCTAAGTAATGCCTATATCATCTCAACTACCTTTTGTTGTTTTACAAGCCTTATCAGATGACTTCACATATCGGGTGGAACTACATCTTTAAAAGGGACTATGTGGCAGCTCTAACATCCTACCACGCTCTCGGCAGACTCCACATCAGGACTGCATTTTCATACATCAGAGATGGAGGAGATTTAAACTGTTTCTAGTTCCCTGAATTGCTACAGCCTCTAACTGCTCTCCTTGGCTTCTGTCTTTCCCTACTGCAGTCCTGCCCTGAAAGCATCTTAGAGGGATCTTTTAAAAAAAATAACACTGAGCCACCTCTTTTTGTCCCTCCTGCCTCCTTATCTGAGTTGGATGCTTTCAAAACACCCCACCTTTCCCCCTTTGTTATGGCCACTGCCTGTCCACCCAGCTGCATCTCCCACTGACCTCTGATCCGCGGGCTGGCCTGTGCCTATCTTATGTTTGTACGTGTACCACTCAGGCCTGAGGCCGGGAGCCAAACACTCCATTTGGATCTTGAGCGAGAGTCACTCTGCTTCCTGAGACCTGAGTGATCCCTCACTGTTCCAATGGTCAGGCCCAAACTCTTCATTTTAGTTTTCAGCTACTCTGATTTTCCTTATGTACAAGCTTTCACATCTCCTGTTGGCCATCATCTGGTTCTTGCATCTTCCTCCTGGGAGTGGTTTCCTTCGCCTGCTTATCTGTGATGACTTGTCTTCCAGAGACAGCTGCCACCATGGTCTTCTCTTCTGTGTACACATACTGTGCCCACACTGAGACATAGGGTCTGTTCCTCTGCCCCCTTGAATCTGCGCTGGCCTCTGACTAATTTCACTGATAGAATATGGTGGAAAGGACACTGGGCCAGTTCTGGACCTACTGTTTAAGAGGATGGGCAGTTCCCACTGCCTGTCTCCTGCAGCCCTCAACTGCTTTCAGTGAGTCCAGGAAACTCTTCTGAGAGAGAAGCCACATGGAGCGGGGCCTAGGCACCAGACAGCGTGATCTGAAGAAGTGCTTTTTAGACAACCAGGTCAGTCAAGCCATGAAGGGAATCCAGTGTGAGTGTCGCAAGAGGAGAGATCCCAAGCTGAGTACAGTCAGCCTACAGACCCATGAGATAACTGTAGTTTTAAGCCACTAAGTTTAGGGGTGGTTTGTCCTATAGCAGTAGATATCCTAAATACTGTCCTTCGGGTGCCAAACCTAATTTTCTGTAAAGCTTTGCCTTGCTGGTGGCTAGTCTAGGTGACCTTGATCTCTAACTTCTTTAATTCTCACGGAACTTATTGATGCCATATATTTTGTTACCTAACTACGTATATTATTATTTTCTTAATTACCAAACTCTATTATCTTTAAGGTGCTGAACAGTGGGAATGTCTTTTGTAATCCCTTCAAGTCTTAGTACTGGACAAAAATATAAGCAGTAAGCTATTAAATCGAATTCTTGGTCATTTTAGCTCTCTGCCAACTGTTTAAATTTTATGTTTATTTTTGAGAGAGAGAGAGACAAAGAGAGACTGTGAGCGGGGAAGGGGCCAACACAGACTGAGAGAGGGAACACAGAATCTGAAGCAAGTTTCAAGCTCTGAACTGTCAGCACAGAGCCCGATGCAGGGCTTGAACCCACGAACCATGAGCTCATGACCTGAGCCAAAGTCAGACGCTCCACCAGGCACCCCATCTGCCAACTGTTTTGGTTTTGACTCTTCTTCACAGGATCTTTTGGGGCATTCTTTCAAGGCATGGTTATGAAAAGTATGTGTGACAGCAGGCAGCCCTTAGGGCCTGTCCACCTGGAGACAGTGTGTTATAGCACAGTTGTTCTCAAAGTGTGACTCCACGTGAGCAGATTCAGCATTGTCTGGGGCCCTGTTAGAAAGTCAGATGCTTGGGCCTACCCCAGACCTATCAGATCAGAAGTTCTGGGCCTACCCCAGACCTATCAGATCAGAAGTTCTGTGGCGGGGAACCCAGCCTTCGGTGTTGTAACAAGCCTTCCAGTTAATTCTGACATATGCTAAAATATGAGCATCACTGTCATAGTGGACAGAGGCCTGTGTTAAGGTCAGAAGGCCTAGGAGTCTTTCATGAACCAGCATTTATTAGATACACACCTGCTTGTAGCAGGTACTGTGCTGGGGGCAGGGGGTGTTAACATGGCTGTAGGTTTGTCTCTGCGCCTGTGGGCTGAGGGAGGGTGGCGGCAGCCTGTACGCATGTATAAACGAGACATGCCCCACATTATCTCTGCTCGCTGAATGAGACAGTCTGAATGAGAGGGTCCCAGTGTTTTGCCCTCACCTTTCTACCTGTGGATCAGATGTCATTATCATGAAACTTCACTAAACTTGAGGAACCCTTTTATTGGAATGGGTTTGTATTAAGGATCAGTTGGTAGCCCACTGAACAGCTTATATACAAGCTCACTGTACAACAGAAATTCACCATAAAAAAGAGTAAAAATTAGAATCATTCACAGCCCTACCACTTACAGATAATAGCTTATAGCTAATACCATATTTCAATTTTCCTCCAACCTTTTCAGTGCCTGCATCTCTTCTCCCCTAGTTGTCTGCCGTATTCCTCTTAGTAGCATGTTATGACCACTGTAAGTCACTCATTTCCTGGAACTCTGTGTTTTGGGGGGAGATGGAGGCAGCAGGTCCCTGTGTTTGCGGGCAGTGAGTGTGGCCGGCAGAGGCGTGGGTGCAGCGTGGCAGAGCGGAGACCTTTCCCTGCTCCCATTCTCCCTTGGGTCCATCTGCCCCTGAGGTTATTCCCTCTTTTCTGATCAACCGCACAGACTCCTTCTTGCCTCTTCTATGTGTCCTGTTTTTCCTCTTTTTACTTAAGCTTTGTTTTCCACCTGTGGCCAGCACGACCTTCCATGCCCCTCTCCCCTTGACCAATTCCTCTTTGTCCTTCAGGACCTATTGCAGTCAACATATGGGGGAAGCAGTCCCTGATCCTTGCAGACTCTTAATCGTGCTCTCCTCTGGTTTTCCGCTGCTCTCCTTCATGCCTGCATTTTGGTGCTTGTGTCATGCGAGTGTTACATACAGTTAGGTGTCTGATGCCCTTGCCCTAGGACAGAGGCTTCTTTTTCATCTCTCTGACTCCTAAGATATATGAAAGGATTTGTGTAATGTTTGCAGAGTGAATAAATAAAACCCGCAGGCCCATCAGAATCACCCAGAACTGCTCTTCACGAGCACAGGACCCACTGGCAAGCCCCTGGGCTAGACAGGCTTCTGACCTTGATACACCGGTACTGCGCCTCCTTCAGGGGAAGCCTCTCTGTGGTTTTAGATTTGAGCGTTTTGAGAGATTTTGAACAATCCAGGCACAACAGGAAGGATGCACTTCATGTAAGATAGGAAATGGGCAGTGTAGGACAATAGAGGTCTTGGAAATGCTGTGATGGCCTAGAATCTGGTCCTAGACTCAGACTCCCCAGACTATGGGAACGTACGTGTATTCTCTGAGATCAGTACCGTTACGTCTTTATAGAAAAAACGAGAGCTGCCATGAGACACAGCCAGTGAGGCTGACTCAAGTGAGACAAAAGAGACATTTTTCTTTTTTCTTTAATGGAGGGCAGCAGTCACTTCTGCAGTCATCACTCTGATACTTGACAATGAATGGGTCAGAGGGAGGAGAGAGATTGGGGGGCTGAAGAAAGACGGAAGAAAGAGCAGTGTCTATGGTGCGGCCTGGGAGGGAGCTTCCCAGCAAGCCACTGAACACAAACAGCTGATTTTGTTGTGATGACAGATGAGTGTCCTGCAAGCAGCATGACGGGAAAGGCGGAGGGGCAGAGCCAGGCCGCCGCGCAGATAGGGGATGCTGCTGCTGGCAGCCTGCCCATCCTGAGAACACCACCAGGGCTCAGTTGGAGAGCTAGGAAGATGGCGCATAGTACTTGTGTGTCACGTGTCGTATTAGTGGGGTAGGACTATTTTTAGCTAAAAACAATTATACTGAGATTTCAGAGTTGAGTTCTCCTCTGTGATTTCGCCCACTCTGCCATCATTAGGGCTACATGTACTCATAGAAACACATACGGCTTTCCATTATGTTCTTGAGAAAATTAGAGGAGACACCTGACTGCTAATCCGTATCAGGGAGTGAAATTTCTGGCACCTCCCAAGCCTCACGGAGGTAAGACACAGCTTGAACTCATTTAGGGCCCTAACTGGCACTACATAGTGGTGTTCTTTGCTTCCTCTCCTATATGCGCTGGGGTCCACCCATGGTCAACGTGTGTGGCAGAGCCTCCCTGACTTGTAGACTCTCCACAGTGTTCCCTTCATACCTTGCTTATGGTTATTTCATGTGAGCATTACATGCGTAGCATTACATGACCAGGCCCTGTGTGTGGTGTGCACATGCTATGGCTTCTGGCCCAAACAGGTCCCTGCTCCTGACCACCAAATCATTTCTTCTTCTTCTGGGAGGTGACCGTTACTTTCCACTGCTCTTTGCTCTTGTAATAGCACTAAACAGGCCACCTTTGTTTCTGCTCAGGCAGGATTTGATGAGACTAGGCAGCGATGACAGGCGGCCCTCATTCCCCCACTGAGCCTCTCTACCCTGCAGGGTTGCACGTGCCCACCTTCATAGGTGGCGGGACAATTACTGGTTGCCTTCTAGACCTGCTTCAAAGCTTCCTGGAACCTGGCAGTGGATGAAATGCACAACCTCCCAACTCAGTGACATTTAAGGCAATCACTCATCGGTTCAGGCAGCAAAATAAATTGGTACTCAGCTGCTCCCAGTCTATTTTCCTGGTTAGAGCTATAAATAAAAGAAATGACTCTACCACTGCTGGTGTGACAGCAACTGGCCCCCTCCCCAAGCAATCACATTTTCTTGCTCACTCTCTGGCTTTGTTCTGGGCCCCCTGAGGAACAGTGTTAAGGATTGTATTTGGAGGTTGTCTTGTGCTGTGTCTACATTTGAGTCTTGCACAAAAAAATATAATGAATGAATGTGGATACATTTCAGTTGCATATCCACCCCTATTGAATTTGTAATTCATTCATATGAAAATATTTTCCACTAAATATTCTAACTCCTCCAATATTCTTATTTAGTCCCTTTTGTTGTTCATGGGACTAAGTTGCATCACTCAGTGGTGACATTTAAATGACAGTTTCTACAGTCACACAGAGTGATGACCTTGTGAAGTGTGGTGCACTGTGTGCTTATCCAGTAATTTATATATCTCATAAATTACTAGTTGTGATGTCTGAAGAGAACTCAGATGACAAGTATTCCCCCCCTCACAAATGACTGTAAAATACAGCATTTTTAGAATCATGTTCTGATACTTATTTGCCCCATAATTCCCCCAAATTCCTTCTCTTCAAAGCCATAAACATTCTATAAACATTGCTCCCCCCACTCCAGTACCCCAGTACTCAAACATTAAAAACAAAACAGGGTTCTTGCTCTCCTTCCCATTCCCCCAAGGCATTGATGTTTGTACAAACACAAAAGGGGAAGGAAGGAATCAAATCAAATGATCTTCACCTCTTTCAAATGAAATCTGCTTTAATCAGTATGCTAGCACATTCTGTCAAACTCCTCCAACCTTTGAAACAGTACATTATTCCTTCAGTTTCGGCCAAAGCTAAGCCTTTGCCAGCCCCAAACCGGCTCTACATAGGGGCTGTTGCCAAGTTGACTTCCCTGGCTCAGTCAGAGGCTGCTCCCTGGCTCTGCTCGAAATTAATAAGGCCAATCAGAAATGCACAAAGCCTGCATGACCAATCATTCTCCAGGCGTTTGCCATCTCTTCTGCGGTCAGATAAATCACGTTAAAGCTATTACGCCAATGACCATAAATTAGGGGGCCTGGCGGTGCATCCCTCCGGAGGACACAGCAGGCTGAGATGATGGGGGGAGGGGGGCGGTGGAGAGAGTGGCGGGTGCAGGTTCCGCAGCAGCGGGGGAGGGAGGTGGGAGTGCCGCCTCGAGAATCCCCGAGCATACCCGAACTGGACGCGCGTCCCCAGCTGTTGACATGGGCTGCTCGGGCCTGGCCTCGATCCCCCAGGTGCGGGGACTCCATCTGCACCGCTCCGCCAGGCTATTTACAGCTGAGGTTAGGCCCGTGATTGCTGGCATGGAAAACTCATTTCTCAGCCTGGCTTTTATTTACACTCTTATTAAGGAGCCCTTCACTCACAGCGGAGTGGCAGCGAGTGGCTGCGGTGCGTGCTTGGCCCCGGGCCAGGGCCAGGCAGCCGGAGGGGCAGCGGGTGAGTGTCGGGAGCGCGGGGTACGCGGGGGGACAAAGGCGCCCTGGAGGCCGGGCGCTGCACTGGGCAAGAGCCTCCGCGTTAAGACCACCCTGCAAGAGTTCCAGGTCTTTGTGTCCGGATCTCTCCTCGCAGTGTCTGCCCCCTTGCTCACCACACTCTTGGGTAAATGTTGAACAAAAGAAAACAAGAGTGATGTGCTTTAACCTCCATTCAAAACCCTAGGTAAAGATTCCGTCCCTCTTCACCCCTCTTCACCCGCCGAAGACTTCCCTGCCCGGTGTAGTTCCCTCCCTGTGCATCCAGCGGGGGTGGACTCAGCAGTAACGACTCTGGAGAGGGAAACTTCCCGGCTGTTCTTTCCTTTCCGTTGACAGCACGTAAAACCGGAGCAGGCCTGCATGTGCTGAAAACCCTCCCGCAGCCCCTGCACGTCTGGGGCTCCCAACCATGCATATTCATGCCCAGAGCAGTAAAACTCCGGTCAGCTGCTTGGAGACCCTCAAATGTGATCCTGAAGGCTGACCAAGCTGGAGAATTTAATAAAATGAAGACTGGGCAGTCTGAGTCTTGTCCAAACAGGACTTAGGGCATTTTAGGCAATGTCTTATTTATTTGTCCCTCCCCCACCCCCCAAAAGGGACAAAGGAAAGAGGAAGAACTTCTCCTGGGGGATGGTTTCTGCAACCCTTCCCTTTGCTGTGGATATTGTGATTTATTTCTAGTATCCCACCAACTCCCTTTCCTAGTGTCCTCAACCGCTGAAGGAGTGTCTATCATCTTACTCCTTTTTTCTGCACGTGGTCCCTCTTGGTTGAACATGTTCTTCCTTTCTCTGTCCCTCTCCCGTCTGATGATACCACTCTTCCCCCTTCCTTTTCTCCCCAGAAAAGAGTGGGTTCCTCTTCTATCTTCCTGACCCTCATTTCCATCACTCCTTTCAGAAATGCCCCTTTTCTCTTTCCTGGTAACTCAGGACACATTTTTTTGGGCTAGGGTGGCACCGGGGAGAGTGGAGACCTCAGAGCAGTAATGCTTAGCACTCGGTACTGCCCCACAGCCCTCCAGGACTGCGGTCCAGCAGGAAGCATTACGGGGTGCATTGTGTCTCCCAACATTGATTTGTTGAAGACCGAACCTGTAGTGCCTCAGGTTGTGACTGGAGACAGGCCCTTTAAAAAGAGGTAATGGAGGTAAAATGAGGTCATACAGGCAGGGCCTACTCCAATAGGACAGGTGTCCTAAGAAATTTGGACGCATAGGGTAGACACCAGGGATGCGTGAACACAAAAGACTATTTGAGCACATAGCATATTTGAGAAAGCCAAGCCAGGCAAACCACACAGAAAGGCCTCAGGAGAAACCGAACCTGCCAACACCTTGATCTTGGATTTCTGGCCTCCAGAACTTAAGAGTAAGATTCTGTTGTTTAAGCAACCCCGTGTGTGGTGCTTTCTCAAGGCTGCCCTAGCAAACTAATACAGGCACTAAGGAAGCCTGCCTGGAACATTCCTTTGGCCCAGTCCTCCCTCCACCTCCATAACTTGGAAACTCTCCCTCAGGATAGCTTTGACCTGGCTTTTGTTATGTGCCAGGTGATCTTGTTTGTTTAAGATAAGAACCTACCAACTTTCACTTGCAAGCAGTGAAATTTCTCTGCTTGAAGAGCCTGATTTTTATTATGCCTTCTAATTTTCAGTTTTGTCCTGTGTAGGGTTTCCAGATAAAATATACGATACCCATTTAAATTTGACTTTCAGATGAACAGCAAATAATTTAAGTATGTCCCAAATATTGCAGGGGACATGCTATTTTAAAATTTTTTAAATTTTTTAACATTTATTATTTTTGAAAGACAGAGTAGGACTGTGAGTGGGGGAGTGGCAGAGAGAGAGGGAAACACAGAATCTGAAGCAGGCTCCAGGCTCTGGGCGATCAGCACAGAGCCTCACATGGGGCTTGAACTCAAGGACTACGAGATCATGACCTGAGCCAAAGTCAGATGCCTAACCAGCTGAGCCACCCGTGGGCCTCTGTTTTTTAAAACTTCTTTATTTGAAATTCAGATTTAACTAGGTAGCCTGTAGTTATTATTTGCTAAATCTGCACTACTTCAGGGGTGTGTGTCTTTAATATCTTTACACTGTGGTTCTCAGTCACCTGAAGAACATTTTGAAAATACTGATGGCTGGGTTCCTCTCAGGGTGGGGGTGGGGGTGTTCTGATTCTGATTTAATTAGTCTGAGGTGGGGCTTTGTCCATAGGAATTTTTTTAAAGCCCCCAGATGATTTTAATGTGCAGCCAGGGCATAGAATTCCTGCAGGAAGATAGATATTAGTTAATTAAATGCTCATGGTGACTGCATTGCTGGATTTAGGCTCCCTTGACCTTGAATTCTTTGAGTTTTATTCAGTGAAAAAAAAATGTTATCTTATCACTTTTCCTATTGCTGAGCCCAGAGGCAAAGGTCAAGTAGATCACCGAAAAATGCCGTTAGTATGTGAAATGGTTTTCTTACTTCAGGTCAACTGAGCCCATAAAGAGAGATGTCAAGAGCTGTAATACTGACACCACTGTAGCAAATGACTCTCCATCCTGCCACTTCAGGTTTTGTAATAAATAGTGCAGCGGGGCCCCCTGGTAAAAGATTTACCTTCTACCATTACTTTTATTACAGGTCAGTGTTCAGGAACGCAGGATCTGTTTTAAGCACACTTCTAGCTCAAGAGGAATTTGAACATAATTTTGTTCAGTTCTTCCAGACCCTGAGTATCTGTTCTTCAACTGTTAATTGGCATGTATGGAGAGATTCATAGGAAGTTTAGGTATTGTGCTTAATACCCCTGGGGTAGCACACCATTTGCTGTGCTTGGGGATGGGCCTTCTGTTTGAGCCTGGTACTCACTCTTATCCTGAAAATAACCCTTGCCAACAGAAACCTTTCCACTGAGTGCTAAGGAGATGCTGACACAGAGCTCCAGCTGTGTTAGAGTTAGAACTAGAGTGAGAAGGAGATAAAATGCCTGCGACAGAAACACATTTTATAGAAAATTATATTGGTAGGTCAGCAGATGACATTGCTTGATGGCTCCATGCAAAATTCAGGAATGGAGATTTGATGCGAAAGAGATTTGTGGGGCACCTGGGTGACTCAGTCAGCTAAACATCTGATTCTTGGTTTCAGCTCAGGTCATGATCTCATAGTTTCTGAGATCAAGCCTCATGTCAGGGCTTGGGATTTCTTCTCTCTGACCTTCCCCCACTTGTCACACACTAGCGCTCTTTCTCAAAATAAACATTTAAAAAAGGGCTTTGTTAAAATGTCAGCTAAATAATCATGTACATGATGGAGGTTTTGCAACTACTGCTTATCTAAGTGAGAAGTTCCAGAAACTGTTACTGCAAGAGGTAGCTGAGTGTAGAATATGAGTTTTGGATTTGAAATCCTGGCTTTGGTGTTCCTTGGCTCTGTGTCTTGGGCAACTACTTAACCTATCCTGAACTTTTATTTCTTCATCTGCAGAAATGCTTCTGGAATAGTAGGATAAGGACTTTCGACATTCCATTCTCCCATACAGTCAAAGAGAACACTGGTCAAAACTGTTAAAATCATCTTTTTCAAAACTCTGGAAATTAACCAAAGGATTGCAACAATCCAAGGAGTGTTTGTTCAAGGAAAACAGCTGAATCTCAGTAAGAACAGGGAGCTTTGTGACATTTTAACTTAGCCAGTTTCCTTACCCTCACTCCAGATATGTGGTAGCCTTGAACAACAATAGCCTCACAACCAAAGTAGCTATTAAACCCAAAAGACTAACAGCCAATGAAGGGGACAGACTAGATTCATAGCTCCCTCAGAAACCACAGCCGCAGAGAATTGCAACAAGCTGACTGTCCTGATCCAAGCAGTTCCCTGGAAAGACCCCATTCTCAGGGCTTGTCTTCACTTGGCCAGTTCTCTGTGAACAGTCCTATCCCCACAGCATTAGTCCAAAACAATTAGCAACAACTGTTTAACATCAGAGCTATCTAAGGACGTTATACCACTTGAGGCTAACAAGAGACTGAGCCAAAGTTTTAACTGAAAAAGCTAAAATGGTCAGTGAGATGTCCACATAGGGCACTGAAAGGCTCCAGAATATTCCTGGAGACCCAGAAGTCCTTGCACATCAGCAGGTCAGTGCACATACCCAGGAGATTTGACTAGGCCTACTCTCTCTCTCTGGCTGACTCTAAGGCTCTTTAAAATAAGAAGTAAATGCTAAGGTAGGGTTGTCAGTTACTTTCCAGAGCACTGAATGTGTGCTCCGACTTTGATGAGATACATTAACCCACATATCCAGGAAGTTCAATGAACTCCAAGTAGGATAAATTCAGAGATCACATATAGACATGATATAATCAACTTCTTGAAAGCAGCAAGAGAAAGGTAACTCATCACAAAGGATCCTTAGTAAGTTTAATGTCCCAACAGAAACCATGCAGGCCAGAGGTGGTAGGAGGACGTATTCAAACTGCCAAAAAGAAACCAAACCAAACCCCTATTAGCCAGGAATTTAATAGCCAGCAAATCTATTCTTCAGAAAATAAAAATTAAGACATTCCCAGATAAACAACTGAGAGAATATGTCACAAACAGATCTGTTTTACATGAAATACTAAAGGGATTCCTTCAGACTGACATAAAAGGATACTCGATAGTTACTAGAATTCATGTGAAGAAATAGAGAACACCAATAAAAGTAAATATTTGAAAATAAGAGTATAAACTTGCATTTACACCACTTTTATATAATTTAAAAGACAGCTGCATAAAACAATAATTATTAAACTTTTGATAGGTTTCCATTGTATACAGATCTAATTTGTATGATAGAGTACAAAAAAGAGAAAAGGAATGTAAGTATATATTGGAGAAATGTTTTTGTTTACTATTGCAATTAATCTGGTATTAATCTAGATTGTTTTAAGATGCTAATTGTAACCTTTAAGAAAACCACTAAGAAAATAACTTTTAAAAATACAGTAGAGAAACAACAAAGGAACTAAAATGGTGTACTCGAATTTATTTAATGCAAAAGAAGACAAAAATGAAAGAACAGAGGAACAAAAAAGACATAAGACACATAGAAAACAAATAATAAAATGGTCAATAACGACATTAAACATAAATGGATTAAACCTTCTAATCAGGGAAGCCTGGGTAGTTCAGTCATAGGGCATTAGATTCTGACTCTTGAGTTCAAGTCAAGACCTTTTGGCTAGTGGGTTCTAGCCCTGCATCAAACTCTGCACTGATAGTCTGGAGTCTTCTCCAGATTCTCTCTCCCTTTCTCTCTGCCCCTCCCTAGCTCATGCTGTCTGCTTCTCAAAATAAACTTAAGAAAAATAAAAATAAATATTGCAGTCAAAAGGCAGAGAGTGCCAGAATGAATTTATAAACCTGCTGTAATTATATTTTCTGTGTAACAGACACTCTTTAGATTCAAAGGTACAAATAGGCTCACAATAAAAGGATGGAAACAGATGTCCTATGCAAGAAGTAACCAGATAAGAGAATAGCTATACAAATAACAAAGTAGACTTTAAGATAAAATCACTACCAGAGACAAGGGAGGACATTTTATAATGATAAAAGGGTCAATCCAACAGGAAAAGATTACATATATATATATATTTATATTTATATATATATATACACCTAAAAACAGAGTCCCTGAATACACAAAGCAAAGACTAATAAAACTGAAGAGGGAAGTAGACAATTCAACAATCATAGTTGGAGACATTTACACCCCACTTTTAATAATGGATAGAATTAGGCAGAAGATCAACAATGAAATAGAAAAGTTGAACAGTAGATAACTATACCCAATAGACAACTAAAGAACACACCCAATAGCAGCCAAACTTTCGTTCTTCTCACATGCACATGGAACATTCTCCAGAAAGACTACAGATATACACTGCTTTTTAAAAGCTTGCTTGAAGCCACTTGCTTTTATGAAAGACCACCATTAGACCTCCATTACGAAAGACCTCCTGTTTTTGCTAACTGAATGAAATCCAAGGAGGATTTTCACTTGTACAAAGAAAAGGTAAAAATAGTGTTCAGGGTTGGTTTTGTAGCAAGCCATTACAGATGAGTGCACACCCTGAACAACAGGAGTGGCATCACCAAGCTCCTTCCCCGGGGAACTACACCCAGCATTTCAGCATCAAGCTGCCAAAGCTTTGAATTGTGTGTATGTGTATCTGTTCTTCAGCTTGATTTATTTTGCGCATCCATTAGCAAGATGTGTTCTAAAGTATCAGAAAAGCCTAAAAGAGGTCTGGGAATGCTCAAGAATCTTTCCATATAAATTAATGGTAATTGCTTCTCCACTTGATGTCATTTCAGCTCACAAAAGGTTTCATATGAACATTCCACTGTTGGGTTGGGGAAACCTGTTTATGTTACGTCATAAGCCAAACCTCAGTACATTTTAAAGGACTGAAATTGCACAGAGTATATTCTGTGATCACAAGTGGGATGAAATTATTTCCTCGTTTGTAAAATGTGATAATATTTACCTGAGAAGGGGATAAAAGAAATCAGCTCTCAAGTAACTGGCACAGGGCCTAATAAATAGTAAGAATATAAGACACAGACACTGTTTTATTTTATCTCATGCTAGAGTGTGGTAAATGATAGGGTAATTTCTTCCTTAAAAGTTAAAAAAAAAATGTTTAACAGCTTTGAATTGGTGGCAGATTATATAATTGATGGTGTCTCAGTACTGAAGAAATACAGTGTTCCAACGCTGATGCTTCTGCCACCACTGTGGCTAAAAGTTGAATATAAAACTATCTTAGCGGTAAACTGGCAAATTTCTAAATTATCCTGTTTGTAACTAAATAAGATAATTGATTTTTGATCTTAACTTTGTTTTTAATTTATATTTTTTAATGTTTTTATTTTTGAGAGAGAAAAATGACAGTGAGAGTGGGGGAGAAGGAGATACAGAATCTGAAGCCGACTCCAGGCTCTTAGCTGTCAGCACAGAGCCCAACGTGGGCTCGGACCCATGAACTGAGATCATGACCTGAGCTGAAGTTGGACGCTTAACCAACTGAGCCACCCCAGGTGCCCCTACCTGGTTTTTCTTAATGATAGGCCATTAGTGTTCCTTAATACATCTGACTCTTTCATTCATTTCCCACCAGAGAAGATCTGACCATATTTTCATGAGTTAATTCTTCTCATCAAGATCTAAAGTTTGAATTTTTTTCCTTTGGAACAGAACCTAGTTCAGATGGTCTGTGGCTACCTTCATGCAACAAAGCAGAGTTGAGTAGTGCTGAGAGAATCTAAATGGCCCATAAAATCTAAACTATTTATTAGCTAGCCCTTTACAGAAAAAGTTTGCTGAAGCCTAACCTAAGAACGAAATAATTCTTAGGTAGGCCTGGTAGATGATATTCCAGGAGGCACATAGGCATCCTCTTATTTCCAAGTTTGTATAACTTTTTTCAACATGGCCAATCTTGTCCCATTCTGAATGCCCATCAACTCCCCCTACTCAATGTCTGAAGCGATTCCCAGATATACATTGTAACATCATTATAAATATTTGAGTCTATCTGAACTGTATTTTAAAACACATAATAGGGATAATGATAGCACTTCTCTGTTTCAAAACTATGAGCACAACCAAACTACACTGTTAATTTCCAAATTCTGTGCATTTGGTAGATTGGCCAGATGTCCCCTGATTTACATTTAGGGCTTCCAAGATTTGTACACTTTCAAGTTTTCACCTAGGACAACAAAGAGTAGAGATTTCATAGTTCTCCAGAATTTTCCCCAAACTTTTTGTCTCATTGACCATACTCCACAAGGAAGCAATCTCGGATTCAGAACTGCTAAAATTACTATTTTCAGGTTCCACAATTGCATTGTTTACACTACAGATGCCTGGTCACTGACATACTAATAGTGCTTAAAGGGTGTGAAATGGCTTGGTTTGGGACATTTTGCTATGGTGACTTCCCTTTTCTCTCATCATCATGTCAAACATTCCCCAGCCCCACTCCCACCTTGCAAAAGTGCCTTCTGAATGCTTTTTTGGTGACTATATTTGGAAATTACAATTTAAAAAAAAAATAGGTAAAAGGGGGCACCTGGGTGGCTCCATCAGTTGAGCATCCAACTCTTGATTATGGCTCAGGTCATGCATTGTGCTCTGTGCTGACAGCAGAGAGCTTACTCTGGATTCTCTCTGTCCCCTTTTCTCTCTCCCCCTCTCCTACCTCATGCTATCTCAAATTAAAAAAAAAAAAAAAAGTAGAAGAGAAAATTTAGATTTATATTCCCCTTTTAGAGAAGCGCTGTCCTCCAGGTTGGCATCTGACCTTCCAAAGCCCTATCCATGGTCCCTCCAACCAGCACAAGGTCAGATCTCGTGCCTGAGAGGAAATCAGCAAGCACCCTGCCCTTGTACTCATTCACACTGAATCTCTTGCAGTGAGCTCAAGTGGAATCAATAAAGCAAAAGAGGTTAGCTGGCGAGAAAACGGCATCACAGGTGAAAGACAAGGGACTAAAAATGGAGAGTTGCACTTAGAGAGCAGTGATCTGTTCAGGGCTCTAATGAGAGAACAAGCAAAGGCAGACTACTGGCTAGGGTGTATAACTCACTCTTTGGCCCAACATTTAATTGAGGGGGGGAAAAAGCTGGGATGGTAACAGCTTTGAAGTATTTAGTACATGGGGATTTAAAAAAAAAAAAAAACATGTACATACAATTCAAATATGGTCTTGTTTTTGCTCAAACATAACCTATCACTCTCAAGCAATAGTCCTGGGAGTGAAAGAATCCTGTGACTCCCCCATGGGTCACAAATGGTACATCATGGGATGGTCCTAGTATTAGGGGTTAAAGACCTTCCTTTCCCTCTTTTAGATGTCATTTTCCCAGCTTAGTGATGATCACTGTAAGCTGCAGGGAGACACAGAAACATAGATGTGGAGGAGAGCTCTTGCTGGGACCCAGATCAGCCATTACATTCTCCACATGATTGCCGTAAGTTGGTTTCCCTCATTTCAGTAACTCTGCCAGGTTCCATATGGAGGATTCATTGCCCAGCTACACATGTAATTTCCCAATGCCCTTTTCTTCTCTTTTTAATTTACATTTTAAAACACTTTGCCCCAGGGGCGTCTGGGTGGCTCAGTTGGTTAAGCGTCCAACTTTGGCTCAGGTCATGATTTCAAGGTCGTGGGTTCAAGCCCCACATCGGGCTCTGTGCTGACAGCCACCTCAGAGCCTGGAGCTTGTTTCAGATTCTGTGTCTCCCTCTCTCTCTGACCCTCCCTTGCTCATGCGCGCTCTTTCTTTCTCTCTCTCTCTCTCAGAAATTTAAAAAAAAAACACTAAAAATAAATAAACAAAACACTTTGCCCCAGGTTCTCTAGACCTTGTTTCAGTTATCTATTGCTGTATAATAAAGTATCCAAATCTCAAGTGGTTTAAAACAAAACCACTGATTTGTTCATGTTTCTGGGAGTTAGGAATTCAGACAGGGCTCAGTGTGGATGGCTCCTCTCTGCTCTGTGAGGTCTGTGGCCTCAGCTGGAATGGCCTCAACAGCTGAGAGCTGGCTAGGCCTCTCTCTTCTTAGAGTATCACCTGGAGTGACTCCAGAGGGATTTTGAGATGAAAGATGGCCTCCTTCCAATGTCTGGGCACTCTGGTTATCTCCTTGGTGTCCTTTCATCACTCAGTAATCCAGTCTGACATTTGCAGTGTGGCTGGCTTCCAAAAGTGAAAGCAGGTGCTGTAAGGCCTCTAGAGACCTAAATTTGGAATTCTCAGAATGTCACTTCTGCATTCTATTAATCAAAGTAAGTCACTGTCTAAACTAGATTCAAGGGCTGGGGTAACAAATGCCACCTCGTGATGGGAAAAGGAGCATTTGTGAACAGACACAGGAGGCAGATGGCAGCCATCTTTGGAGACAACCTATTGCAACTTTAAAGAGCTGATCTGAGAAGCTAACCACTGCTCATGAGAGAATGCTCGAAGACTCCTCCATCTTCCACAGAGACTCTTCCATCTCAACCTTCAGGCATCTAATCCTGGGATTGACTCTTCATGAGTTTCTATGACTGAGTAGGGAGGAAGAGGCATCATACGTATTTTACAATAAAACCATTCTCAGAGTTTTCTAACTAGTCTTCTCTTCCAAACTAAGCTTTAGACAAGCTACAGCCTACTTTTAGCTTTCTTTGTGAATCAATACTTAGCTATTTTTAACACTGTGTTATTTTCTAGATTACTTTTAACTTCCTGGACTCTAGAACTAAGCAGAATTAGCATTCTTTGAAATGTTGTCCCATCTGTTAACTTTTCTCTATAAGACAGAACATTTTACTAACACTTTGTGAGCACTTAAAATTTTTAAGTGATTAAGGAGAGTCTTGACTTTTATAATCTTAGGCAAGTATATAACTCACTAGCCCTCACAAAAATATCTCTTGGGATGAAGGGGTCAATCAACAAGAGGATAGAACACTTGTAAATATTTATGCATCCAATATAGGAGCAACTAAATAAAGCAAATATTGAAAGACTGAAAGGGAGAGATAATACAGTAATACAATAATAATAAGGGACTTTAATACCTCACTTACATCAATGGATAGCTCCTCTAGAAAAAAATCAATAAGGAAACATAGGCCTTAAGTGATGGGTTAAATCAGATGGATTCAAGAGATCTACATATAGAGTATTCCATGCAAAAGCAACAGAACATATAGTTCTTTGCAAGAGCACATGGGACATTCTCTAAGACAAATCATATGTTAGGTCACAAAACAAGCCTTAAGATTTTTAAGACTGAAATTATATCAACCATATTTTCTGTCTACAATGGTATGAAATTAGAAATCAATTAGAAGAAAACTAGAAAATTCACAAATACATAGAGATTAAACAACATACTATTGAACAATCAGTGGGTCAATGAAAAAATCAAAGAGGAAATCAAAAAATACCTCAAGACAAAAGAAAATGGAAATACCACATACCAAAACCTGCAGGATGCAGCAAAAGCAGTTCAAAAGGGAGGTTCAAAGTGATAAATGCCTACCCTCAAGAAATAAGAAAAACCTCAACGTAATTACATATCTCAAGGAATTAGAAAATGAACAATGTTCAAAGTTAGTAAAAGGAAATAACAAAGATCAAAGCAGAAAAGAATGAAATAGGGACAAAAAGAAAATGGAAGAGATCAATGAAACCCAGAACTGGTTCTTTGAAAAGATAAGCAAAATTGACAAACCTGTAGCTAGACTCACCAAGAAAAAATAGCCAGGACTCAATAAAATTAGAAACAAAAGAGGAGACATCACAACTGATATTACAGAAATACAAAGGATCATAAGAGACTACTACAAACAATTATATGCCAACAAATTAGACAACCTAGAAGAAATGGACAAGTTCCTAGAAATATACAACCTGAATCATAAAGAAATCGGAAATATGAACAGACGGATTACTAGTAAGGAAACCTCCCAACGAACAAAAGTTTAGGACCAGATGGCTTCATAGGTAAATTTTGCCCAAGATTCAAACAAGAATTAATACCAATCCTTCTCAAATTCTTCCATAAAAGAGGTCATAATACTTCCAAACTAACTGTATGAGGCCAGCATTACTTGATACCAAAACCAGATCTGGATACCAAAGGAAAAGAAAGTTACAAACAAGTACCTTGTTTATTCTTGATGAACATAGATGCAAAAGTTCTCAAAAAATATCAGCAAACCAAATTCAACAATACATTAAAAGCATCATTCACCCCAATCATGTACAGTTTATTCCAGAGGTCCAAGGATGGCTTAATTTCCACAAATAGTGTGATATACCACATTAACAAAATAAAGGATAAACATGATCATCTCAATAGATGAAGAAAACGCATTTGGCAAAATTCAATATCCATTTTTGTTAGAAACTCTCAACAAAGGTTATAGAGGGAATGTACCCCAACACAATAAAATAATAATAACACAATATAGGATAAACCCATAGATAACATATGAGGTGGTAAAAACTGAAACATTTTCTTCTAAGATTATAAATAAGAAAGTGATGTGTACTCCTGTGTCTTTTATTCAGCATAGTATTGGAAGACCTAGCCATAGCAATTAGGTAAGAAAAAGAAATAAAAGGCATTCAAATCATAAAATAAAAGGTAAAACTGTCATTTTGCAGATGACATTATATATTAAAAAACACCAAAGAATCCCTCATAAAACTGCTGGAGCTCATAAGTGAATTCAGTAAAACTGCAGGATGCAAAAGCAATATATAGAAATCTCTTGCATTTCAATATACTGATTATAGACTGTCAGAAAAAAGAAATTAAGAAAACTATCCTGCTTATAATGTCAAAAAGAATAAGATTCCTAGCAATAAATTTAACCAAGGAGTCAAAAGAGTATATAACTAAAAATTATAAGACACTGATGAAAGAAACTGAATATGACACAAAGAAATGGAAAGGTGTACTGTGTTCATGGATTGGAAGAATTATATACTACCTAAAACTTTTTACAAATTAAGTGCAATTCCTATCAAAATCCTAATAGCATTTTTTTTTTACTATAGTATTTGTTCAGAAATGAACAAACAGTCCTAAAATCTGTAAGGAACCACAAAAGACCCCAAATAGTCAAAACAGTGTTGAGAAAGAAGAACAAAGCTGGAGACATCATGCTCCCTGATTTCAAACTGTAATACAAAGCTATCGTAAATCAAAAGAGGATAGTATTTACATAAAAATAGACAAAATTAATGGAATAGAATAGAGAACCCTGAAACAAACCCACATATATATAGTCAATTTATGAAAAAGGAGCCAAGAATATATAAGGAGGAAAGGACAGTTTCTTAAAAAAAAAAAAATGGTGTTGGGAAAACTGGACAGCCACATGTAAAAAAATGAAACTAGACTATCTACACCATACACAAAAATTAACTCTAAGTGGATTAAAGACTTGAATATAAGTTGAAATCATAAAACTGCTAAAAGAAAACATAGGCAGTAAACCTGATAGAGGTCTTGACAACGTTTTTTGTTTTGCTTTGTTTTACCTGACATGAAAAGCAAAGGCATCCACAGCAAAAATAAACAAGTGTAATTACATCAAACTGAAAAGCTCTAAACAGCAAAGGAAACCATCAACAAAATGAAAAAGCAGCCTACTGAATGGGAAAAAATATTTGCAACTCATTTATCTGGTAAGAAGTTAATATCCAGGGGCGCTTGGGTGGCATAGTCCGTTAAGCGTCCGACTTTCACTTAGGTCATGATCTCGCGGTTTGTGGGTTCGAGCCCCGCATCGGGCTCTGTGCTGACTGCCAGCTCAGAGCCTGGAGTCTGTTTCAGAGTCTGTCACTCCCTCTCTCTCTGACCCTCCCCTGCTCATGCTGTCTCTCTCTCTCTCTCTCTCTCTAGAAATAAATAAAACATTAAAAAAAAAAAAAGCAAATATCCAAAATATATAAAGAACTCCTACAATTCAGTAGCAACCCAATTAAAAAATAGGCAGACAATCTGAATAGGCATTTTTCCAAAGATGACCTACAGATGGCCAACAAACATATGGAAAGAATCAAAACCGTAAGATACCACTCCACACTTGTTAGAAAGGTTATTATAAAAATGACAGGAAATAACAAGTGTTGGCAAAGACATGGTGAAAAGGAGACCCTGTGTGCTGTTGGTGGGATTGTAAATTGCCACAGCCACTAAGGAAAACAGTATGGAGTCTCATCAAAAAATAAAAAATAGAACTACCATTTGATCTATCAATTCCACTTCTGGGTATTTATCCAAAGAAAATGAAAACACTGATATATGCATCCCCATGATGACTGCAACATTATTTACAATATCCAAGATGTGGAAAAACTGAATCAATGAATGGGTAAAGAAAACACACACACACACACACACTATTCTTCAGTCATAATAATGAAATATTGCCATTTGTGACAACATGGATGGGCCTTAAGGACGTTATAAGTGAAATTAGAGAAAGATAAATACCGTATGATCTCACTTATATGTGGAATCTAAAAAATAAATAAAAATTAACAAAAAATTCACAGGCACAGAGAACAGATTGGTGGTTGGGAGAGGCAGATGGTGAGGAGTGGGAGAAATGGGTGATAAGGGTCAAAATATACAAACTTGCAGTTATGAACGAAGTGATGGAGATGTAATATACAGCATGGTAACTATCTGTAACACTGTATTGCATATTTGAAAATCTCTGAGTGAAAAGTTCTTATCACAAGAAAAAATTTTGTTAATATCAATGATGGATGTTAATCAGTTTTTTTGTGATGGTTATTTTGCAATATAATATATATACCAAATCATTATATTAAACACTGGAAGCTAATTTAATGTTGTATATTGATTATACCTCAATTAAAAAAAAAAAGAATACCTCTTGGGAGCAATTCTTGGGAGTAATATCCAAGGTACTTCTTCTAGATGCATTGTTGAAATACATAGCCTTTACTGCTATTCCTGTGAAGGTTTATGGTGTTGGCATCCATTCCCTTTTGGTTTTCTTTGGCATCTGTTCACAGTTGAAAACTTCACATAAGGTCATGACATTCCTCATTCCATTACCTGATATGAAGAAACTTCATAGCAGATTAAAAGAAGTAACACAAAACTTTTTCTAAAGGTGTACTATATACATATATATAATACTTTATTTTAAAATGTCATTGAGCATATACATTTCTTTAGCTTTTTCCAGGGAACATTGCACCTAAGTTTCAAAACACACAAAATAGATCCCTTTTACTAAACAGTGTTCATTTTTTGGGTTACAAAAGTCAAGGTTTCACAATCACAAAGCATAAAGGTACTTGGTTCTGAAACCATTTTCAGGCAGATTCCTCTCATTCACTGTACATACTATATTTTTGGAAACCCAGAACATGATACATTTCTTACAAATGATCTCCACTGTGGGGCTCCCTGGGGCTCCAGAAGAAACAAAGAAAATGGAGGCAAAACAAAAATGGAGAATAACCTCAAGATTCCCCAAACACAAAATACTATGGAAGGAAGATTGAAAGATTGGGGGACACAAGGCTGTCCTTCAAGTACATCACAGTAGAAAACAACAGCACATTTTACAGCCTCATTGGTCACTGTCTCTACCTGGTTCCTACATGAACAGAACTTCATCTAAGAAGATATTAAGGAACAATTAAAGCTATTTACATAAAACATCATGGATTAGAAAGAGCAGTAGTCTGCAGACGGGCACTCAGCTCTCACGAAGAGCTGCCTCAGTGCTCACACAAGAGACAAATCAGGCTGCTCAGGGAGTGTCCTTTGAAACATCCCAGTGTGCACACAGACGCCACATCACCCATAAACCAAACTTTGTTCAGCACGGTGGGCCATGGTATGCAGACTTCCAATGTTTCTCTACAATTGTAAAAGCCCTCAAAAACCCAAGTTTCTAACATAAGATTCTGTCCTGTGGCCAGATATAGTTTTACTCTTTTCTTCTATCTGGTCAATTTTAGGGTCAGCCTGGTTGGTTGTTCTTTGCATAGATAATGACTCTCATTGCTTTCTCCAAGTGTCCCTGAAGCAGTAATTACTGAAAATAGAATGTCATAAAAGCTTAATATATTCCCTCTGAGAGTGTGGGGCTGCTGGGTCACTTAAGGAAAGGTTAGATCCTCAAACTGTGGTGGAAAGAAACCACTGGCCACTCTTGGCCTTGTAAAAAAAAACAAAAAAACAAAACAAAACAAAAAAAAAACACCAAGACTGGCAGACAAGGAAGGAGGTGCAGTCAAGAGGAGAGTCCGAATTTTCAAGATGTGGGACTCTTTTTCCAAGTGTTTCCAATCTAGTGCTCTGGGTAAACTGAAAATCCTGCCCAAATGGCCAAGATCTGAGGCCCAATCTAGGTACCAGGATGCTCATCCCCACCCACCAATATTTACCTACAACTATAGTTGTTCCCGAGAAGTAAATGGATACTCAGGAGTAAGAAAAAGGTGAGCACCCAGCCCCACAGAGGTGAAGTTGCTAGAATTAAAAAATTAAACACCCCAAACTCCCCAAAGCTGTATCCGATGTTAAGTGACTGAAATTGCCACTTTCCGTGGCTTTGTCCTAGTACACAGCTGAGTACCAGGCCTTGCCCAATTTCTACCTCTTCCTTCCCACCCCGAGAACTGAATTTTGGTGAGCGCAACCACTGCAGAACACAGTCTGTCTCTGATTGCAGGTGTCATGAGAACAAAGGTTTGGCTGTTGCCGGGCAAAGGGCCGCAGGCCGTGGATGGAGGGTGACTTTGTTCTCTTCCAGAAAAACACTGTCCCCCAAATATTCCAAAGAGCAGAGTCTAGCCAACAAAGAGATTTAGGGCCCAAAGAGCCTTTCATTAGAGGAAGTGGCCACACACACCCCAAGGCAACCATAAAGACTTGACTAGGAAATCGAAAGCTTTTTATTAAACAAGATTTCCTCTGAGGCCATTAGGACAACAGATTTGGCTAGAAGTCAGATACACAAGATTTCAGAATTGCTTATAAATATCTTCTTCAGAATTTTGAGTGTGCTGCCTTTTGGCCTTTCCAGGAATGCTCCAAGGGCCGGCCCCATCATGTAGACACAGTTAGTTACTGCAGTGGGATGGGATGGCATGGGGCCTGGGTGAAAAATTAGGCCAAACAGAGTAAGCTCAATTCACAGAGCAATATCAGTGCTGGGCGGATGTGCTATGGGCATTAACAAATCGCTTTTTCCACATATGATTTATTCACCTCATTTGTAATTTTCCTCCCATCTCCCAAACAGAAACAGGGCTTCAGCCTTTTACTAAGATCTTTCCACCAAGGAGTCTTAATGAAAAGAATTCCTGGATACCTTTCTAACTAAAACCAGCAGGACTAAGTGCTCTAGACTTCAGGATAAATTGAAAAGTCGGGGGGGTGGTGTTCTAGAATTTTTTTCCTGAGACATTTCTTGGCAGTAAATGAATTAGTCAATTGAGTAGAAGGCTGTCATGACATCTGCACCCAGAGTTAGACTTTGGTGGTTAACTAAAACTAGAAAAGCTCAAGGTAGGACCAATTTAGAAGCCCTGGAGAGAAACAGATGAATGGCAATGGGAAGATTAAGAGGTGACTGCTTGTGAGGGCAGCTTCCCAAAGAAGGCCATTCAGAGTCCTCCACAAAACACTTTGTTTCCAATCTGTACGAGACTTTGAGTCCGGGCCTGAACAGAAAGTGTATGACACTGCAGTAGGGTACCTGCATGTTGTCTCATAGCATCACATTCTGCCAGAGAAGCAGATGGTTTGCCACCAACTTGTCCCCACAGAGACATCTGGGGTAGCTAAGATCCACCGGAGGAGGAGAGAGGCTGGCAGATGAAGATGACCCCTTGACAAGGTAGTCGTTGATTCTCCCTGGGCAACATTTTGGTGAATAGCTGGTGGGTGAATTCCCATAGTTCATCACTTGCCTGACAGGGCATCCTTTCCACATGGTGGAATGAGTTCATTCCTGAGTAGAGAGGCTCTAGGCCTTTCCTAATAAAATATCTACAACTCCAGAAGGTGATTAACTATCCTGGAGGAAAGGTTCCTGTCCTGTCCTCTTGGGAAGGGATTCAACAACCATGTGAACTGGAAGTGGCTCTCCAGCAGTTCAGGGAATCACATCAATGACATTTTTCTTTATGGGGTGGGAAGAATGTTTTAATGACACAGGACTGACAAGATGGTGATGATGCCACAGGAGGTGTGCAGGAAGACTCAGTAATGGGATGTCCCTCACTGAGGGTTCCTCAGTGTGGAGCAGCAGTCTGCCTAAGAGAGGTGATTTCTAACACACGGCTTTGTTATTCCTCCCAGCAAGGAAGCAGCAACAGGTAGATGTGCTGTCCACGGCTTCTGCAGCTCTTGTGAGGAACACTCGGAAGTGGAGCAACAGTGGGAACGGGGGGGCCTCAGCTGCTGGGATGTGATTCCGAGGAGAAGGAATAGGGCACACAGCATGAGGATGACCAGTCAACTCAATTCAAATTCACTTTTAGCAATGGGCTATTCTGAGTGGGTCTTGCCCAAAGATGGGGGGGAAGCAGGACTGCTGCTCCTTGGTGGTACACAGATATGTACTGATGTGGAGTGGCCTTGCGGACAGTCACAGTCCATAGGACCTGGGTCCAAAACGGAGGAATGGTCATCACATGAGGTATGGGGAACTGACCGATGCATGGAGCTTCCTGTACTGCTCTCTTAAACACTGCTTCACATGTGTCCGTGGGGCACAGCAGGTGCGGAGGGCCAACCGTCCCAAAAATGAAAACCTAGATTCTCAGAGGAATCTCTAGCCACAAAAGGGGGACCCTTGAAAACAACAGAGAAACTGTTGGTTTAAAGAAACACCCATATTTTCATGAAAACACACTGAGATGGTGAGAAAATGCAACTTGGGAACAAACTGTTACACAACAAAGACAGTGCTCTGTCCGCCAGGGCACTGCTCCAGAAGGCTGCCTGGGTGGTGTGGGCTGTGGGGTATGGGGACAGTCTGGGCTGGACTTTGACACACAAATTCCTTAGCAAGGAGCTGGAAAGTCCCAGGCCTGTTTTATGGAAGGGAAACAATTAAGATTCAAGGAACATCAAACAGAAAAAAATCCCTGCTTCACCCCACCATAACCATGAAAGAAGACAGACAGACAGACACACACACCAGTGTTCCCTGAAATAAATCTCAGGCTTACTAGAAGGTGGGTGCTTACACTTTCTGAGACTTGGTCCCCAGCTTCCCAATGCAGCACGTTTAACCCGTAGAGAAGCTGACAGCTTGATAGGCGGAAGAGCCTCCTGCCAGTTACACTTGAAAATGGCTGCCCCAGCTACTCCAAATAAATCTGATGTGTGTGCCCAAAATTAGGCAGTGGCCACCTAGGAGGCCTATTAAAGGAACCAAAAGAAACACAATACTCAGTAGCAGCCTTTATGTTTTGCTCTTGTTGAGTATCCAGACCTGTTACTAAAGAGGCAACTGAAATCTAAAGGTCCCCCAGAAGTACAGCCAGCGACCTTTCAGCAGCGAATCCCCCACCTGGCCTGGGAAGAGGTTGTGTCACCTGGAACTCTGCCGGGGCACTTCCCAGTTCTGCCCTGCCAAGAGGTGTCCCAGTTTTCTCTCCTGCTGTCCTCCCAACCCCCTGGGCCGTTCTCATGAAAGTTTGTTCCCATGTATTAAAGGAATGACATATACAGAAATGTCGTCTCCTGAGCCCAGTCGGTCATTAGATATCCGCCATCCTCTGTCCTTCAGGACACCACGGGCACGCATCACCAGGTCCTGAGCTGCCAGCGTGTACCTGTGCAGGGAGAAGCAGGAATGAAACCATCAGTGTGGCATCAGGCAGAGTCTGGAGTCAAGTGAGGCCAGGAAGGAGCGGCATCACTACAGCTGTATAAACGATTCTGAAACATGCCTAACATCTCAAAAAGTCTAGGCCATCTTTTCCGGAAACATGCAATGCCTAACGTGAGGTTATTCTTCTAGGTGGTAGATGGACAAGGCACCACATACATTAAATAATCCCTTAAATTGGTTCTGCTGTGGAATCCTCCTTTGAAGTGTTTGATGATGTCAAAGAGTCTCTCAGTTTGGTGTGAGTTGACCTTTTAACGTCTGCTCAGGCTCAGAGCTTTGCATGGCAAAGTATGTCTAGCTGACAAAGTACATGGGAAACATATCAGCCTTTGTTTTCAGTGTTTATTTTTGGAGCCACATTCTTTTTAGGACAAAGGACAGTCATTTTCCATTTATGGTAAGGGTCAATCTTTTAAAATTGTTTAAAAAAAAATTTTTTTTTAATGTTTTATTTATTTCCAGGAGAGAGAGAGAGAGGCAGCGTGAGCAGGGGAGGGTCAGAGAGAGAGGGAGTCACAGACTGAAACAGGCTCCAGGCTCTGAACTGGCAGTCAGCACAGAGCCCTACGCGGGGCTCGAACCCACGAACAGCGAGATCATGACCTAAGCGAAAGTCGGATGCTCAACCGACTAAGCCACCCAGGCGCCCCTTAAAATTGTTTTTAAAAAGTGAGTTGATTTCAATAAAACATAAGTAGTACGTGTAGCATAGGAATATAATAAAAATGTGAAGATGTTTTTGGGAAGTGACTGATAAACCTTTGTGTGGATAAGTGTAGGTATGGCAGAGGATACTCCGAGAATTTGAAAATAAGATTGCTCAGGGAGATTTAAACTTAAGGAAAAAGAATGACTATGCTATTAGTCAATGGAAAGTATTAACACCTAAAGACCAGTGTGGGAGGGGATTTTGGTGGGTGTAGTCCTGTGTTGGCCTTGAGACATTAAAGAAAACTAGGCATAACATTGGCAGGTGTCTGTCCAAATAGTGATCAGAGCAGAGGGAGTCTTAGGTGACAGACTTCAAAGAGATTCAGTTCCACTGGTAGGACCATATTTAGTGTGGATGAATTACTCTCTTAGCCTATGCTGTTAAACATGATTCACTGTTAACTCTGATTTCACATTCACCAAATAGCCTGATTATGATCTGGCTCCCTGTGTAGGCCTGCCTAAAGGGAAAGAATGAGCTAGTCATTGTACTTTGAGAAGATCAATCAATTCTGTTTTTTCATATAAATGTCAGCTGGAATTTTGGTTTCCAGATCAATCTTGTGAGCTTGGTTACGGTGAGCCCAGCTCAGGCAATGAATCTGTTCTTTGTCTGTTGATTAAACCAGTTTCTGAACCTGAAAAGCTAAAAGCCAGATTCTGATAAATCACCAAGATAATAAATGTCACCCCATAAGGAAGACTTCTTGGAAGCCAGCCTGTGGACCCTTAACAACAGACCACCCTGATATTACTAGTGGCTTTTCCCTACTTTGGAATGTCTCTGCCTTGCCCTCAGGACTGTGTTTTTACGGAATTCAGAACACCAGAAGGCTCTTCTGTTTCTTCTGTTAAGATCCCTTGTGGATTTACTGAGTCTCTTATTAAAAGAGACTGCCATCTTGCCCATCATTACAGTTTTTAAGACTAAGGTCTGTAGCAAATTATCTCAGGATTAAGATTCTAGGACATTAAGTCTTTGAGACTCAAGTCTTTGCAGCCCAGATAGCAGAGAAAAGTCTAGCATACCCTTCAACTGACAGAAGAGAGGCTGTTTTAGTTAATACAAAATAAATACCTTTCCTTCTGGAGGATGGGTGGTAGGTTGGTAGGAAAGATACCTTTTTCTATCCCTATTGAGAAAATTATCAGCTTTAAGACAAATCCCTTTTAAATATTTTTTTTATAGTTTATGTATTTAGAGAGAGAACGAGCGTGAGTGGGGGACTGACAGAAAGAGAGAGGGTAAGAAGAGAAAATCTCAAGCAGACTCCATGCTGTCAGCATAGAGCCTGATGTGGGGCTTAAACTCATGAACTATGAGGTCATGACCTGAACCGAAGTCAGGCACTTAACTGACTGAGCCACCCAGGCACCTGGAGACAGAAATCTCTTTAAGTTGCAGTTGAGAGAAGATGCAGCCAATTAGCCCTGAGGGTTCTCCTGTTGAAATCAGGAAATAATCAGAAAGGAGTCAAGAGAGGCCTTTGGCTAAAGAGCCAAATAAATACCCCCAAATCCATATACTGGAGCTTACACTATATTCAGAAGAGGCCCTCAGATGCTCGCCCCAGGTTACTCTTGATTGTATGTTAAACTGTGTATCTGAGACATGACCACGTGGGGAAAGGCTGCCAACAAGATCAGAGTGATGTCTATTATCCTGCTGGTTGACCAGGGCCCAACATTAGCCTTTCAAGAAACCTGGTTGAGTCAATACAGAGTAGATCCATTGGTCAGAGCTGAACACACCAGCTCAAGAGCATGCCAGACAGAAAATTCTAGCAAGTTATGATAAAAGATGGCTGATAGGAAAAGAAAGATGCTCAAAGATCTCGGAAAAACAGATAAAAGAACTATCAACAGCACTCTGTAGTCAGTCAAGAGGGAAATCCTTCTGTAGGCCTCGGCAAGTCCTGATGCCATGGGTGCAACAACTGAGCTCAAAACAAGGTTAAATGAAGTCACAAAGGAGTATCGCCCTTGGTTAAAGGCCAGAGACCACCCTAATATTGCTATTGCTGGTGACTCTGGGTATTTAAAAAATGGCCAAAATTAGTAATGGTATTTTAGAAAGCAGCATTAGGTCACCTAGAAAAGCTCGTTACCCAGGAAACTCATTTCCCCAAGGACTCTAGATAATTAAGGTTTTATTCTTACAAATGGCTATTGCCTATTCCAAGGTAACTTCCCTTGAGCCTGAATTTCTCTTTACCATCCATTCTGTCTTCCCTTACTTAGGTGCTGAACTTCTTGAGAGAGAAATCCATTTCTGTTTCTTCAATGTCTTCCCTTTTTCCTCCTTAATCTCTTACTAGTAGGCCCACTACCTTACAAATCTGGACCTAAAGCTTCTTCTCAGCGTTCATTCAGCTCAACCTTTCTCCAGCACAGACACTGCTGACCATCTTCTTTACCTGTGATGGTTCCTGTCTTCCTGAAGTCTCTTTATCTTTGGGGTGGGGGGTTTCCACCCTACTACACATTCCAAGTTCTCCTGTGTCCGGGCTTCCATGACACACAGCACAAATTCTTCTCTTTGATGCTCCTGAAGTTCCTTGATAGTCCCCAGTTAAGACTTAGGAAGTCGATAAATGTTAACTTATTTTCACTTCCAAAGTGGTACTTCCCCATCTATCATCCTTAGTTAATGTGATTCCTAGTCTCTTAGTCAAGAAATCATAGTCATTTTCAATGCCACCTCCTCATCCTGATATTTTTCAATGATGGCATCTACAAAGCAGAGTAGGACTTATCAACTTTGAATTTTAAAGTGTTATTTCGCTCATGGTATGTGGCTAATTAAAATAAAATGTAATCTCCTAGATATTAAGATGCAAGCTAAATTTGTTTATTGTAAAAACTGATACATTGGAGCTTATTTTTGCCATCACTAACATAAACATATTAATATATATAAAACTTCCTATGTATTTTGTTTATTCTTTTTTCTTCATTTTTGCTTTCTGTCAGGGTAATTGCTTTAACACCTTTTCCCTCTCTCAATGGGTTAGAAGTGACAGTTTATTTCTCTCATTTTAGCAGTTATGGTAAATATGTAGGTTAATCAGTATTTATATCCTCCTCCAGAAAATAAAGCAATCTTAGAATGCCTTCTTTCATCTTCCATGTTACTGTCTGGTAGTTGAATTTTGTCTTGTTTTTAAGCCTGTATTAGTAATTTTTATCATTTAGTCACTTTTATAATTTATAATCTACAATTGTATAAATAAACCAACATACTAACTTCTGTGCTCTTTGAAATCCATTCCTTCCTTCTTTGATTTTTTTTTTTATAGAGGTATTTTTTAAAATTTTTATTTATTTCTAGGAGAGAGAGAGACAGTGTGAGCAGGGGAGGGTCAGAGAGAGAGGGAGTCACAGACTGAAACAGGCTCCAGGCTCTGAGCTGGCAGTCAGCACAGAGCCCGACGCGGGGCTCGAACCCACGAACTGCGAGATCATGATGACCTAAGCAGAAGTTGGACACTTAACCGACTAAGCCACCCAGGAGCCCCACTTTAATTTTTTTTCTATTGAAGTACGTTTTTAGTAAACAGAGGTCTGTAAGGGATAAATTCACCCAGTCTTTGGACCACAAAAATCTTTATTTTTGCTTTTAATCTTGCATGCAAGCTTTATTGGGTATAGATTTCTAAACTGACCATTATTTTCCCTCAGCAGGTTAGAAATAATACTTCTTTTTGAGAAAGTCTGTCTTGTATCATTTCTTTGCAAGTAACGGTCTTCACATTGGTACCTTTAAGTTTTTACTGTTGTTTTGTTAGGATATTATGAAGTTACTCTTAGACAGAAAAATGAGGATTCCTTTTTATCTATCATGGTTGGAAATTTATTTTACTCCTTCAAATGAGAAGCTATTTCTTTGATTTTGAAAAACTCTCAACTGTGAACTTTTTGAATATTTCTTGCCCTCTATTTTTTATATTTTCTCCGATTAGACCTTTTCATTTTACCTTCCAGATTTCTACTTATTTCCTGTCCTTTTTTCTCGCTCTGATTTCTTTAAATTCACTAATTCCTGCTTTCACAGTGTACTCTTTAATCCATTCAGCACAGTTAATCCTTCAACAACACAGAGGTTAGGGGCACGGACCCCTGCTCGGTCAAAAATCCAAGTAGAAATCTTGACCGTCCCAAAACTTAACCATTAATAGCCTATTGTTCCCTGGAAACTTTCCTGGTGACATAAATAGTTAACATATATTTTAAATGCTATACTTATTACTGTATGCTTATAATAAAGCTAGAAAAATATTAAATATCATAAGGAAGAGAAAATATATTTACACTATTGTGTCAAAAAAATCCACGGATAAGTAGACTCATGAAGTTCAAACCTATGTTATTGAAAGGTCAACTATAGTAACTTTATATCAATGACATACTTTCACCATTGTGAATTTCCATTTGATTGTTTTCCAAGTCTACCTTTTCTCACCTCGTGGTTTTGTGTGTGCATGTTTGAAGTTTTAACCTATTGGGTTTTCTTTGGGGAGTTAAATGGAAGACTCCATTGTATCTAGTTATTCTTTCTTATAGTGGGTTTGAAGGTAACATAGAAGTTTCTCTTCAGTAGGGTTGTTTGTGCCTTCAGTTACAGAAAGAGTTTTGAATTTGCCTATACTGGGAGACACTCTGGGTTTTTCTAGCTGTAGAACGTATAATTTCTTGGTTTAGGATTCCCATACCACAGGAGTGGTATGAGGTTTAACTTCACACTTTTCCTGTGTGGTGAGCCTACCCAACCGTATCCCTCCTCACAGAGCTCAGTTTCATTGGGTTCTTGCCATCACCCATGTATCTGTGTGTTTCAGGGAAGGACGGCCCCAACCTGAGTGGGAGGCTTAGGGAGAATGCCTAGGATCACTTCTTCCGACACTGCTGCCAGGGGCTCAGATTCCTCCACATGACTTCTCTTTGCCAGACTCCTCTGGGGAGTGTGGTATCCCTCTCTCTGACAGAGCAGTCTGTGTGGACAACTGAAGGGGACTGACTAGATATTGTATTTAGGGACTTAATGGTACAGCTGAACTCCAGGACCAATTTCCTAACATTTCCTTCAGGCTACAGGAGACCCAGTACTGAAATGAAGTGAGAAACATTCCAGTAAAATGAGGTGCCTTGCAGGATGCTTTCCTCATAAATGAATAACTCAACACAACCCCATAAACCAGCTCTTGGGAGAAGTTTGTTTGCCCCAACTCCAGTATTCACCCAGGCTCGTGGCCATTTCAGAGCACAAAGACATCCATATTCAAGAGCCAACTTGCCTCAGGCATGAAATCATTTGTAAGGTTGCGTTATATCAAAACTGGTAAGAGAAAAAACAACTTACTCTGGTGGTAAAGAACTGGGTCTCCTTGCTTCTATTTGGTTTTCCTCCAATTTCTACCTGACAAGGGCTGCCTGCTTTGGGGACTCAGAAAGAAACTGCTAAATGAGACATAAAACAGAAGAGCTCTAAAGATGTTGTTGTTACCGAGGCTGAACACACGGGCATGCATACACGTGCCATAGACAGAGTCAAAACATGAAATGTAGTACAAAGTACCCAAGAGAGTAACAAAGAATATGGTGCAGCTGAAGACAGTGACAGGGAAGTGGATTCCAGTACACCCGGGCTGGGGCTGTGAGGCAGGCTTACGCAGCCTGGCGATTCTGGAAGCTGATGTGGAGCAGAGGAAGGGCCATTCCTGACCGCCTTTATTCAGAATGCTCAGTCAGACCACAGGAGAGAAGTGCTGGAGCAGTTTGTAGGATTCGCTCTCCTCTAAGAAAGAATCTCCCTGGGAGACAAGTTTTGTATTTTGACAACATGTTCCTTCTCTGGCCGAAGCTTTCAATATTGATCAGCAAAGCTCTGCTCAAAAAAAATGGCTGCTAGGAAGGGAGCTGACTTGGCACACAGCACAGGGCTTGGCTCAGAGGCTTCCTCAGGATCTGAGGGGGAGGGAGCAGAGAAAGGACAGCAGGGGAGGGAAGAAAACAAAAAAAGGAAGAGGGCTGAACAACTATGGGAAGGCCAGGAGCTCTTTTCACTAACAGGGTGGAAGGAGACCAATAAATCCTCAATTGTCTCTGTTGTCCTGGCCATTTCGATGGCACTTCTTAGTTCTTTCACCTCTTCAGCAGAGTGCACAAAGGGCTCAGGGTGTGGGCGCGGGTTGCCTAGGGTCCAGTCCTGGTTCCCCGCCCCTCTCCGCCCAGATGGGCACTCTGGA
This sequence comes from Proteles cristata cristata, assembly GCA_017311185.1. Taxonomy (NCBI): domain Eukaryota; kingdom Metazoa; phylum Chordata; class Mammalia; order Carnivora; family Hyaenidae; genus Proteles; species Proteles cristata. The sequence goes on from JAESUZ010003925.1 coordinate 88,729, forward strand.
AAAATTTCTTAGCCTCTTGAAACCCCTCTTACTTATAAATCTGGAATGATGATAGTGCAGACCTCAAAACCTCTTCCAAGGAATGAACGAGATCCTTCCACGAAGCATTTGGCATAGTCTTGGCATTTGGTCAGAGGTCAGTAAACGTTAGCCATCATTTTCCTCATTAAACATAAAATGCCTTTCTCTTCCCCCAAGAGATTGCCTACAGTCATCCACCTCTTACAGAGCCTGCTTCTCACAGAGATCACATTGGAATCAGCACGGGTGTCAAAAATACTGTCCATTTCAGGCCTCAGCCCAGCCTTAAAGGCTAATAGTTCTAGTTGGGTGGGAACTGCTATTTGCCATTTAGTTGGTACAGATCAGGGGCTTACAAAAGAGGGAGGGTAGGTGGCAGGAACTGGGGGATTAATGGGTTCCAGATATTTGCATATAAAAGGCAGCCTCCATCTGCTGATGCCCAGCAGTAATAGAGTGTGATGGGAACAGGAGGAGAAATCTTCTTTGCATTCTGAGCAAGCCTCTGAAATTTAAAAGGTAGAAAAGCTCTCCCAAGCTTTGGAACATTGGCAGGGATCTATGGTGACTGGGTGGGTGGGGGTGAGGGGTGGCTTGGAGAGGGCTCTTTTTTGTACTAGGCAACTCATCCCGGGAGGAGGCATGACTTAGGCTCACTGCTGGGAGCTTACCCACATGTGTCCCTTGTTCAGCTCTGAAGTCACTGAAGCCACTTGTGACAGCTTCTGTCCCCTGCCAAGGGCATGGGAATCCCACTCAGACAGAATACCCTGACACCCTGGAATAGTGACAGCTACTGTCTGTGACACGGCCACTGTGTGCATCAGGGGTTTAGGTGGCAGCAGGTACAAGGCCACAGTCTGGGGAGAGCTGCCCACCCCCACGGGAGAGGGGGGTAAACACTTGTTAGGCCTCCTCCAACCCTGTGCCCCTGGCATCAACTCCCTGGTTCCTTAGGTAGCGTGTGTGTCTGTCAGTTTGTATCCCAAACAGCAATATTTCAATGTGAGAGGGAGCAGCAGACCTTTTCCTTCTCCGTCTTCCCTGACAAGCCCTTTAAAATGCTGATGTCCCAGCTCAACGGCCATACAGCTCTGCTCCAGCAGCCACATACAGAGCACTGAGGAAGGCGATAGGGGCCTGGCCATGTGCTGTTCAGAGCCCATTACAGTCAGAATTGCAGGCTGACTTCCAAGTTCCCATGGGTCTAAATGCACGCAGCATTGCAAAAGAAACAAAAATGCAGATTTTGTCTAATCTTCAAACAGCCCATCAGGCACTCACAAATTTGTTCCTAAAACATGTCATTGATATTGGGAGGGTGGTGAGGGCAACCCTTCTTTTTTGCATTTGAGGCACTGTTTTTCAAAACCCTTTGGTGCTGGTAGAAAATAGTTCAGCTAATTCACGGAAAGATCTCACAAAAAGAACTTTGGTCTTTTGCCAAAATAAATTTCATATTATCAAGGAAATACAGAATAGCACTTAATAGCTGCATTAGTATACTGAGGTCAGTGTTGATGGGTGTTTTGCTACTAACTTCCCACTGATCAATCTCTCCTCATCAAGGCACACAGATCTGAGTCTTGGAGAGCGTGGATGTGAAGAATGACATTTGAAGGATAAGCATCACAAAGGCTTCTCTTGTTAGGGAAGTGCTCTGTGGATTCTGTATTGTATGGGTACCCCATACAATATAATACCCCGTAATAAGCACCTTGAGTGTCATGGCAGGAAGACTGAGGATCATTAGGTCCAAGTTACAAAGATGAGGTTTCCACAGACAGGTTCTGGGCAATCGAGGACTGGCAAAGCCTAGCCAAGTTTTCCTTTGGCCTTTGGAATATGACTATATACCATGCTTTCATATTTGGTTAACTGTTCTTTGGCTCTGTTTCCCCCTGGCCTTGCCCATGCCCTTACCTCTCAGTAATACTGATGGTTTATTACTTTCTGACAAAATATGAAGCATCCCCTTTGAGTGTTTACACACTTGCCTCCATTTTGAATACTCTTCGCAGGAGACCTACCACTAAACCTTCAGCCTGACAGAGGGGATAAGTCGATCCTAGATACATTGCCTCAGAAAAGCCCTTCCAGGCCTTTCTTTGAGCACTCTCTCCAAATTGTATGGGATGTTTCAGCCTCAAAAGAGAATCTTACTGGTATTATAGAGAACTACAGAGTGGTAGTCCAACCTCCATGACTTCCAAACCATCCAACTCCAGTGCTAGCTTGGTAGATGTCCTACACATGGTCCAATTCATAACCCCACGAAGACTTCCAGAACTGCCAGTCTTGCTATACTTCAGGGAATATTTCCATCAAAAGAAAAGAAAAAGGGAAGGAAGATGGGAAGGAAAGAAGGGAGGGAGGGAGGAAGGAATCTCACCGCACTCCTTATGACTTGTCCATAAAACCTCCTTTTAGTTTTCTGGTTCCTTTGTGGAGTTCAAAATAGCAAAAGGGCTTTGTAAGATACACTAGAGTCAAGATCATACAGCTTATTTTTACTCCATCTCTGCCTGAGAGGATGGTGTGTGGGTCAGAAATTTGCAAACTATCTTTATGCTAATCATCTCTTCTCTTCCCTCACTCAGTACTGTGGAGGGGGAGATGCTATTTTAACTTCTTTGTTGGGAAGGATATCATCATGGGAAGACAGTGCTGGCAATTTGTTGAGAATGCTAGTCACTAAGAAGAAAAGAAAAAAGTCAAAGACAACCTGCATGTAACATTAAAAGCCAAGTCATCCAGGGGCGCCTGGGTGGCTTAGTCGGTTAAGCGTCCAACTTTTGCTTAGGTCATGATCTCGCGGTTCGTGGGTTCGAGCCCCGCGTCGGGCTCTGTGCTGACTGCCAGCTCAGAGCCTGGAGCCTGTTTCAGAGTCTGTGACTCCCTCTCTCTCTGACCCTCCCCTGCTTACGCTGTCTCTCTCTCTCTCTCTCCTAGAAATAAAAAAAAAAAAAAGCCAAGTCATCCAAAGGCAAACCCCCAACGCCTTGCCTGTCACGAGGCTAATAGTCGGCCTCATTCTGTTGTGCTACATTCTAGACACAACGGTGTTGACTCAGCAGAACTCAAAGTAAAATAACCCCATTCAAAACCTCAAATGAAGAAACATTTTATTGTTCTTCTCACTTGTTATGTTGCCTTCACTCCTTCTCCGGCTGCCTGTGCTGGGGGTATACCTTTCTCTCTCATTTTCTATCAAACAGTAGGCTGACCTCATTTGGTCAGTGCTTCAGCTTTGGACCCACCTCCCTTCTCCCCCAGGATCATATAGACAAAACTTTGCTCCTGGGCTACATTTGGGGAGAAATGAATCCTGGCCAAGGAAGAGTCTACAGAGCCTCCGGAATTATAAAGTGAGTCTTTCCTCCTCACAGAAATGATAACTTGGGCTAAAACTTATTAGGGTGACTTTCACTCATATCTATACTGCACAGGAAGATGAGAAGAGCTCCCTGCGGAGGAAACCCCTGCCATAGCTTTTGGGACAGAGCTCTCCATGGGCCACACCAGGAAAACACAGGGCATGAGCGTGTCACACATTAGGCAGAACATTTTACACAACTTCAAAGCCATGAGTGTGAAATAAATTCAGTTTCTCTGATTTCCCAGTATTGTTTAAATTACAAAGGATCACACAAAGATAGAGCAACAATCCATATCTCATGTTTTCAGTGAACATCAGATGGCACAGAATGCTTGCTGATTATGGACCAGAATGAGCGAGTTACATAAATTCCCCATCATTATTACAGAATTCCTTTCCTACAACTAATTTTCACATTCATTAATCTTGTGAGTTTGTAAGGTCAGCCATAACCTGGCCACTTTCCCTGTCACACCTTGTCTGTGGACAGCACCCTACACTAAGCCTAGTCAGCTCTCCTGACTGTGTGCTTCCTGGACCGTGCCATGTTCTCCCTCCCCAGCTGCCCCTCGCCCTACATTGCCCTACATTGCCCAGCTCACACTTGTTTGTTCTTCAGGCTTAAATTTAAATATCCCTTTCTGTGGAAAGCTTTCTTAGGTATCCCTTGCTGCTGGTTAGGCTCCTCTCTTTATCACTTACATTGTAACTCCCTTATGTTTCTATTACCCCATCCAGACTCCAACCTCCAAGAAGAAAGGGGCCAGGTCTGTTTGCTTCACAAATTTCTTTCTGGGTATCTAGCAGGCCTTGACTAATAAAACAGGTTTCCTACTAATATTTCCCAAATGAATGAATCTGAATTGGAGTTATCTGGCAGAGAAGAAACCTTTGCTTCTTAGGTCTTAAAAACCAACCAGCATTTTTCTTATCTCCAGACTGATATTCTCTCTCTTACTAATAAAACTGTGCTCATCTTACAACTTTCCCTTCCACACACGTATCTATCTGATACAGGATTCTTTCTTGGGCTTTGGTTTGCCATTTTCCGTGAAAGGCAGACACAAACATCTTTTTCTTCCCTGCCCTGTTTGTTCCACAGAAATCCATACAAGCCCTGCTTCTGGAGGCAGCAGTTCTTCTGAACCCAGGAGCCTGCTCTGACCTGGCATGCACCTGCCCAGTGACAACACTGTCCATGGGCTACCACTCCCTGAAGGGCAGATTTGTTGCCATGGAGAGTGGTGGGCTGGTAAGCAAAACCATGCCAGCTTGGAGAGATTAAAAAAAAAAGCGTTTGGTGCCTTTGCACTCATACCTGTCAGTTGACTTTGCAAAGCTTTATAAAAATAATCACAGTAGGGAAAATCAACGAGGATGCTGCTAACAAGCAGGTTATAAAACACAAATTAAAGATAAAAGCTCAACAGGAGAAAAATACATGTAAGTTCAAATAAAAGAAGCCAAACAACTGGATACCAAACAAGTCTAAGAAGAGAGAGTGAATCTAGCTTCACTTTTTCCCTAAAGGATAGATTTTTTTATTGTGAAATATACGGAACATAGAAAAACAGCATCAAACATAGAATAAGCACAACAAACAACAACAAACATTACCGCTATATGAGGTCAGTACTATTGGAACCCCCATTTTACAGATGAGGAATCCGAGGCACTGAGAAGTGAGGAAACTTCCCCAGGCACACAGGTGTAGAGGGGGCAGGACCTGGATTTGAACTCAGGCAGTCTGATTGATTCCATGCCAGTAAGCACTAGGCTACACTGCCTGTCATAGTTTATGTACAAATACTTACATACAACACATAAACAGTTTCAAAATAACATGCCTAACCATGTACCTGCCCATCTAGCTAAAGCAAGAGAACATTACCAGCAGTGTTTGGAAGCTCCCTGTGGGTCCATCTTCAAGCTCATACATTCCCCTGCCGCTCGCCACGTCTCCTGCCAGAGTAACTACTATACTGAATTTTGGGTTAATTCTCTAGCCTTTTGTTATAGTTTTATTATCTATATGCCTAAATGATATACTGTTAGTTTTCCGCTTCATGTAAATAGAACCATAATATGTGTATTCATCTGTGACTTGCTTATTAAACTCGACATCATGTTTTGGAGATTCTTTCCTGCTAATGAGCCCAAGTTTGATTCATTCCCTTTTTTGAGCTGTGAAACATTCTGTCCTTAGTTTATCCATCCTATGACTGGACATGTGTGTCGATTCCGGCTCTTATAATAAGAACAATTCTGTGGATCTCTCTTTGTAGGACTCAAATTGTAGCAGCACCAGATCACCCGGATGGTCTGTGAAAACACAAACTGCTGGCTCCCACCACTGGAGTTTCATTTGGTAGATGTGTGGGGTGGGGCCTGAAAAACTGCATTTGTAACATGTGCTCAGAGGATGCTGACACCGTGTGAGCCAAGGACCATACGTTCAGAACCACTGTCTCAGGGCACAGGCCTAGGAGTGGAACTCTGAGTCACAGGACATACAAACGTCCAACTTCACCAGGGATGTCAAGGTGTGACCAGTCCTGTCTACAAATTCACAAAACCATCTACAGTTACGTGGGTCTTTAATTTGTACCTCTCTGCTTACTGTAGTTGAGTGTTTTTTGTTTTTTTTTTCCCAAGCAGGCTTCATGTCCAGCATGGGGCCCAACACGGGGCTTGAAGTCATGACCGTGAGACAAGACCTGAATCTGGATTAAGAGTCAGATGCTTAACTGACTGAGACACCCAGGAGCCTCTGCAGTTGAGCGTTTTTAAAATATATTTATTGAGGCACCTGGGTGGTTCAGTCAGTGGGCAACTGACTCTTGACTTCAGCTTGGGTCACAATCTTGCAGTTCATGGGATTGAGTCCCAAGTTGGACACTGCACTGACAGGGCAGAGCCTGCTTGGGATTCTCCCTCCCTCCCTCTCTCTTCTCTCTCCCCTCCTCCCCATCTCTCTCTGCCCCTTTCGTGCTCTTTCTCAAAATAAATAAACAAACTTAAAAAATATATATTTACTGGCCATTAATGTTTTTCTGGGTCATGAGTGTATGGTTCTGGCTCATTTTTCTACTAGGTTGCTGAGCTGTCTGCACGGAGGCCCAACACTGGGCTTGATCCCACAACCATGAGATCATGACCTGAGCCAAAGTTGGACGCTTAACTGAATGTTAATTTTTTGAGGAATCACCATATTGCTTTTCATAGCAGCTGTACCATTTTATATCCTTAACAGTAGTGCACAAAGACTCCCATTTCTCCACATTCTCACCAACACTTGTTATTTTCTGGTTTTTCTTTTTCTTTTTTTTAAATAGCTATCCTCATGGGTAGGGTGATATAGCTCATTGTGGTTTTGATTTGTACCAATTTACATTCCTACCAGTAGTGCACAAGAATCTCCTTTTCTCCACATCCTTGCCAAACTTATTATTTATCTTATTATTAGCAATTCTCACTGGTATGAGGTGATACCTCATTGTGGTTTTTGATTTGCATTTCCTTGATTATTAGTGATGTTGAGCATCTTTACTTATGTCTGTTGGCCATCTATAAGTCTTCTTTGGAGAACAGTTTATTATTCAGGTCCTCTGCTCATTTCTTAATTATGTTTTTTTCACCTGGGCTGTTGAGTTTACCCTTTATTGGATATATCAAATATTGCAAAAATCTTCTCCTACTCAGTAGGTTGCCTTCACATTTCCTTCACTGTGCAAAAGATTTTTAGTTTAATGTCCCCAATTACTTATCTTTGCTTTTGTTTCTCCTGCCTGGGAAAACACATCCAGAAAAATACTGCTAAGGCCAAGAGTTTATGGCCTAAGTTTTCTTTTAGGAGTTTTATCATTTTAGGTATTTAATCTTTGAGTTTACTTCTGTGTATGGTGTAAGAAAGTGGTCCAATTTAATTCTTTTACATGTAGCTGTCCATTTTTCCCAACACCATTTATTGAAGAGACTTTCTTGTCCCCATTGTATATTCTTGCCTCCTTTGTAGGTTAAGTGACCATTAAATGGTAGCCTTATTTCTGGACTCTCTATTCTGTTCCGTTGATCTATATGTCTATTTTTGTGCCAGTATAATACTGTTTTAATCACTACAGATTTGTAGTGTATCTTGAAATCTGGGATTGTAATACCTCCAGCTTTGTTCTTCTTTCTCAACACTGCTTTGGCAATTCAGGGTCTTTTGCAGTTCTATATAAGTTTTATGATGAGTTTATTCTAGTGCTATGAAAAATGATTTTAGTATTTTGTCTGTTTATTTACTTATTTATTTATTGCTTTTGGTATCTTAATTGAGTTTGAATCTGTAGATTGTTTTGGGTAGTATGGTCATTTTAATAATATTAATTTTCCTAATCCATGAACATGGGATATCGTTCCATTTCTTTCTTTTTTTTTTTTTTTTAATATTTTACTTATTCCTGAGAGAAAGACAGCCTGAGCAGGGGAGGGTCAGAGAGAGAGGGAGAATCTGAAGCAGGCTCCAGGCTCTGAGCTGTCAGCACAGAGCCCGAAGCAGAGCTTGAACCCATGAACTGTGAGATCATGACCTGAGCCAAAGTCAGATGCTTAACCAACTGAGCCACCCATGTGCCCCTCCATTTCTTTTTTTCTTCTTCAATTTCTTTCATCAATGTTTTACAGTTTTCAGAGTACAGGTGTTCACCTCCTTGGTTAAATGTATTTCTAGGTATTTTATTATTTTTGATTCAATTGTAAATGGAACTGTTTCCTCATATTCTCTTTCTGTTATTAGTATATAGAAATTCAACAGATTTCTGTATACTGATTTTGTATCCTGCAACTTTACAATTCACTGATCATTTATTTTTATTGTATATTCTCTATTTTCTTATCTATAATTGTCCTTCCATTACTTCTTCTGTGTTTATTCTGCTTTCACTTCTTAAATTAGATACTATTGTTGAAATAAGGACAAGAGATCTAAATTTTAAAATTAGGAGAGGTATTGGGGTGCATGGGTGGCTCAGGCAGTTAGGCATCTGACTATGACTTGTCATGATCTATAGTTTGTGAGTTCGAGCCCTGAATCTGGCTCTCTGCTGACAGCTCAGAGCCTGGAGCCTGCTTTAGATTCTGTGTCTCCCATTCTCTCTGCCCCTCCCCCACTTGCACTGTTTTACACTCTCACAAAAATAAACATTAAAAAAGAAAAAGTTGGACAGGTGTTTACTAATAGCCTGTACTCAGGAAAAGAACATATGATTTACAAGTAGATAGCTTTACTCCTTTGGCTCCTAGCACCTAAAAGTTACATGAAGTCTTTAGGTACCTGTTTATGTGATTAATATAGGCAGAAATCGCCCCATAAAACAAGTCAGCCCTCAAAGTCCTACTCAGAAAATCTTTCTCTGTAGTAAAGAGTCTACAGCTTGTGGCTAGGGGTTCCTTGTGATATAGTGGGGAGTTCTAGAAAAAGCTATCTTATGACATAGAGGAGATGTGGGTACTTCTGGCAGGTCAAGGGTAAGTGTGGTCTTCATCTATGCATGGCTCATTAGACCAAAAAAAAAAAAAAAGAAAAGAAAAAAGAAAAAAAAGGGTCAAGATTCAGCCTTTAAAGTTTTGAACTTTTTTTTTTTTTTAATGTTTTATTTTTTTCTGAGAGAGAGGCAGCATGAGCATGGGAGGGTCAGATAGAAACGGAGACACAGAATTCAAAGCAGGCTCCAGGCTCTGAGCTGCCTGTCAGCACAGAGCCCAGTGTGGGGCTCAAACCCACGAACCATGAGATCATGACCTGAGCCGAAGTTGCACGCTTCACGGACTGGCCCCAGCCTTTAAAGTTTTGATATGTAGTATTTTCCCATTATTTAAACCCCTAGTTATTTCTAATGTTTATTATAATTTTTTGATTTGTAAATTGTTTAGAAGTTTGTGTTCTGATTCCCTGTAGGTTTACTCTCCCTTGATTAGTCTCAAAGTTACACTTTCTATTTGTTTTGTAGTTTTCTTAGCTATTAAAGTCTAAAGCTAAACATTTTTAAGAGAAACTCTTTTCAAATAGAATCATAGTATACTGTAGCTGATTACTATCCCCCATTGCCAATTTACTGTGCAGTTTTTATTATTTTAATTCTATTATTTTTAGTACTATACATTAGACATCCTTGTTTTTGTTTTACACAGTCAGTATACCTACAGATTTACTAAGATCCTAGCTTAATCCATTCTCTTTCTCAGATTTTCCATCTGGGACCACTTCCTTTTCTTATCTGAGTATATCCTTTAGAATTTTCTTCAGAGCAGTTTGGTTGGTAATAAAATTCCTCGTATTGTGTTTTGCATAAAAATGTCCTCAATTTATCCTCTTTAGTGATATTTTTACTATATAAGAAAATTCTTTCATATGTTAAAGAAAAACTTTTCCATTAATATTCTTTTCTGAGAGAACTGAAGATATAACTTCCTGTCTTTTGGCTCCTGTTGTTTCTGAAAAGTCAGCTTTCAGTCTAAATGCTATATATACATGTATACACACACACACACACACACACACACACACACACGTGTATATATATATACACGTATATATATACACATATACATGTTTTGTCTCTCTTTCTGGCTGCTTTTAGTATTTCATTTGTTTATAGTTCTTCAGTTTCACTATGACATACCTACTTAAAATTTTCATTTCTCTGCTTGGGATTTGCTGGGCTTTCTGGATCTTCACTTCATTATCATTCAACAGTTCTGGAACTTTTTCTTCTCATCTACAGTATTTCCTTTTGGAACTCTATTGAGAGCACCTTAGATCATACCCCTAGTCTCATAATCTCATTTTACATTTTCCCTCCTGTCTCTTTGAGCCATATTATGGATTATTCAGCTCCATTTTCCAGTTCGCTATTGTTCTCTTCAACTGTCTCTAATCTGTTTAATGCACTGGGTTTTTAATTCTTATTTTTATATTTGTCATCTCCAGAAGTTCTCTTTCCTTAGTTTTAAAATCTATGCAATCAATTTACAGTCTCTGGTCCATGTTCCTATTTGCAACACTTTAATAAAATTTTTTTGAAATGTTATTCATTTGTATTTTTGGCTGATAAATTCAAGAACGAAGTATTTATAGGTCCCACTCCACTGTCTGCTGCTTTTACTGGCTTTTAGTACAAATCGTTTCCTTGTGTTCTAAGTGAAAGCTGCCTTTCTCCTGAGAGGAATTTCTGTGTATTTCTGAGGGTCACCTAGAGCTGTTGAGGGTATTTACAGTACCACTATGCTACAAAGGAAAACCTACTTTAATCCTTCTCTCTTCCCCTAATGTTTCTCAAAAGAAATAATTTCCCAACAGATAAAAATCACTGCTGGGAGCATTTGGTATTGCTCTTGCCAGGAGGATAACAAAATGGATTATTCCCACTTTGGAATTACGAGGGAAGAATGTGAGAAGCATATGCTGTCAAAATACCTTACATATCAAATTCTTTATACCACTTGCATCTAGCTTCAACTTAAGGAGGGTTTTTATTTGGTTGTGAAAGTACTTCTAATAAGAAATGTTATCCCTTTTGCAGTTTGGTTCCTAATCCAGCCATATCAGCTCTACTACAAATCATGAATGATGAAAAATGCATGATTATTACTTATTTTAGTCCCACCATGTAAAACCGGCTGGAGGTATAATCCTACAACCACAGCAATACACAAACCTGTGAGGGTCATCTGGATCACAGTTAGGAAGAAACTGAGTGATGGCTTCTGCCACTTCTTCATTTGATAAGACATCCCAGAGTCCATCGGTGGCCAAGATCAGCACATCATCTGCTCCATGCTCATATTTGGAGAGATCGTAGACTCTTACCTGAAAAGAATGGGGATATTCCTGCTTAAGAAGTTGGGAACGCATTATTTCCCATAACAAATTGGTTTTGGAATTCTTTCCTTTTTTCACCACGCCAAGGGGTTTTTAGGTATGCACTATGAAGTACCTGGTTGTGCCACCAGCTTTGTGGCCACAGGTAGCCTCCTTTGGAGACTTGCTGTATAGACAAGTGGGACTCAACAGGTAGGCTTAAGAGTTGACAAAGAAGAATTAATTGAAAATTAATGCCTGAGACATAGCTGGAATAATACTTACAATAGATACTGTGCAAGCCAGAAAAGCAGCCAGAGGCTTGCTTCCTTCCTTCCTTTGCACAATCCATTCTACAAATACTTAGTAAGGGCCTGCTCTGGGCCAGGTGCTCTATGTATAAAGATGAGTAACAGGAAATAACAGGTGCTCTATGTATAAAGATGAATAACTGGGTGGCTCAGTTGGTTAAGCCTGTGACCTCAGGTCATGATCTCACTCACAGTTTGTGGGTTCGAGCCCCGCATCAGGTCTGTGCTGACAGCTCAGAAGCTGGAGCCTGCTTCACGTTCTGTGTCTCCCTCTTTCTCTGCCCCTCCCCCTCTCATGCTGTCTCTGTCTCTCAAAAACAAATAAAATGTTTAAAAAAAGTTAAAAATAAAAAGATGAATAACAGGAAATAACACAGATTTCCCTGCTTCTTAGCTCTGTCTGTTGGACAGACAAGGCCAGCCTTGGATCTTCAGTAGTTATTCTGTATTTGTCTAGGACTGAAGAGACACCTTATTAATGGGCTCACTTGAATCACCTTTTGGCTTACCTGTTTGAACCCCAAGGGACAGGATTTCTCACCTGTCAGGATGGGGCTCAGAGGCTGTACTCAGGTTTAAGGGGCTTCAATCGAGCCTAAATTACAAAGGACACATGCTAAATCTGAATCTGCAATGTGGATCTTGGCAAACTTTAAGTCTTTCCTCATCTCTAGGACCTGGAATGACTTGGGATATTTCAAGATCCACCTAAAGTCTTTATGAAGAACAGAATAACCTTGATGAAACTAGTAAGCATACAAATCCAGCAGAATTGGGGCTAGGCCACAACTCTTATTTTCACCCAACTCTGGCAGGAAAAGAGTCTGGAATTTCATTGCTATTCCCTTTTAACTGTGCAGAACCAGCCCATGTATACCACCTCCTGAGCTAAGGACACCTGCAGGTCAATTTCATCAACCTTCCAGCTCCTTCAACCCCTCTCTTTTTTCCTATCTTCTAAAAGCAATTCTGCATGAAAGCTTTAGGCCAGCAGAGGGACAGGGAGAGGAAGGAGCTTGGAGTTTAAGCAGCTGTGTCCCCCATCACACACAGTCACTGCTAGGTCATCTCAGATCTAGAGAGAATTCAATTCTAAGAGCCTACACACTGTTCAAATCCACATCTTTGAAAGCCAAGCCTCCTACTCTTAGAAAGGTTTGCCCAGGCCCGTGACTCCCTGACACAGGGCTGGGCCTGTAGACTAACAGCCTACACCCAGCAGCACAGAACAACAAAATAGCACACGCCTACCCACCGAGCCCTGGGAAAATGAGCTCAAATGAAAAGCAGCCTCCAGGTACCAGGCTGATGCGGCCTGATGACTACATGGTAACAATCAGCTTAATGGCCCAGTGCAGGGCCCCCACATAGGAGAAGAGAACTTAAGGGTATACTGGACTGGCTTTTAACATTTTCTCAAAAGGCATATTCACTTTGAGGGTAGAAATTTACATTCTCGAGAAGGCACAGTGCTTTATGAAGCCAAATTAAGGAAAACAACACGGGGAATCTTAAGCTTACAGCAGCTTGGAAAGTCCCAAATGCCAGAATTCCATCCTCAGGCCACTCACTGAATTCATGTGGTCTGGTTTCCACCCTAGTGAGGCAGCCAAATCCCTTTTGCTTTAATTCCTTGTGACCCCTGGGCACCACAAATGTTAGAGCAGTGCTTCTCAAATGCTAATGTGCCTAGGAATCAGCTGCGATCCTGCTAAAAGGCAGAATCTAATTCAGTTCTGGGGTGCGGCTGGAGGCTGCCTTTCTAGCTTTTCTTCTATGTGATGCTGACACTGTGGGTCCTTGGACGGCACTCTAAGTAGCAAGGCTGAAGAGAGTGCCTACTGGCCCCTGTTGGCACACAAGGAAATGCAGGGCTTGGTGGCCTCTGTGATGCCTACACAGCCTAAACTCTAAGGTAGGCTTTCGAGAGGGCAGCAAAGGTTGGCTCTGGGCTCCCAACTTCAAGTCCTGGCTCACTGTATGTCATTATTTCCAGTATGCAATGACTTTGCCTACGAGAGGCTAGCTTACTCTGGGGTAGGTCTGCAGTACATTTCTGTGACAACCTGAACTCCACAGAATAAGACATGTTCTGGGAAGTGGGGAGATGATGTCAGGTGCTCCAGTTCCAATCTTGAGCTTGTAGCTAAATAGGAGATTCCATCTGCCTTCTAGCGCCTTCTTAAAGAAAGATTTCTAGGTCTGAAGATAACATCCGTTTAATTTCAGGACTAACCTGGGTTTAGGGTGCCAGAATCTCTTCAAGTGCTTTCTGCTGGCTAAAAACATGTAGAGGTTTGAGCTGTTTAAGCTTAAGTTATCCTGCCCGCTACTCAACTGGAGATGTAGCCAACAGAATGGGAGTAGGATGATAAACAGAAACATGTTAGAAAATGCTCTCTTCAGTCCCATCAGTAAATTGAATCCTTCCCTAATTCCACTGTTCGCATTTCCACACACAGTTCTCCAATGCTGTTTCATTAGCCAACATGAAAATCCTTTCAAAACCATTCTCGAAGTATTTTTAATGTAAATAATAAAAAGCTGGTCTCAACCCTGTTCCCTGAGGCACTCCCCAATTAACATCCTTTTAGGTTTTTATTGCTACCCTTTATTTCCTGCCCTTTAGCCAATTTCCAAAGGACTCTGCCAACTTTCCACTTACAACTCGTGTCTTGTACATTAACCTGTAACGCAGGACATTTTGTGAAAACGCTCACAGAAAAACTGGGCTGCAGCGCAAGACGACCCGCTTCCCGCCCATCCTCCCCAGTGGCAAGGGCTTCGAAGGATACTGGTGGACTCCGGAGTCCTGGCCTCCTCTCCCTGCAGCTGTTGTTGGCTGTCCTCAGTCAGACCACACTCACCTCTCCACAGTTCCTTCTTCAATTCCGCAAAGAGCTTCTTGATGTTCCAGGAAGCCTCACATTAAACTAATGGGCTCTGAGGCTCCCGGACTCAGACACCAGGAAGAGTATCCCGGGCCCCATGAGGGGAGAGGGGCACTATGCAGATGCCTCTGCCTGCAGGAGAGCTGGGGAACAGGGTCAGGGCTTTGTGTGGCTCCTTCCTGTGTTCCCAGCTGCCAAGAAAGGGAGACAAAGGCCAGAGGCACCCTTGAGATTCTTGCAGTTTTTGAGAGCAATAGAATTTGAACCGCTGAGAGACGGATGGAGCCTGTGTGGATCCATCCTCCCCTCCTCGAGCTGCCTGTGTGTGTGGACTGAGCACTTACTGTGTGCCAGCTACTTTTCTAGGCACTGCAGATACAGCTGTGAACAGAAGTGACAAAGTCCCTCAGAGCATCTAAACTAGTAGAGAGACAGACCCACAAACCGTGATGTCGGACGCGGGCAGGTGCTCTGAAGAAAGTCAGAGTAAGAGGAGGGACAGGACAGTCCTTGTAGAGAGGACCTAGTTACGGCAGACCTCTCTGGGAAGGTACCGTGTGAACAGAGATCTGAACGAGGGAGGTGATTTCCCACAGGTCCCTTCTTGTGCTCACCCTTCTTTCCCTGAGGGACCTGCTAGTCCTCTGGGCCCGGGGTTGGATTGGGGGGGTGCAGTGCCACCCACTACTGCCATAGCAATCCTGAGGAAAAGCAACCCACAAACAGCATCTCTTTCTCTTCCCTGGTTGGCACAGTCACAGTCCTCCACGGCCATGAGCACAGCATTTATCGATTTGTACCTACCAGGTCCACTTGTCTGTCTCTTGCACAAAACTCACTATCGTGATATTTTAATGTGCTGAAGAATCACTTGAGGTGCTAATGAACAAGTTTAGATTCAAGAGTCCGCTCTTTAAACGTTCTGAGTATGTAGCGGTGCGCCCGGGCATCAGCTTATTTAGACAAGGACCAGGGCATTCCAACAAAGTGGTGGAGGGTCCTCGCCTTGAAAACAGGGTCACTGGCAATGAACCCCTCAACGGGCAAGGTCTGAGCCATCCCGTTTCCATCCCCAGAGCGCAGAGCTTAGCGTTTGGTGACCACTCAATAAATAACCAAGAGAAGCATTTGCCTCATGGGACATTCATCCTTGTTCTGCTTACAGTGAACACCCCGTCAGTTGGTTATCTTCTCTTCCTTCCCGAGACTCAACTTCTGGAGGCCAGAGATCCTACTCTGCATTCCTTCTGTGGGCCTGGCAGTATTTTTCATAGTAAATAACAAGAGATCTTCAGGCCACACTTGCTGAGACAAAGAATAAATGAGAGGAAGGGAGAAAGAAAAATAATTCAACGTATGAGATCTAGTCTGAGGACGCTCTAATATGGTTACTGGGCAGATTTAGTTTGTCACCTGACACTTACAAGCGGTCACCCAAATGGCAACATGCTGATATTGAACAGCAGTAGCAGATGCTTTCCTTTCCTTCCCCTGCCCTCACTGGAGCTGCTAACAAACAACTCGGTGTAAGGGAGGGGGCAGGAAAGAGTCTGGGGGCACACAAGAGCCTTGGCTAATGTGACCCTGAATGAGCCAAGCACTGACTGCTCTCTCAGGGCCCTCGGCTTCAGAGCACTTAGAGACATCCTTAATGTCATCTGTGTACACAGGAGCTTGTGACGGGTGGGTCGTTAATCTAGTACTTGCACTCAGGGCTCGGCTGCAGCTGCTGCTTCAGCGTTTATGTAATGTGCGTTCACCTCTTTGCTCTATTACTGATGAGATTTCGATGGCACGTTGAGAAAGCTCACACTAGTGTAAGTTGATGCCAGCTTCTGGAAGCTACTTTTAAAAAGAATCCATCAATTCTTCCATTCGCCCAATTATGGCCGCTTCTCTAAGATGCCCTCACAGCTTTTACAGCTTTATCAACTCAGTGAATTCCCCCAACCCTTTTTAACCTCTGAAGTACTCAGGTAGGCCCAGGAGACCCTTCAGCCAAGGCCGGGCTTTCTGAAGGAAGAAGAGCCTCCAGCCCTGGTTATTAGAAGCCCTCACTTCAGGTCTCTGTATCTAACTGGCTTTGGGACCCAAGATAAACCACTCACTGTCTTTTCCTCTGAAGTTTTTCATCTCTGAAACCATTATTTAAAAATTGGGGAAAAAAATACAAGGACACCTGCTGTACCTATTACAGGTAGAGCTACTATAAAGATCAAATGAGATCACGCAGAAGGAAACCACAAATTCTAATGTACCACCTGGTATTTTTTACAGCACCGATCTCAGGGCAGTAGACCTGAAAGTCAACCAGCTGGCGGAAGGAGAGGAGTAAGAGTCAGGGCCTTGGGGTTCAATACAAGTCTCTTTCAAATAACCGGGATCGGGACTTTCACTAGTGTTCTTGTCAGAAAAGCCGGGTGGTTCCCAAGATAAAGGATGCCAAGAGGTAGTAGAAAAGAAGGAAAGTACAAAGACTTATCCTCTCTACCCCATGTAGCCAACCCCAAAGCTCAACCTATAAAACTCTGAATATGGCACCTGTACCAGAAAAAAAGAAAACTCCAGCATATTCCTTGTGGTCCTACAAACCAAGACAATTATCTCAATGTTGGCATTCAAGCAAGCCACCAAAATTGCATCCAGAGTCTGTGTTGCTGTGATTCTACCTATACTATGCCATGAAACACACACTGAACTTGGTGGCAAAAGACTTGCCTTAAAATTTAGGCAAAACTTTTCCTTAAAATTTAGGCAAAACCACTTTGGTCATTCACATTTTCCAAGTCTATTGACCACCTGCTGGGAATATGGAAAGCACCAGTGATTCATCACATGGAGTGTCGGGGAGAAAAAGTCAGATCATATGCCTTACACCTAGTGGGAATTGCAGGGGCCAAACCTTGGGGAGGTGAGAGAGGGCTGATGTGCTTGGTAGCTTTTTATAGCTTGATTTGGCTACAGAACTGGATTTTCACTGGGGATTGGTGAGGGATGAGGCATGACCTTTCAAATCTTCAGTGTCTCCCTTTGTGAAATGAAAGGTTAGGATTAGGTGGCCACTGTGGATGCTTGCGGCACTAATAATCTCAGATTCTTTCATCATACAGTGAGTTAGGGCTGGATGTGACTGGCCACATGACCTCAGAGCATCTGACTGCAAGTGCGTCAGGAGACATTTAAGTATTATAAATATGCTGGCTGTTGGGGCTGTGGGTATAATTTTATATTTAAAATATACCACAGATATTCTTGAGGGTTTACTTTCTCTTTTGCAGCCTACAGACAAAATAAACATTTGACTTTTGAGGGTGGATACCACCTAATAGCTAAAACATTTCTAAACTAGCTAAAATAGTAGTAGCATGTATAGAGCCTGAAACTGTACCCAATACCTGGCTGCTATAGATAAGGCTTCCATTTTCTCATGAGGCCACTACTTTGCAGCTCTGCGAGGTAAGCTACAGGAAGGAATTTCCTTTACATGCTGGGCTGCTCTCACGATCCAGTCCTTTCTCTGGGCTTCCAATGCCTTGTGCACCACTGAATCAAGGGCTCAGTGAATGAATGGGCTTGAATCTAGCTAATCAATCATTTGAGAAATAAGCTTCTGTTCATTAAAATGTCCATTTATAGAGATAAAGGTCAGAGGAAAGCCCGGCCTGTGAGTAAAACTATGTGGGTGCCGTGTAGGTGGATTGAGTCATGTCTGATCCAGTGAGGAGGCACACACAGAGTGACCGTATGTCCCTGTTTGCCTGGGCTAGTTTGGGTTCGTGCTGTTTTCCAGGCATAATTAGTAATAATGTCTACACTGACAGTAAGTTATATATGATCACCTAATGAATAAATAGTGAAATGACTGCTATTTTTTATATGTGTAGTTGCTACTTCTAGCCATTGGGAACTCAACACAATCACATAGCCAGTGTGTTCTTACTTCACAGGACTTTGCTCACAATGGCAGGATTTCAGAGAGCTCAAGTGAACAAGAGACCAAACTACTGTGGACCTTGCCTTAGGAGAGGAGACATAGTCACACCCGGTGGGCTGAGGGGCACATGGGAGGTGGCAAAGTCAGTCCCAGTGATTGCAGACCTCTGTGCACGTGGAGAATGAGGTGTGGAGTATCCCTCACCTACCAGTCCGGCACGGAGCCGCGTGCATTGTAAGACTGAATCACGCAGTCCAGGACTAGAACATGGATGTATAATGAACCCACGCAGGGATTATAAAACTGAAGTTCCTGAAGCACAGTGAAGAATGGCTCATGACAGTATTTTTCAAACAGTGGTCTTTGGATCACCCGCTTCAGAATGGTCTAAACACGTGAAAACTCCTACGACGTACTCTAGACCTAGTGCTTTAGATTTTCAGGAAGTGGATTGCAGGGATTAGCTTTTTGGAGGGGATGCATTATCTTATTTTATTCCAATACCAGTCTTATCACGCATGGTCCAAGAACACTCAAATAATTAAACCAAATATACACAGATCTTCAAGAGTGGTCTTCAAACATTATGAAGCCGGTGATGCCATGCTTGCCTATCATCTGCTGAATGGTTGGTGGCATTGATCTTAGCCAAAAAGCCAAGAGGTGATATGGTTGGTGGCAACAGAGATGTGGATGTTGTTTTATGTTGGCGAGATCATAGGCATGCATTTTTTAAATATATAATAGAATGTTTTTGTTTTTTAATTTTCATTTTTTAAATTAAACTCCCTACCCAGCATAGGGCTCAAACTCATGACCCTGAGATCATGACTGAGCCAGTCAGGCACCCTGAGGTTTGCATTTTTAAACAAACTTCTCAAACTATTTTTCTGTGTGTAATGCAATAAATTAATGCCAAAAAATGATACTGTATGTTTAAGTGAAATATTCAAGTGAAAGTATTTTTCAGAAGGGGATCACAGAGAAACAATTTCTAATGAGAAGAAATATCTGACACAATATAGAGGTTTGCTCCCTTGTGTGACCATAAATTTTATGAGTTGCAAAGCATGATTTTTTTGGTGTCAAAGTAAATGTCAAATTCTGGTTTTATTCAAATAGCTGGTTACTTCCCAAGTCACTTCCCAATGGAAACATGCCATGAAAATGTCACACACATGCATCCAAGTGATTTTTACAGCTAGAGAGTTAGAGATGCAGATGGAGGACAGGCGAAGTCATGAAGTCTTCCCTGTATGTAGGCTCAGATGGCACCACAGACAAAAGCTTCTCTATGTTCTTAATACCATCCCCCCCATTTCCCCCCACATTTTCAAGGTGGTAGGGGCAGTGGGAGGGGAGCATACAGCCTCCAAAAGTACATCACCCCAACTGAGAAGAAAGATGCATGAGATATTGGTTGAAGTGCACAAACTTCTACTTACAAGACTAGGGATCTAAAGTATAGGACTGTGACTATAGTTCTTTATAACCTGTATATGCTGTATAATAATATATATACTAGACACATAAAATTTATATACATAATATATATAATAACTGTACTGTATCATATACTTAAAAGAGAGTAGAGCTTCAGTGCTCTCACCGCAAAACAGAAATGGTAGTTATGGGATTGAGCTATAGTGGCAATCATTTGGCAATATACAAATATAAGTGCATCAAATCAACACACTGTACACCTTAAAGTTATACAATGTTACATGTCAGTTATATCTTTAATAAAATGGGAAAAACAAAACTGTCAAATACCACTGTTCTAGACTGTCCTTAGAACTAGACTGTCTATCCTAGATAGAACTCATTTTTTTTTGTAGGAGTATCTGTGTTTTGTGAGGCCTGAAATTTACACAATCTTAGCAGCTCTCTTTTAAAAAAAAGAATACGGAAATAATTATGAATACAAACATAGATACTAATGTGCTTACTGAGAGAGAAGAAACAGTGACAAATTACTAAACCATGGAAAATGAGGTCTCTTTTGAGAAAATGTTTACAAAGAAATGATTCTTGACTCTAACCTTGTTTCTGTCCCCTACCTAGGACATTCTTTATAACTTAGAAACAACCAGAACTCCGTAAGGACTGGTCCAAGTGAAGAGCCCTGATAACTTCTATTTACTTAGCTTCTTTGTAAATCTGCCTCCATACTGCACACTAGATTATCTCTGCTGACTAATGAGCTAAACAGTTAACTTTTATTTCTCTAATCCTCAAGACTTCACAGCAGGGAGGGCACTTTTCCCCCCTAAAGTTTATTTATTTATTTGAGGGAGAGAGAGAGACAGAGAGAATTCCACTGACAGTGCAGAGCCTGATGCAGGGCTCGATCCCATGAATTGCAAGATCATGACCAGAGCTGAAATCACAAGTCAGATGCTTAACTGACTGAGCCATCAAGGTGCCCCGGTGGGGGGAACTTCTACAGGCAGGGTGTGGTATGGAGCCTCCAAGATGGGCATTGTCAATCCCTGTCCTCCCTGCATAAGCACACTGCTCCTCCCTACAAGAAGTGGATTCCAATTCCCCTCTCCTCAAGTATGGACCAGCCTTAAAGATTTCTTTGACCACTAGCATGTGGCAGAGCTGATGGTTCTGGGCCTTCAGAGGCCGGGTCCTACAAAGTCCTACAGCTTCTGCTTGGCACTCTTGAATCCCTCGCTTCAATTCTTGTTCTCAGAATCCAGTTGCCATGCTATGAAAAGCCGAAACCCCATGGAGAAGCCATGTGTAGCTGCCTCAGCTAGACTCTTCAGGTTGTTAGCCGACCTCCCCTGCCAGCTATGGGAGTGAGCCACTTTGGACTTGTGGCCCAGCTAGTCTTCAGATCACTCTAGCCCCACCTGACATCCAGCTGTGACGTGAGAGACTCCCAGAGGGAACCACCTAGGTGAACTCAGTCAACTCACAGAACCATGAAAGGTAATAACATATAAATACAGACAGTACACTGTTCCGTCATGGCTCCATGTCCTGGGGTGGCTGGTTTTGCAGTCCCCAAGGGCATGAAGGCATTGTATTGGAATATGTCACTTCTGGGCCCTCTCCCTCTGGGGTTGGGGAGATGGGATGGGGCATTGAGCCCCTGGGAGTTTTCTCCTTGGTCTCGACTTGTCCATCTGCAGCATCTGTTCCCTTTACTCCTGTCCTCTAGCAGGTAGATATTAGGCAGACGCCTTCTGGGGGAGGGGGGTGCGGCGAGAGGAGAGCCCACAGCTAGCCAGTGCATAAACTTAATCTGGGGGTGGTGGTGGTGGAGGACAAGAATAAGAAGTTTGAAATCCAAACCACGGTTTCTGGTCTAACTTTACACTAGCTATAAAGTTATTTTCATCCCAGGCACCTGTGTCTATGTTTTTAATTGTTCAGAAAACTCAGAGGGGAAAAAAAAAGCATAAAATTAGTTTTCCTCTTCAGGCCTCCACAAACAGCATTCTTCCCTCTTCTTAAGCTAGAGAGCAGTTTATTTTTAAGTTTTAGACAATTTCACTCTGCTGCATCCACTAAATCCAGTCTGCCATCAGTTTTCATTATACTGTTGTTGTTATTGGCGTTTTTGAGAAACAAAACCATGTACCTCCCTTTTCCTTGTCCCGGCCCTTCCCTAGCTTTTTGTCCTCCTGTTAGTTTCAGTTCTACACGGCCGCCCGCCCGCCTGCCTCTCCGCACCGCACATCCCCGCCCACACCCCAACATTTACCATGCTGCCCCCTCGCTGAAGCCCTTACCTACTGCCTTGGGTCCAGTTCCATGCCCTCCATAATCGTCAGCTTCGTTACTGCTAACAGCCCTTCAGAGCCATCTTCCGACCCCATGCATGACCCCATACGGCAGATTTTACTTCATCCCAGACTCATTCCTGCTTCCTTCTTATTTTTGTCCTCCTTCCATGATTGTATAGCCCTCTCTCCTTCTGAATGTCCCCTCCTCTCTTAGGAAGCAGGAATCACAGGGTCTATGGCTGATCATTCTTTCACTAGTCCCCCATCCACCTTGTCCCAAAATTCTAATGCTCTTGAGAACATGTTTCCTATGGTGCTGCTCAATAAACACTACGGGACCCAGGATCTCCATGTGAAGAGCCACTGCAACTTAGTGGTCTTGATGGAACTGGAAGAGGATTAGGAGTGAATATTTATTATGCCACGTGCTGGCTTAGCACTTACATAGGTCATTTAATTTGTTCCTTAAGTTCCCACGTCTGACGACCCTACTGTCCTCTTTTTATTGAAGAGGAGGCTGAGATTTAGGTAGAGTTCCTTTTTCCATGTCACCCAGCTAGTAAGAGACAGGGCTCCAAGTCAACACTGATTCCCAGTCTGAATTTTTTTTTTTTTTTTTAATTTCTAGGATAGAGAGAGACAGCGTGAACAGGGGAGGGTCAGAGAGAGAGGGAGTCACAGACTCTGAAACAGGCTCCAGGCTCTGAGCTGGCAGTCAGCACAGAGCCCGACGCGGGGCTCGAACCCACGAACCGCGAGATCATGACCTAAGCAAAAGTCGGACGCTTAACCGACTAAGTCACCCAGGCGCCCCCTGAATTTTTAAATACTACCTCACACCACCTCCTAAGGTGTTTTTGAGAGGAATTTTTTTGTTGTTTTTTTGTTTTGTTTTGTTTTGTTTTTAATTTGGGTGTGTATTTTTCCCACCTTTAAAGTTTTTTTTTAATAGTATATTGTCAAGTTGGTTTCCATATAACACCCAGTGATCATCCCCATAAGTACCCACCTCCATGCCCATCACCCCTCTCTACTCCCCCCCACCCAAGTTTACCCTACTCTACCACCTAAAGATAATTACTGTTAACATTTTATTAAATTTCCTTCACGTGTATATTTGTATACACACGCATATACCTTCTTACCAACTTAATGATCACACTCTTTGTATACACAACTATATTCTGTTTCACTTAATATAGTATAGGTTTTGCCCTGTGTCATTATGCATCAATATTGTTTTTTAATGAATTGTTCAGACTGCAGAAAGTACACAGTACAATAAAACAAGCTCTTTCCCAAAATGGGACTTTGGCTTGGGGTATGAAAAGCTACCAAGAATAAGAAGACTTTAAATGTTGTCAACCATGAGCTTTTTAAAACTTTTTTTCTAAGGTTTATTTTTATTTTTGAGTGAGAGACAGAGAGAGAGAGTGCGTGCGTGCGTGAGCAAGTGGGGGAGGGTCAGAGAGAGAGGGAGACACAGAATCAGAAGCAGGCTCCAGG
Organism: Proteles cristata cristata; assembly: GCA_017311185.1. Classification (NCBI taxonomy): domain Eukaryota; kingdom Metazoa; phylum Chordata; class Mammalia; order Carnivora; family Hyaenidae; genus Proteles; species Proteles cristata. Next base: position 112,357 of record JAESUZ010003925.1, read on the forward strand.
TTCTGAGCTGTCAGCATAGAGCCTGACATGGGGCTCAAACTCACAAACTGGGAGATAATGATCTGAGCCGAAGTCAGATGCTTAACTGACTGAGCCACCCAGGTGCCCCAATGATGAGCTCTTGACTTTTGTTCATGTCTTCATGGGAGACAAGAGGGGGGCTGAAGCAAGACAGTCATTATCTCTTAATATGGGTGTGACTACTGGGGATCCCTAAGTATAAAGCCTTCCAGAAACTGATGGGAAAGGAAGACTAATACTTCCTGACCATCTCTGACCATGTACGAGACCTAGTGCCAGGCAGCTCCATAGTTTTTTTTTTTTTAAGTCTATTTTTGAGAGAAAGAGACAGAGCACAAGTGGAGGAGGGGAAGAGGGAGACACAGAATCTGAAGCAGGCTCCAGGATCTGAGCTGTCAGCACAGAGCCCAACGTGAGGCTCGAACCCACAAACCGCGAGATCATGACCTGAGTCAAAGAGGGACACTTAGCTGACTGAGCCACCCAGGCGCCCCTCTGCAGATGTTCTTACTTGCTTTTCCTGGCACCTTGTGAATAACAGGTATTTTCACCTCACCTGAGAGAAGGGGAAGGCAGCCTAAAATAGCGCAGGTCACGTGGGCATTCAGATACTGGAGTCTAGCGTCTTCCTTCTCTTGGAGAAGGCAGTTTCAGATGAAAGAAAAAAATAGATGAAGAAAAGAATGAGCTAAATGAGTCATCTGCAATTATGAAAAACAGCTGACAGGAATCTCGAACACCAGGGAAAAGAAGAAGGAAGCAGAGAGAAAACCGGGCTCCTTGTGGTTCAGTTTGGCAGGGGCAGAGGGAGAGGGGGTGCAGATGGAGGAGGGGGGTTGGCTTTGCAAACTGGCCTCCACTCGGGAAAAGACATCATTCTTCCAAGAGCCCAAAAGGGGGCCAGGGCAGTCCTGGAGTGCAGGCCTGAGAGCAGGCCACACGAAGAGGAAGGCTAGTTCCAGGGAGGGCCTGCTAGGGGTCAGGGAGGGCCTGCTATAGGTCAGAAAGGGCCACGGAGCAGAGAACATTTGCAGGTTTGGGCTGCAGACCTGCACTGCGGTGCCCGAGTAATGGACGCATCAGGAAGCGTGCCGGACGGGGGTGGGGAGGAGAAATGCTGGAAAAGACGCGCGGCAAGGCTGGGCTCTAGCGCCTCCGTTCCTTCTCTGCTTGAACTCCGTCAGGATAGTATAGGGAAGGTGAATATTGACGAGTTTCACTGAGCAAGAAGAGGTGAGACCTGGTTGAGGCGGTTTCTCTTCCATGGGAAAGGCTGCACCTTATACTGGGACATGGAGAGAACACGATGCTGTGGACCAGATGAGAGTCAACACGCCTCCACATCCAGTGGTCAGGCAAAGGCCCGGGTGGCGGGGGCCTCTGGTGGAATTCAGTTCCTGGCCAGAAATCCCTGTCTTAGACCTTGGAAGACAGGAGGGAGGCTCAGCAAACCTGGCGGCTGCTCTCTGGGTTTGGCAAACACGAGATTTTTCCAGCGCCTTGTGTTTCAGTGAAACTGAAAATGTGTTTGGCTAGAAACCCTTCTCTAATTTTTAAACCCCTGAGCATTTTTTTACATAAATTTGATACACATGTTTTTGTCTTATTTTTATTTAGCTCATCAAATCGAATTAGGAGCTACAATGATGAAGGGAACAATGCTGATTTCCAAGAAGATTTTGGAGACTTTCTACTTAGAACTAAATCACATTTTCTCCCCAACTGTTAAAATTACCAGACTGAGCCGGATTTGAAATTTAGAAACCAAATGTGAAATAAAGACCCATGCTTGGCAAAGATGGAGCCTAGCAGGGGAATGTTCTTAGGAAGTTACAGTTAGAGAGCCAGGGTGGGCGTGGGGTGGGGGTGAGGGGATGCAGGCAGGAAAGGAGGCAATGATTCTTCAGTCGATGGTTTAGGTAAACTTACGTGGCTTCCCATGCTCCCCCAAAGAAGCCCGCTAGCCACTCTCTGGTGTTTGAGTTTATCACTACCACCCAAGAAAGAGGAGTTGCTGCCCTAAGAATGGGAACGAGGGGGTCCCCTGCATCGGTCTTCCACACTTCTCTGTGGTAGGCGATTCCAGCTGCTCCTTCCCTTCCCTCTAACCTCCCCCTCCCCGTTCCTGGTTCTGGCTAGGGCCTCTCCATCTGGAAGCATTTAAAATGTACAATGATTTTAATCTCGTGCAAAGGAATCTTGGGATCTAAACTACATACCCATTAAGCTAAATTATACGTGCACTATCTTATTTTGCACAATTCTGTCTGGCCCAGGTTGGCACACACTAAAGGCTATTATGGTCTATCCCAATTACTTTCTCTACTACGCCATCATTTTCTATAACTTCAGCCCAAGGACAGCAGTATTTCTCTGAGAAACTCGAGCTGCGTAGGTCCCAGGACAAAGATCCTCTTAGAGTCCCTCAAACCTGTACTGAGAGCCCTTCGAACCTCTTGGACACTGTCCAAATAAATTACTTTGCACTCAGCTTCTCTCCCCTACAGACCCTAATCAAATTAGATTGACCTGGGTACAAGTACCATCTTGTTACTTAATAAATGTACAACCTTGGGGGAGTTATTTCACTTCCTTGCATCTCAATTTACCAGTCTGTAAAATGGGTATAATAATCATATGTACCTCATAGTGTTGTTGTGGGATTAAATGAGATACGTGTGTAAAATACACAGTTAAGTTGTCTGGCCCAGACTATGAAGTTAATAGATGTTACTTGTTACTGTTATTATGAAAACTACACATTAGTGAACTCTACAACTTTTCTAAGAGCACTTATATTTTTGCAGAGGTGGCCGGTTTCCTTTCAAACATGTCCACCCGCCCAATCCCTCACCAATGCCAAACCACCCAACCCAATTCCCTACGAACCAGCATTACTCTAGATGGGGGACATGAGGTTTCTGATCAACCAACTGGGATTTTTCATCAGTCCCCAGACAGTCTTCCATGCATGCCCAAGTTTTAAACCTACAGTCTCAGAACTCTATAATCTGCATAGAAATCATTCTCCTTCAAACCAAACCAAACTTCTCACTTTATCTAGAGAGCATAGCTATGTGTGGAAGCGGGGGAGAATGAGGTTTTCACTCTGCTTCAAGAAGCAAAGTGATTAGTGTTCCCTAAGGACCCCTCCACCACCACCAAGAACATGAGTCACACTTCATCTGTCCCTTTTGCAAAGCAGAAAGGGGATGGCACCATTTAACAGGTCTGATGACTGGCTTTCTCTCAAAGGGGGAAATATAGAATCTATGAGTCTAGTATTTGTTGTTTCCTGGCCAGGGGTAGTTTCAGCAATAATTCATGGATCCTGATGTTGGCCAGAATAGAGGGGTCAGGGATCCACCTTGGACATTTTATGTAGCACTGGTCTTGATCATGCAGAATTGCTCTGAGGACTAAAAGAGACTCTATGGGCTCTTGGCAAATGGTAATTATTATTTCCACCAAGCTGGCCTCACTTGAAATCCTGGGTGATAATCAGGAAAAGTGTGTGTCTTCCATGCCCTATATTCATTGGAGATGTCCCCCTCTGTGGCTTCCTAGCCTCCAGTGGCTAGATGTACTTAGAAGGCTAGCCTCAGCAATAAAGACTTGAAAAGAACCACCCCCTTGCTCACAGCCCTGCTAAGGGGTGGACCTTGGTGGCTGTTTGTGTCCATGGCTCTGGGGAAGAAAATGTGAAGGGGCAATTTATAGGCTGGGAAGTCACTTGTGGCCTGGTATAAAAAGTGAGTCAACAGGGCACCTGGATGGCTCAGTCCGTTGAGTGTCTGACTCCTGGTTTTAGTTCAGGTCATGATCTCAGTTTGTGGGTTTGAGTCCCAAATTGGGCTCTGCACTGACAATGAGAAGCCTGCCTGGGATTCTGTGTCACCTTTTCTCTCTGCCCCTCCCCCTCATGTGCTTGCTTGTTTTTCTCTCTCTCTCTCTCTCTCTCTCTCTCAAAAAATAAACAAACATTAACAAAAAATTAGTCCAGTCAATGAGATTCCTCTCTGGTAATCTGGAATCAAGAGTGAGAAACTGGGTTGGCTGGTAGCAGAGACACATGGAACATGACTGGCTATGTTAAGGGCAGAACATCCTCATGAAGGTGACAGATTCCCATTGCTGAGGCTTACCAGGGGTGCCTTGATTCCAGAACCACTCTCCCATAAAGGCTGGCTGTTCAGGGTTCTTCCTCTGGACACCATAAACCTTTTTTCCAATATTAGTGTAACAAACACCTCCTCTTTTGAGTTAGCTTGAGTAGGTTTTGGTCTCTTCCAACAAAAAAAGCTTTCAATAAAACAGCACACACCAGGCCACCGGGATGGCTCAGTTGATTGAGTATCTGACTTCGGCTCAGGTCATGATGTCACAGTACATGAGTTTGAGCCCCTTGTCAGGCTCTGTACTGACAGCTTGGAGCCTGCCTCAGATTCTGTGTCTCCCTCTCTCTCTCCTCCTCCCCTGCCCATGCTCGTGCTCTCTCTCTATCTCTCAAAAATAAACAGACACCAAAAAATTAAAACTAAAAATAAATAAAAAATTAAACAACAAAAAATTAAAAAAATAAAACAACCCCTACTCTTGGGAAGAACATGCAGATGGAGCTGTATCTAAACATTCTGGGCATTTCTGATGCAAGGCATTGCTTTAACAGGTAGTTACATAGAATGCAAACACCACGGTTCCTGACTTACCTCTCTCTGGCTCCCCTGTATTGTAAAAATTGGAAAGGTTAAAGCTCTCTCCTTCAACCTTGCTTGCAGCTAGGGAGGTCATGTGACACAGTTCTGGCCAGTGAGACACAAGTGAGTATCTGTTGGAGCAGGCAGGCTGCTACCCCTCTTTTCATGCCTTGCCTGAAGATGTTATTGCTTAAAGCTGCTGCTATCATCTTGCAACCACGAAGGAAAAGTCAGAGCAGCAGAGATACTGACCCTAGTGCGCTAGAGGTGATGCACCAACACTAGCAGCCACCAAACTCCAGCCTCCTTATTAGGTGAAAAGAATAGAGCCTTAACCTTAATCTATTACTTAGATTTCTCTGTAACTTAGAAAAGCAAAATGTTTTCTAAAGATATAACCTGAAACAGAATTTAATGTTTCCTGTATCATAGTAAAAAATGTGTTGTTGGTTTCTTTAACATTAGTTTCAGGAGGGGGAAAATTTTTTTAATGTTATTTTTGAGAGAGAGAGAGAGAGCGCATGCGCGCAAGTGGGGGTGGGTCGGAGAGAGAGGGAGACATAGAATCTGAAGCAGGCTGTCGGCACAGAGCCCGCTCGATGAGGGGCTCGAACTCACAAACCTTGAGATCATGACTGAGCTGAAGTTGGATGCTTACCTGACTGAGCCACCCAGGCACCCCAGAAAAAAAAAAATTTAACCAAAGATATGACAACCTGTTTCTCAGTTAACTTCTCTAAATATCACCTGAGTGATACAAGTTCTGCAGGAAATTAAAATCTATGAGGGGATAAAGTATATACGTGAACAAGTATGATATAAGGCAGAGAGTGGAAGTGCTCTAAAAGGTAGCTGCTTTATGTGTATCAATATAGAGAGAGATGTTATTTCTGGATGGGGGAGGGAGAAATAGGAAAGTCTCCACAGGAGAAGCATGTGAGTTAAACCCTAGAGAAAAAAAGAATTTGGAGTTTGTAGACAGGGAGGAAAGGCATTCTAGTCAAAAGGAATAGTTTAAGCAACTGTGGGAAACTGAAGGCTATGTGCAGGAAGGACACAGCAAATTCTTTTTGGTAAGTTTAGAGGAACAAAGAGCAAATTTTTGGTCTAGAAAGTCAGACAAATTACAATAAGCCTTGAGTGCCAACCAAAGGAGTCTGGGCTTTATTCTCATAGCCCCGGGATGTGGTCTCTGAGCAATCAGGGGTCAGAATGCCTGTTTGACGACAATATGTGGGATGGATTGAGAAGGCAGGAAATGCCACTCGGGGGCTATGCAACAACCACCTGGGCAGGAAGTGAGGAAGGTTTGAAGCAGGACAGTCAGAGTGAGGATGGAGTGGGACGAAGAAACACTGCAGAAGCACATGTGACGAAAGGGGGCTCCTGTCTGGGTGAGAGGTGCAAGCCATGGGAGGAAGCATGTAGAAAATATTTGATTGAACAAAATAGAAACAAAAACCTCATGTAGTACCTCTGGAGCTGAAGACAGGAATGGTTTTATGTAGATGTTGGAGTCATGCACCTTCAGGTCATGGTCCCCAAGTCCCCGGGTCACTCCAATAGTTGCCATTACACGGGCCTAGGAGTATAAGCAGAGGATCATCAGAAACACGATCAGAGAAAGCATTCCTGGCACAATGTGGCTGCCACACGCCAAGAAAACACATTACTTTTCCAGTTCTTTCTGTCTCTCTCCAGATCCCCTGCTCCTAACTTAACATGGGTAGCTATTTCCAAAGAAGGGCTTGCCAAGATCACTTAAGTACTTAAGGAGTGGTTTTTCTACCAATTATCTTAAGTTTAATGGGCTGCTGCTGTCTCTTTTTGGCTTTCTTTTGTAGAGACTGGAAGGAAGGGCAGCCAGTAAACTAAATCAACACGTGGGTGATGTCTATAGCCCCTGAAATCAGTTCAAATCAAATCCAGCACAATCTGTCCATCCATCCGTCCGTCTGTGATACACCCACCCTTATAACTATTTGTTCAACACAACTGCCATGTCTCTAGTTCCTGACAGGCACTAGTTAAAAGATTAAAAAAAAAAAAAAAAAAGGCAAAGGCAGCTCCCACCCTCCCCAAGTTCATATATTACGCTTTATGGCAGAGAAAAGAAACTCTTTGAACTTTGTAACCTGTCCTAACATCCCTACCAATTCCCTCTGGGTGGAAAGGAACAAAATGTCACTTTCTTATAACAACACAGAGACCTCAGGGTTGAGACCTCATCACCTGTGCTTTCTGGATAATAAATGAACAGTTTTTTGAATGCTTAAGGAAATAATACTATTATACTAATGCCTGCACAGTCAACCTTCTACCTCCTGGGATGCCACAGATCTGATCTACCCAAACATTTACTGAGCACCTACTATGTGCAGGCACCATGTTGTGGGGGACAAATATCTAAGGACTTGTACCTATTATAAAGGACTTTGCTTAGGGAGATCAGAGGTGCATATCTAACTAACAATATGTAAAATATGGCCAAGTGCTGAAAGACACATAAGCCATGGGTTATATGAGTACAGAGGAGGTAAAAATCCTGCTGAGAAGGTTCCCTGGAGGTGGTGGCACTACGTTTTTAGCAGAAGGATGGGCAGCACTGGGATGTGTAAACACAGAAGGATGGAATGAAGGTCATTCTCGGTAGAATGGAGCCCAGTGGCTGAACGCTTGGATCTTCAATAATATATCCAGTGTAGTTTCATGGGGAGACCCAGGGCTGAACACACCTGGGCTTGAATCCTCGCTCTAGTGTTTGGCTGTAACAACAGTAACTTACACATGCTAAGAAACATTAAAATCTAACACATTACTGTTATCTTCATCCTTTTTTCCCAAAAAGGCTGTGGGGTTTTGGTGTAGGTTTCAGAAGATGGGCAGGTTTACATTCAAGTGGAAATGAAACCATGACTTATTTTTTTTAAAGGCACACATTAGAAGAGGTAAAAGGCAGATGCAAGATGAAAAGCCTGGGGACTTCTGGTCAGGTGGGCTACAGAAGCTCTCTGTTCTGTGGGGAGCTGGATCGGCTGGCTCCCTACTAGCTAAGAAGTGTCCAGCCCTAAATGTGAAAATTCGGAGTCCCTTGCCCTTCCACCCTCCCAGCTGCAATGGCAGCTCCTCTGGCTAGAAAAGCACAGGTGGGTGTTTTTAGTCTAAAGAAATCTGATGTTTCTGCTAGTTACTGAACTTGTTTACAAAGTATGTAGGTGTTACCCACACAAATCTTTAAAAGCACTGGCAGAAATAAAATCAAAAGTTACGGCAGTGTAAGTATTCTGGAGCTTCTGGGTGGGTGTATGCAGACGGGAAAGACAAAACCCCTGCCAAGGATCTACACGGAACTGACAGGTTAAGTTGTAACAATTTCTCAAGAGCCCACTGACGGGGATCTTGTGCCGCTTTACTGCCGGGCAAGTCTGGAACAGATCGGAGCCACGGCAGCTTTTAAAACAGGCCATCAGGTACAACGACAGAACTTGCCAGCTGCCTATCACAGAACTGGCAAGCCCTAATTAACTGAAATACTTGAGAGACACGATGTCCCTGTGAAAGGAACACTGGCTTAATGGGAAAGGCCTCTGCTCCCTTAAATCCTATACTGATTGTCTTCTAAGAACACATTATTCCATTTTCCTTCGGTATGGAGGACAATGTACTGTACATAACTGAAAACTTTATTTAATCCTGATGCATTTATTGCCAGGTCCTGGGCCGGGCAGATACTAGGGATGCAAAGAAAATAGGAGGTGGCGCTGAACTGTAACTCGCTGGGCATAGCAGGGTCTTACTAAGAACCTCAGCCCGACACACAGCGGTAGCTGCAGGCACAGGGCACTGGGCTGAGGATGTGCATTCACCGTACCCATCATACTGAAAGGCACAGGTAACACTATCAGCAACAGAATGGTTTTCTGCTGTGATTCTCAACCAGGGATGGTGAGGTGGGAGGTGGTCCATTTCCATGAACAGGGAAAGATCGTTTGAAAAATGATCCCTGTATGATTCAACATTCATGTTTCACTCCCCTGCACGAAACGTCTCCTTGTACTGAAATCACTCCTACCCTGAGCCGCAAACCTAAACCTACGTGCTCTCTCACACAGAGACAGCACAATGCAGAGCCTTGTTCTCTCTGTACGGCTGGATGCCTGAGCACACATGCACATGCTCACAACTGCCTGTGAAGGCATCCTTCGGTTTTATAAGAAGTCACTTCTTCCTCAAAAAAAAAAAAAAAAAAATCCCATCAAAAACTGGAAACATTCGGTGGAAGATTCTTTTTAATGTGAGCCCATTTTTCACATCTAATTGGAGGTCTCAGCACAGAGGTGAAGTGCGTTCACACTCAGAGGAGGAAGGCAGTGGCTCAGAAGCGGTTTGTTCTCACTGGAAACCATCTGAAAGCTTCCTCATCCCCAGTCCAGGAGGACCACCTCCTCTAGCCTCTCTCTGCTCACAGACTAGGACGGACAGCCTTCCTTTGCTCCACAGTGCACCTGCTCCTGAGGGTGTCCTTCCCACGGGAGCCCTGGAAGCGCGTGACCAATGCTCCTTGCGAGCTCGGCCTGGGCTCTGGTCCCTGAGCTCCATCCAAGTGAAGCTTTGGGTCTCCTTGCCCGGGGCAAGTGGAGAAGCAGACCTGCAGAATCTGAACTTCCGTGGCGGCGTGGGAGAGCTCTAGAAGCGGGTAGATGGCCGTGGCTCTACACGTCTTACCACCCTGGCTGGCTGTGTGGCTGCCTGAGTGGCTTTCACCTCTGACTCGCCGCTGCCTCCACTACCGAATGGACAGACTGCTGCCGGCTCTGCCTGCCTCATGGCTTGGTGTCAGAAATATAGTGAGATGACGTATGTGGATGTGGTCATGTTTCAACACAGTCAAAAGCTATGGAAAATAGATTTGAGCAGGAGAATGTCATCTTCACCAAATAGACTTTCGTCCCTTGTGCTCACTGCTCCCCACCCTCTCCCCCAGTCCTGCCACCTTGGACCCTCAAGACAGGAGGCCTGCAGGATGATGGAAGCTGATATTCTTCCAAACCGTCAAGGCTATAAAATCACAGTCTGCTGAGCGGAACACAGGGACTCCACCGGCTGTGCAGAGGCAGAGCCTTGTTCTCTCAGTCCGGGGGAAGTGCACATGCCTACCTTCTTGCCTTCTCCATATATAAGGGGAAACTTCAAGTCATCATCCTCAATGGTTTTGTATGCCCTGTAGGGGGATAAACAACATTAACAAAAGAAGGTTTGCACTCAATCAGCGACCCGCTGCCCTGACACAGGCGGCTAGGTACTTCATTCTCCCGGACACTCCATCCATCACTCACTGCACTGCCAGTCTCTTTGTGCATGGAGTTCCTCTTCTTACGGAATTGCCAGTAAGTGTGCATGCGTAATTAACAAATCAGAAAATCTCAAGTCTCTATTTACTCCTAGAGGGAGAATAAGGTGGTATGTTCATAACTGGCAAGAAGGGGAGATGGGTTTCTGTCCTATGTGTTTCGTGCCTGTATGATAACGAAGTGCCCCAGCAGCAGTGACAAGAGTCTTGTCCTTAATCCAGAGCTGGAAAACAGCAGAGCTCAGTGGCCGATGGGGTGTGAAACTGCTCCAGGAACTGGTTCTGACCTTCAGGGGTTGTTTATACCAAAGCAGTCTGGTACTGGGATGGCTGGAAAAGGAATATATTTAGAGCCTGTTTGACCTCAGTGTGATATTCAAGGTTGGCAGAAAATTCTTTGTTTCACAATAGCTATTAAATGGCCATTCGACACACGGAAAGAAAAGCCAGTTGATGCTTCAGTGGCTTATTCCAGACATGGTTGTCCAAATGCCATTACCTACACAGCAGAGGCTGGCCAGGCTAACAAAGGAGAGAAAATGAAGTCTGTGTCTTGCAATTTTGCTCATAAGAAGTTAAAAAACAAACAAACAGCAAAGGAACATGGCACTTGGTTACTAATAGTACCACCCTGGGCAAGTGACTCCACCTTTTTTTTTGGTCTTAGTTTCCTTATCTGTAAAATTAGGATAATCATAGAGGATGTAAAGGGCTTAGCACAGAGCCTGGCACTTGGGAAGTACTCACTTGGTGGTAGCTATTACTAATATTTCCTAGATAATAAATACTTGGCACCCCAGTTCCCCTTTTTGCAAAATGGGGAAAGCACTGCCTGTTCATCACCTCAAAGAAGTATTAGGGACACTAAGTAAAAACTGGGGTAGCTACTAGGTTAGGTGCTAGAAACAAGACACTTCTCAGAAATAATGTTTCCTGAGTGCAGAAAGGAAACTAATTTGTGAAATGGGCTCCTAATTTTGGACATATACAGGCATCTTGAGAGTGAGCATGAAATCAAATTATGGGAGCTCTTGCTACACAAAAGAATGCAATCCAATTCAAAAACAGTTCAACCCCAAAGCTAATGTTAGGACATCCTTATTTCTTGGGAAGATATTTAGGTAAGTTGCTCCTTCCCAAGGGATCAGTGAATCTTTGGCACCAGATGTGCCCAGGCTTCCTGGCCAGCCCTGAGCAAGCGAGTGAGCCTCTCTGGACATCAGAACCCTTATTAATCAGAGAGAGGGGGAAAATGAAACTTACTGGTGGGGTTGAGGATGAAGATGGGCTAATGACTGTGCTGAGATTAGGAAGTATTGAGCACAGTGCCCGGCACATGCTGAGACCTTGATAAATGACAGTTGCTGGTTAGAGCCATCAAGTAAGCCCAGAGGTACTCTAGGAATTCAATTGTCAAAAACAAAACAAACAAACAAACAAAAAACTGTACTATATCCTTTCCCGAAATCTATCACATTAACGCGAGGTGGAAACAGCCACTCTGATGTTTTTATATTCATATGAACTATTTAAAATGCGTTGGTATACAAGTCACTTAGGGAACAAATAGAACTATTATTAGAATACACTCAGCTTGGGGATTGAGTGAGTTCTTAGCACAGTGGTTCTCAACCCTGGCTGCAAGTGGAATCATCCTGTGAGGGCTTTAAAAAATCCAGATGCCCATGGGATGCCTGGGTGGCTCAGTCAGTTAAGCATCCAACTTTGGCTCAGGTCAAGAACTCAAGGTTTGTGAATTCAAACCTTGTGTCAGGCTCTGTGCTGATAGCTTGGAGCCTGGAACCTGCTTCAGATTCTGTGTCTCCCATTCTCTCTGTTCCTCCCCAATTTTCTCTTTCTCTCAAAAATAAAGGTTAAAAAAATTTTTTTTTTTAAATCCAGACTCCCATGCCATAGTTCAGAGCAATTAAATCTGAACCTCCAGGGATGAGAACCAGGCACTGGGATTTTTTTTTTTAAGCTACCAGATGATTCTAATTTGTAGCCAGAGTTGAGGACCACTACTATAGACCAAGTGTCATTAGCTCATATTAAAAATCAGTTGAGCAATTAGCTTGACCCTAAAGATGATAGACTATATGGCTCAAAGGACAGGAGGGAAATGGTCCGGGAGAGGCTCTAAAGTGGGCGTGCGCACGCCTTGTGGACAAGGCCAGGAGAGGGATTGGCGCCTGAAGACTAAGATCCAGGAGTCAGGAGATTAAAAGGGAGGCAGAAGGTAGCAGCTCCAGCACCAGTGACTGGAAATTACTTAGAGATCAGTACAGACAGGCTAATAGCACTCTTAACAGGCTTGAAAAGGCAGCCACAGAGCTGTGTTCTCAGATCCCCTGAAAGCCCAGGTCATCAAATTCTCTCAGGGCAGAGACCTTCAGGAGCATGACGTCTGTGTTACCACAGCTCCAAAAGACACACGCTCACCTGGGAGTTGTCACCCACAAGGTCAAGTGCAAATTCTAATATTTTAGTTGCTATATTTTCATCTTCGAAAACAACAAAAGTAGTAAAAATAGAAACGAAACTTTGAAAAAGGCTTATTCTGTTCCTGCCATTACTGGTTTTCAGTCACGTAAGAGCCCTCTCCCCTGCTGTCACCAACCTAGGAGAAGGGTGAATAACTACAAATAAAGAAGTACAACACCCTCTCCCTCTCTACTTTTCTGGGTCCTAAGCACAGGTCACCATATAAAGGTAGGCATACTTCCTTTTTCACAGTGAAAGTCTGGTATGATAAAGGATAAAACAAGTTTAAACTGGCAGCTTCATTAACGTCTGTATGAATTAGTGATAGCTAATGATCACAACAGCAGCTATGACTTACCGAGGTCTGGCCCCACACTGGGCTTGGTGCTAGCTTGCTTTGTCTGAAATGTCTCCTAAGTTCTGCAAGGTTTCATTTGAGGGGACTGAGGCTCAGAGAGGTTGAGTGATTTTCCCACGATCACATACCATCTTAGTGGCCTGAAGCTAGATTCCAACTTCCCCAGAAAACACACCAAAGAAAGGAGACTTCAGGGCTCAGCTCTGGGGATTCCTCATTCTAGCTGAAAAATCTGAGACAAGACCATTATTGTTGGCCTGTCAGTGGGAGAAAAGCAGGCACTGGATGAAGAAATGGGTCTTTTTGACAAAAGGCAAAAGGGAATTTTCTGTGTGACGCAAAAGAACAAAAGATGCCCACATGGGGACAAACCTGGTGGCTGTTTCACTACACAGTCCACAGGGAAGACAGCGGGAAGCTAGGGAAACACCAGGCTGTGTCCCCAGACCCTCCACTACTTACCAGGCATTTCACCTCTATTGAAGAGCCCGGCAGAGGCCTCTCCCACTGACAGCAGGCCTCCCTCAAACATGTGTTTGGGTTGAAGGGGGCCATTCCTGTTCCCACCCATTTGTAAGGCCTGTCTGCTATTCATATTGCATGGTAGTTCACGTCCAGGCGGTAGACTCTGTTTCCAGCTCAGCCCTGGCTTCTACTGTTCTCAGCTGGGGGACACTGGGTTTGTAGTTTGAGCTCCAAGAGAGGGAGTTATTTGGGACCTATGATAAATAGAAAATGTCCAGAAATAGAAACAGAAGTTAATAGAAAAATGGGTGGTTCAGTCAGTTAAGTGTCGGACTCTTGGGTTTCAGCTCAGGTCATGATCTCAGAGTTCCTGGAATTGAGCCCTGGGTCGGGCTCGGTGCTGACTGCTTGGGATTTTGTCTTTCTCTCTCTGCCCTTCTTCTGCTCTCATTCTCTCTCTCTCAAAATAAAAAACATTAAAAAAAAAAAGAAAGAAAAGAAAATGTCTATTCCTGGGGCACCTGGGTGGCTTAGTCAGTTGAGCGTCTGACTTCAGCTCAGGTCATGATCTCACAGTTTGTAACTTCGAGCCCCACATCTGGCTCGCTGCTATCAGCATCTCTCTCTGCCCCTACCCTGCTTGTGCTCTCTCAAAAATAAAGTTAAAATAAATAAATTTTTTTTTGTAAAAGAAAAGTTCTATTCCTTCACATCAGATTCCATGATTTCTCAAATCTTGACTAAATTTGAATATTCCAAATACCAACTACTTAATAGTTTCTACCATAATATAACTGACTAGAGATGATATTCAAATAGTTACTTGCTACAAGAAAGCAAAACTGAAAGGCTTAGGAAAGATTTCAGAATAACTCTTATTTTAGGTCAGTCCCTAATGAATAGTCATAAGGCCAATTGACAGAAAGATGAGAGAAAAAAATCAAGGCTTATAAAGGGCTAAATTAAAGGGCTTTTCCTAAGTGGAGGCAAGTTGCATTAAGGAAAGAAGTTTCCATTAAGCATTTGTTTTTTAAGTAATGGTTTCCCTTGTAATGTTGATTTGGCAAAGCTGAAAAGACAAGGCACCACTGGTCCAGACCTACTGGAAAGAAAAGCATCACTAAGTCGGCTATACCTCCAGTGCAGGAGTCTCTGCTATAACAACATACCTCATACTGGTCCCTAGACTCTGTCATGGATAGTCACTGTCTGGGAGCTGTGCCGCAGACAGCATCAGCCCATTCCACTGGAGAGCAGCTGGGGAAATTCTTTCTTAAACCACCCAGTCAGCCATTGGAGTATTTCTTTCTTTCTTTTTTTAAATGTCTGTTTACTTTGAGAGAGGTAAAGTGTGAGTGAGAGAGTGGGGGAGGGGCTGAGAGAGGGAGAGAATTCCCAAGCAAAATCAGCACTGAGCCCGACCTGGGGCTTGATCTCATGAACTATGAGATCAGGACCAGAGCCAAAATCAAGAGTCAGACGCTTAACCGACTGAGGCACCTGGGGCCATGAGGGGTACCATTGGTGTATTTCAATGCCCTCTGCCTCCTAAGGCAAGAGAAAGGCACTCACTGTTGCCACCTCACTCACCCTTCCAGACCAAGGCTTGCTGCCACCGAGTCAGCCCCTCTTCCTGCTCTCCCGTCCTCCCTGATGACCTCAGCCTAGGTTCACAGGTGGCTTCCCACTCTTTCCCCTGCTGTTAGGCTCAGGAATTTTACATGTGTGAATGATGCTTCTGGGATCCTGGCTTCGTAACTTCCTGATGATCTTCCTTAAGGCTCCCCAGCACCAAGGACATCCTTTCCTCAGAGACTCCCACAGTGAGCCGCCTCTCCTCTCTCACCAGGGCTCTCAGGGCACGTCCCCTCCATGGTTCCACCACTTTAACGACCTCCTGGCCACATGTGCTCATCACCCAGCCTCCACCTGTGAACGGTCTTTTGCCTGCTTTTCTTGCTGGCAGCCTAGAATTCCTCCCCCGCTTGATCTTCTAGTAAGAGGCAAATGCAATAGCAATGAATTGAGGGCTTCGTCTGTTGACACGCTATCAAATACTGTCAGCTCTACCTTCCCAACAAACAGGCCCGGTGCCTTCTCCTGCCCACACTATTGCAGTCCCCTCACCAGACCTCCCTGCAAAATTATCTAGGTAAGAGCAGATAGTGCCAGGACCAGAGTGATGGTGGTGAAGGTGCTGAAAAACTGCTCCGTTTTGTCCTTTATCTCTATTCTCAGAGCACCCAGAGTAATTATTTTAAAATGTCAGATAGCGTCATTACCCTGCTCAAACCCCCCAATGATTTCCCCATCATACTCTAAATAAAAGCCAAGTAATGAAATGACCTTCTTTAACATTGCTACCCTCCCCCAATTTTCTTCTTCCCCTTCTTGGTTTTATTTTTGTCCTTGTCATCCATTCCCATCTAACATTTAAAGTATTTTACTTCCTGATACTTATTTTCTCAACTGCTCCCCTGCACCCCGCCTTCCCCCATTAAGTTCTGTGAGGACAGAGGTATTCATCTCTCACCTGTGGCATCCCTGCTATTTAAGAGAGTGCCCGACGCATAACAAGCGCCCAACAAATTGTCCAGGTTTCAAGCAAATCAGTGAATGCTATCTACCTCAGGCAGTGGCTTTACTCTGTTCTACACATATTTACGAAACAAAAGCAAAGAGCTCTCTTGCTTTCCAGGTTGAAGTCTCACCCACAGGCGCGTTCCTCGCCTCGCCCTTCTCTGATCTCATCTGGCTGTGCGCTGCTCTGTGTATTCTCTGAATATCTAAACTTAAGAGGTCCCTGCGCAGGCGCACAGGTGTCCTAACACCCTTCTGATGAGAAGCATCTAGGACTCCTCCAGGATGAACACATCTCGTCTCAGGGGCAGGTTTTTTGGAGTTTTTTGTTTTGTTTTGTTTTTGAGTTAGAGAGAGGTTTGCTTATATTTACAGACTGGCCAACCAGCCTGCTAGCCAATCTCCCACAACCATTTCTCTCTTTTAACTGACAGCCCTCACTTCTCAGCTTAAAATTCCCCATTGGCTTTCCATATAAAATATAACCCAACGACAAGGCCCCATGTGATCTGATCTTTACACGCTGCTCTGACATCTGTTATCACGCCACTGTGCTCTGCTCATGCTAGCTCTTTGACATGCCATGGGGCCTTGCTGTCCCTTCTGCCTGTGCCGTTCTTCCCCCAGACCCTCCCAGCTTTCTCTGAGCGCTCGAGCTTATCAGGCTGCAGCTCTTCGTGATGCTCACACGAGACGATCTGAAACTACTTATTTATTAATTGTTTCCTTGTTTGTATCTCCCCCAGCCCTGCCCTGGAACATGAGCTCAATGAAGGCAGAGATTTGGGTCTTATTCACTGCTATTCCCTCCTATTTACAACTGTGCACACTGTGGATGTAAAGTAGACAAAGTAGATACTAGCTAAATGGATGAACAGATGGATGAAGGCTAGTACTTCCTCCTTAGCATGCATGCTTCCCTCTAAAGACATAACCAAGTCTTGGCTTTCCCATTCATTTTGCTTTAGTGGGATGCTTTTTTCATGGCTGGAATTCAGGGCTGAATCCTTCCTATCAGTGATACCTTGGACTTCTTTTTATATCTTTACATTAAAATTTTAGGTTCACCTTTATTACCAATGTATATTCATAAATACTAAAGGTATTAAAGAATAGCACTTAGAATCTTGTCTATCACTTTCTCTTGATAATTCCTAAGTTCTATCTCCAGAACGGTAGTTTTTTTGTTATGTGCTTCTCTAGGGTATATAGTGTTACCTAGACATATATCTTCCAGAATAACTTGCTAAGGCAAGTCTCCCACTAAGAAGGTTCTTCCGTGTCTTTGCCAGATTCCTCCGTTCCCAGCCACAGTCCCCACTCAGACATCTTAACCCACATGCCAAGAACCTAAAGGTCACACTGTGACATCGTCTACCTCGATCATTTCCCACGATCTCCTTCCTCTCCCATATCAGGACTTCTAATTAGAAAGAGAGACAGAAACGCCACTTGTGTCCCTAAGTCTTGATTCCCTCAGCAATCCTTCAAAGTCATTTAGGAAGAATGTGACGCCTCCAAGGACTGCCTAATCCCGTCAGTCCACTCATGATTCCAATGACACACACCAGTGAGTCACATTCTTCCACTCGCTGACCTCTCAGTGTGGCCCAGGATGCCTGTCTTCCCCTGGGAAGCTTTCCTCCTACATTCTCCCTTCCCTCTGCTGGGGTATCATCAGGGCTGGTAACATCAGGCCTGGAGTCAGAGGTTTTGAAGTCGCAGCTCAGTCCGCAAGCAAACCACTTGTGTGACCTCGGGAGAGTCCCTCAACCTCACGTGCTTCTTCAGCAGGGTTCCTCATGAGAGGATGCAGGGATTAAATGCAAATATGCCTGAAAAGTCCTTTGGAAGGAAAAGGTGCTATTTAACCAAACTGCGGTCATTAACATCTCAGGAGCCCCATTCTTTCCTCACTGCAGATGTAGAGCACAGTAACTGGTGAGCACAGGCAGGAGTACAGCACATCCCCACCGGAAATCTGCTTCTTGCTAAACGCCCAAGGCACCCCAATTCACACTCTTTCTACTGCTGCTAACGGTATTAAAGCCTGAAGGACATTACCTGTGCAGCTTTATTCAGGAAAGTCCATTTATCTGCTCTAAAGTGAAGACAGAGACTCAGAAAGATACCTCGGAGCTAATAATCTGAAGGGGAAGCTTTGGGGTTGGCCTAAAATAGGCATAAAAGGAGACTTCTCCCCCCTCAACTAGAAGCTGAGTGCCCCTTCTGGGAGGAAGGTAAAAGCCACAGGAAGTGTCATTTTGCTCATAGCAGAATCCAAGTGTCAGACAGGCAGGGGCGCACTGCACAGAGCCTGAGCAGGTGTGGAAGGAGGCTGGTGGGCAGAAGCGTCTGTGTCTTTGATTCCCACTCCTGCTTCCTACCATGAAATCTCAACAAAGCTTAAATCCCAGGAGGCTGGGATGAAACACCACCTGGGCCTGGCTGGTCAGGAGTAGATGCATGACTGCAGCCCAAATGCCACTCGTGGCTTTTAAGAGCTTGGCACCACCCCAAGTCAGCAATTCACGGAATCCACAGAGGCTCTCCCCTGCCTCGCCTTTCTCCATACCCACCCTGCCCAGACCTTCCTGGAAAAAGCAACACAAAGTTGGCAGTCACCTCATGCTTCCTTCTTCCTGCCAGCCATCTGTATTTCCAAAGAAATCAAACTCAAAGCCACAGAGCAGTAAAGAGAGGCGGCTCTCTGCCCCTTGAGGAGGCCCTTCAACAGGCAACCTGCTCTCCCCCTTCACTGCATGAATATCTACCTATGACTGTGTGCGTTTCCTTTAAAGTAACACAAGAATATTTTGTATTTTACTCAATCTTACTCGTATTTTTTAATATCTTCTTTCAAGTGGCCTTTTTTCCTGGTTTCAAAGACTCATAGTTAAGAAATCCCCAGAAATTTCTTAAATTTGTCTTTGGATCAAACTTAATATGCTGGGGAAATGTCACTGAGCTGTCACAGGGAGGGGGAATCTGAGCTACGCCTAGTGATATCAGGCTCAAATCTGAGTTCTGAAATAGGGAGGAGAGGAAGCCATTGTGGCCCCAGGGTGAGTTGGAAAAGACTGAGAAATGTCCCATATGCAGCAGGTAGTTAGGGTTTAGAAAAATCCTTTAAGATATTTCTGAGCAAAGCCAACGTTTTTGCCACAGCTTGCCATTGTATAGCAGGCTTTAGTTCTTTGTAAATCTAAACTTGGGGAGATGGGATCATATTTGATGCCTTGGATCTCTGGATTCTGTGGTAGGAGTTATTGTCAAGTGGAATCTTGATTACATGATTCCTGGGAAAGCTCCCTGTGGGGCCAAGGCTCTACCAACAAATGCTAACTTGTTTTCTCCTTTTGATCCTCAGAGCATCATTTAAATTACTTGAGGCTTGTAGGCCTGGAGCTATATACAAGCTGATGTTCTTGTGCTAATACGGTACAACAGTGTGGATTCAGGCTCAAACAGTATGCTTGAATTATAAAAGTGTAATTGGTATTTGGTGATATAATTGAGGGGTGCAATGCCACCTAGCTTGTGTATATCTGGCTGTCTCTGAGAGAAACAAATCAAAGGGAGAACCTTCTGCCTTCTGGCTATCCCTCCAGAAAACCTTTTTCCACAATGGGGCCCAAGCTCTGTTCCCTGACATTGCAGATGCCCTTGAGGAAATTCTCCAATTAATAAGGCTGACCCACATTACTGGAGGGTCTGTGGGAGGGGAGATGGGCTAAATGGGTGAGGGGCATTAAGGAATCTCTCCTGAAATCATTGTTGCACTCTGTGCTAACTAACTTGGATGTAAATTTAAAAAATAAATTAAATAAATAAAATAATGCTGGAACTAAATAAATAGGCCTGACCCACAAGCCCTGGGAAAATGCCTACCTCACCCCTTCTTACCAACAGCATGCCTGAACCAGATCCCGCCTGGACTTCTAGAAGCGGTAACCGTTCTTCTAATTTGGCCTAAAGACGCCTTTTCCTAAACTGGGCCTGTGAGTGATAGCAAGAGGCATCAGAGCTCGCTTTCACTGCTCTGGTCCATGTTCTTAGGGAGAGTCTACTGGCCTAGAGCAGATCCTGATAACCCAGTGTACACACAAACACATCTGGAAAGCGATATTTACGCTTACTGTGTGATATACACCGAGAGGTCCTCTTCTCCCTACACTGGTTAATTTGTTTAAAATGCTCATCTCCATGCACTAAATTGCTTTCACAGCCCACTAATGGGTCCCTAGCCACAGCTGAAAATTTGGGTAAGGAAAAGAACCTGATCCTCGTAGCTCCAAATCAGGAGCTCAGGTTTTGACCAGATGAGAACAATGGGTTCTACTAGAACCATTCATAAATATTTCCTAGCACAGTTGCTGGTAATGTGGAGTTAAATAATATAGATAAAGGTCATCCTTAACTCACAGGCCCAAGGTTAGCAGTGGAAAAGGAGTCACACAAAGGAAAGTGCTTTCAATCAGTCTTTTGAAAGTGTAATTCGTCACGTGTGTATGAGCACGTGCATGAGCACGTGGCAAGGAGAGCTTCATATTCTAATCAATAACATTTAGATCTCCCACAGGTATGAATCACAGATCCTTATGTGATGAGCACACAAATATGGAATGATTTCTGCTTTCTCAGGGATCTTTTATTCTGAAATAAACATGAATTTCATTGACATTGGCCTTTACACTGTATGAAGCCAAGTCAATGTGTACACATTGGGAGATAACCAAAACTGACCCTATAGCCAGGAATGGTGGGAAGACGATAGCAAATATATTGTTCCCTACAAAGCGCTTTTTACTGCAGAGGCCAGTTCCTCAAGCTGGTCTTGGAGCCCTCACTCACAAAGCTTCTGTGACATACCAGTCATTTGTACACAGGAACACCAAGTCCTATGGTGTCCCCTCAGGAAAGCCCCTTGTGCACTGGACTCTACTTGATGCTACAGCATTTCAGTATTTCCATTTAAGTGTGAAACTGGTAACATCACCTGGGGCAGAGCTCAAGTATCTCAAAGTAGGCATCAATGCTTTTTCAAGTCTTTTTTCAAGTCTTCTGCCTTATCATAAACAGCGAGAATTTTGCATAATAATCATATATGTCACATTTATTTCAGCACACAAAACTATCCTCCCCTACCTCCAAAATCTTCCACAGTCTTCTGGAATCTTCTGCAGATCCTAACATTACTCGAGCCTTAAGGTAAGAAGCACAGGCTTGGCCAGTGGCTGTTGATCTTTACCCAAGGGAAGAACATAGCACTCTGGGCTCCTGTATCCAGGTGGCCCCACTGTTTCAGACAATGGATGGTAAAGGCAACAACTGTCAAATCTCCTGCTGCCACCTCAGCTGTAACACTCACAGAGTCCAACACACCCATTACTGATTGGATGCTTGCTTTCTTCTGGGGACTTTTTTAATTAAAAAAGTTTTTTTTACATTTTATTTATTTTTGAGAAACAGAGTGAGACAGAGTGTGAGCAGGGGAGGGGCAGAGAGAGGAGGAGACACAGAATCTGAAGCAGGCTCCAGGCTCTGAGCTAGCTGTCACACAGAGCCTGATGCAGGTCTCAAACCCACGAACTGTGAGATCATGACCTGAGAAGTTGGACACTTAATCGATCGAGCCACTCAGGCGCCCCTTCTGGGGTCTGTTCTAACCATTTAGATTTTTAAAACATATGTAATTCTTAATTTGTTAAATGTTTTTTTTTTTTTTAATTTTCTTATTTTTGAGAGAGAGAGCACGCGCATGAGAGCAGGGGAGGGACAGAGAGGGAGACACAGAATCCAAAGCAGACTCCAGGCTCTGAGCTGTCAGCACAGAGCCCGACACAGGGCTCAAACACATGAACTGTGAGATCATGTTCGTAGCCAGTCAGGTGCCCCAAAACATATATAATTTTTTTTTAATTTTTAAAAATGTTTTTATTTATTTCTGAGAGAGGGACAGAGATAGAGAGACAGACAGAGAGACAGCGTGAGCAGAGGAGAGTCAGAGAGAGAGGGAGACACAGAATCTAAAACAGGCTCCAGGCTCTGAGCTAGCTGTCAGCACAGAGCCTGATGCGGAGCTCGGACCCACGAACTGTGAGATCACGACCTGAGCCGAAGTCAAACGCTTAACTGACTGAGCCACCCAGGTGCCCCAAACATATATAATTCTTATAACAACTTTGCAGGACAGATATTAACATTAACGCAAATAAGAAAATATAGGTCACCGAACTAGGAAATAGAGGTCATGCTCACTTCCGGGTCCACCCCAAAGTGCATTGTGCTCTCAGCCACGGTTCTCTGCCATCCATGAGGAGTTATAAATCTATGCAAATGCCATAAAATGTAAGTTCCAACAAGATTGCTTAATTACTAATCCCCCTCATCATAAAAAAAACATACAATTTTTGTAAAGTTTTTATTTATTTAAGTAATCTCTATACCCAAAATGGGGCTTAAACTCACGACCCTGAGATCAAGGGTCTTCTAAGCCAGACAGATGCCCCTCATACAAATTTTCTAAAGGCCTGGCCCCCTCTCCCCTCCAGATTTAGAAGTTTAAGCATACCACCTTCTTAGGCTTTTCCTTCTCTTGCCAATAGGGTGGATATTCAAGATCATTGCAGAATTAAATTTAACCTGACATCTGGCTTTCAAATTGTTCTGTTGATAATAAATTGCAGACTCTAAACCTTCACACTTACGTGCCCAAGTTTTTCACAGGGTGATCCAGGACCATTCAAAAGGATTAGGCAAATCTGGGGAGGGAGTATCATCTACTCAGGATGAATAGGAAGGAGACACCAGCAAGGGAGATGCCCTGGGAGCATTGTCTCCTAACTGCTCTGTGTATTTATACCATGCCTGGGGCCTGGACTATGCAGGTTACGGGCATAAACATCAATTAAGGGAAAAGAGGCTCAGCTCAACCCTGACCCACTCACTGTAGGCACCAATGCACTTGATACCACCTCTCATCTTTTACAGTCCAGTCCAGGACCCCTCCTAACCATTCTCCTGGGCCCACACAGGTGGAAAAAGAAGTTCCCAAACAGCAGGAAGAAAACCAGGGGCAAGGAGTTGCAGATCTGCCAAAGAGTCCAGGCTGCCCGGTGTTCTTTAAGTAACCATTTCTGCAAGCTGCTGCTCATGGCCACAGGAAGAATCTAGGGCTGCCCAAAGCCAGTGCTTAAGGACATGCAGGAATCACCTGTGAGGTTTAAAAAAAATACATATCCAAGACCTCAGAGATTCTGGAATTTTTTTTTTTTAATTTTTAATGTTTCATTTTTTTTTTGAGAAAGAGAGAGACAGTTTGAACAGGGGAGGGTCAGAGAGAGAGAGAGAGATACAGAACCCGAAACAGGCTCCAGACTCTGAGCTGGCTGTCAGCACAGAGCCCGACACGGGGCTCGATCCCACAAACCATGAGACAATGACCTGAGCCAAAGTTGGACCCTTAACCGACTGAGCCACCCAGGTGCCTTGGAATGTCTTTAATAATCACTCTCGATGAAAAAGCTTTGCTGTGGGGAAATACTCCTCTGCCACTTTCAGTATGGGTTTGTCCTATACTTGACTAGAAACTCCATGAGGGTGAAGACTGTTTTAATCTGCTTTGTACCTACAGTGCCTAACACAACACCCATGTCACCGAATGAGGAATGGCTAACACAGACCACGCCCCAGAGATGAAGCCCTGTGCTCTAAGTTCCTGAGCATGGGGCACTGCATTTGACTTAACTTGGGTAACTGACAAAGCTGCTTTAATCCTCATAGAAGTTCAACCTAGAATTGGTAGAGTATCATTGCTTTTACCAGAACAAGGTGAAAAAGTAGACACAGTATCAGCTTTTCTAGTTCTTATAGAAACTTGTATGTTTAGTTCTTCAAGGAACAGACAAACCTTAACCTTGCTCTGAATCAGTCTTTGATTTACCTGTCTGAAGGTAAGATGAACATGGAGGTGGGATGGAATCATTCAGGGTTCAGAGTGGTAGTTCTCCAACTTTGCTATGTGGCTTCCTGAGTCCAGAACCTAGGGGCTTTAAACCAGCACTTGAGCTGCATCTGATAAAGATATCCCCTAGCCATGATGGGTTAGCACCTTCATGGAACTGTCAGCTTGAAGCCAGCAATGCTCTCTTCCTGCTCTGAAACCTTGTGGGCAGGTAAGGGGTTTCAGGGAAAAGAAAAAACTTTATCGAGCTCTGCTTAAGAGTGAAATTTTATGGGGCACCTGAGTGGCTCAGTCGGTTAAGCGTCCAACTTCAGCTCAGGCCATGATCTTGCGGTTAATCGAGTTCGAGCCCCACGTCAGGCTCTGTGCTGAAAGCTCAGAGCCTTCAACCTGCTTTGGATTCTGTGTCTCCTTCCCCGTCTGCCCCTCTGCCTCTCATGCTTGGTCTCTTTTTCTGTCTCAAAAATAAATAAACATTAAAAATTTTTAAAAAAAGAAAAGAGTGAAATTTTATAACTGGAGGAATGTAGGTTGGGCACAGGAAAATGTTTCCTTGGCTAGGTGGTTAAATACCTGGAAATTTGGTGGAGTGTTGTAGCACTCACTTCTCTGGAATTTCCTTAAAAACAGGATCTTATAAATAGGCTGAGGATTGGACCATATGTCTTTCTAAATATACCATCAGCTCCATATTTCGGCCGTGCTGTGTGTCATTTTCATACTTTACAGAGGTGCAGAGCTCTTAAGGGTGAGAAAATAAGATGTTAGCTCTCCTTACCCTTAGCCCTGCATCAAAGTTCCTCGTGAGCTGACCTGAACCTACTTACCTAGATTGCTGGGTTACTGGGCTACCCGCCACTGCCCGGCACTCTCTCTATTGCTTCTATGTGTCACTTTCATTAGGCTACCACCAGCAATATTCTCTAGCATACCCATAAAATACATACCAATAAAAGTACACACGGAGCTTTAAGACGTTGAAATACTTCTGTACTGCTTGGCAAATAATAATTGTCCCAAGCCCCCAGTTGCTGTTGTCTGGTATTCTGGACCCTCCCCTGGAATCTCCATACTGTTGTAAATAAAGAGTTAATGCCAGAGGTGCATGGGTGGTTCAGTCAGTTAAGCATCTGACTCTCAATTTTGGCTCAGGTCATGATCTCACGGTTCATGAGTGTGAGCCCTCGGTCGGGCTCTGCGCTGACTGTATGGAACCTGCTTGGGATTTTCTCTCTCCTTCCATTCTCCTCTCTCTCTCTCACTCTCTCCCCCTTTCTTTCTCTCTCAGAATAAATAAACCTTGAAAAAAATGCCTGGCACAGCAGGGGGATTCGAGGACCCACATGGAGTGTATTCTTCCATGCTGACTATTGAAACTATTTTGACTCTTACTTCTGGCTTTCACATTCCCAAAACACACGTCTTATTTTACCTCTGGGCTTCCACTTGTATTGTGCCCACTGTCCAGAAGGTCTTTCCTTTTGACCCTGACCCTCTTAAAACTCCTCTCATATTTCAGACTTTTGGTTCAAACCCAGTCTTCTCCACGAAGTCTTTCCCAGCCCCAACTTCCCCTCTTAAAAACCACCACTGCCTGGATCACAGCCATGAGCATTTCTTTAAACCCCCTTTTTATAAATAAGCTCTACATTCTGTCTTGCTCTAGTTATTTATACACACATTCCTGAAGATCTAATTCCCTCACTCTTGAGATTTTAATAGATTTATAGGTAAAATGGTACTGTTCGATAAATTTCCAGAAAGCCAGTCCTTGAGCCAGCTGGTCATCCCTATGAAGTGACACAGTCCTATCTGACAAGATCCTACATGAGGGCTACTGAGGGGCATGGTCTCCGAGCACCTTGGAAATGGCTCAGGAGGGTTGCAGTGGGACTTTAAAAATTCCAGCATCCAGGACTCAAAACAGAACAAAAACAGAGTCAATGTATGGACCAAAAAAACCCCATAAAAACAAACAAAATGACCTACAAACAAACAAAACACGTATTCATTAGCACTTAGGGATAGAGCGGATTCCTAATTGTACTCAGTGTGCCTCTGCCACAGATAATGGCCCCACCTTGTCCTTGATCAGCCAGCACAACAGCTGTGGGACAGGCCTGCTAGGCAGAAGTAGCCAATGCACCTGACCTTCCTTCAGTCTCTTGTTTCTCTAAGCTGCCTTCCTTTTACCTGTTGGTCTCTACCTTCTCATTACCTTGAGAAACCAGCAACTCAACACATACTAAAATTTTTTTTAAATGTTTTATTTGAGAGAGAGAGACAACATGAGCAGGGGAAGGTCAGAGAGAGAGGGAGGCACAAAACCCGAAACAGGCTCCAGGCTCTGAGCTAGCTGTCAGCACAGAGCCCGACATGGGGCTCAAACCCACCAACTGTGAGATCAGGACCTGAGCCGAAGTCGGACGCTTAACTGACTGAGCCACCCAGGCGCCCTTTTTAAAAATATTTTTTAATGTTTTATTTATTTAACTCAACATCCTCCTTAGATTGT
This sequence comes from Proteles cristata cristata, assembly GCA_017311185.1. NCBI lineage: Eukaryota > Metazoa > Chordata > Mammalia > Carnivora > Hyaenidae > Proteles > Proteles cristata. Next base: position 138,793 of record JAESUZ010003925.1, read on the forward strand.
GACCCTCCTTGCTTACCATCTCACTCTCCATAATATCTGCTGATTATATTATTGGGCACACCGAGCATTAATTACATGCCAGACTTTGTTGAATGCATACTAGCTCATAACCTCCTATTATTAGGTACCATCATTAACCCCCTTTGCATGTGGGAAAACCAAAGGGACATGTTTGTCCAAGCCACAGCTGGGGAATGCCCTAGTCAGAGAGTCTGGCTCCACTTCCCTGTTCTTAACTATGGCTCACTGCCTAGTATGCAGCAGGTATACAATAAAGGTTTGCCAAATGTAAAGACATGTGCCTCCCTGTCCTGGGAGTGAGTCTGGGTTAAAAGGACACTGGCTATTTTAACAGGGATTTAGGCAATCCCTTGACATGGTAAAACTTCCCCAGAAGACCTGGAGCTAAGTCCCCACCACGCATGTACTGCAGAGCCCCAAACAATGGTCACCGGAGAAGAGCAGGGGATATACTCTTCTTAGGAGCATATGAGTTGGTACGGACAAATACTATGACTGTTCAAAGGGTCTCAGGGGAAAGAAAGGCTTGGAAGTACTTTGGCCACTTTAGGAATGATAAATTTACACCTGTCACGGGAGCAGAAAGGTGTGTGTGCGTGGACAATCAACAGGGAGCAAGCCAGTTGGGCACCTCTTTCCTTTCCCCTTCCCGTGGCCTGACAATGCCAGTCTGTCTTGGCTTCCAACCATTTGTGAATACCTCATAGCTTCCTCTGGCCACATGGGCAGAGCAGAGGGGAGGGGGGCGGGGAGCAAGGAGTCATTTATCACTGTCAGGAGATGTGCTGCACACAGCAGGGCAGGCCTTCTTCCCTGCTGCTCCTGAAGCTAGAGCTGCAAATCCCAAAAAGATGCAGAACATGTACATGGCAAATAACCATTCATCATCTTGGCTGTGGGAGCCCCCACAACAGCCCCTCCCTGCATGAGGATGACCTGCTCAGACTTCGGCTCTGGGCTCCACTGGAACTTGGAATGCAAGGACTTTTCAGGTGCCTCTTCCCTGCCCCAGCCAATGCCCATCCTGGACAATCTATAGGGTTAAAATTTTCTCTGAAACTCAAGCCCCTCCTTCCTCTGCAAAGTCAGATTTCCAGACTGCTGCCAAGGTGGCCCATGATCATTGAGTTATGAGAATACAAGTTGCTAGGCGGAAATTAATACCAGTTTTAACTAGGGGGAGGCCTGCTTTCTTGTGAAGTAATTATAAAATCAAAATGTGATATTTCTCTGGTGGGTTTAAAAAGCCTCCCCATGAGGTCTGTGGCACAACAGCAGTGTCAGGATTTGCAACAAGACGGGACTGACAAATCCTTTGGTGCTCCAACAATGCTTGCTAGTCAAGAGACACCTGCAGGTAGGTTTCCAAAGATTGGGTTAAAAGTAATTAAAAACAAAAAGAGGGAAAAGGACAGGGTTTGAAATTTCCAATTACTCTTTAAAACTCAAGAGTCAAGCTGTTAAAGAAAACGCAGGCTTTCCAAGTAAGATTAATATTGCTAAGCTAATTAGAACCACAGGCATGGCCAATATATAAATTCAGGCCCCAAAGAGGGACACTGTCCCTTTAAAAACTGTCTGGGGAGTCAGTGGAAAAGCTAATGAGGACTGTCAGTTGGGGCTGCTTTAATAGGTGGTCCTCCAGAGGATGAAGCCTGGGGTTTTGGTAACAGGGCTTCTGTGCTTGATTCAATAAATCAATTTATATTATATGCGGGTGCAGCTCTGGAGTTGGCTTCATAAAGCATTCTGTGGCATTTCTCAATCTGCTTATCCACTTCGCTGTCAGCTTGCCTGAATGTGCTGTCAGAGGGCACTGAAAAGAGCAGTAAAGAATAAGATAGAAGCCATATCTACAATAGTTGTGAAACTCGACCCAGTAGCTCCAGACCACACTTGGGGCTGCCTCCAGTGAGTTTCTCTCCAGAAAATGTCTGGATTATTTACTGGTAAGAAGCCCAATGCTGTGGGGCTGTGGCTCTGATCCCTGAGTTGGGTTCCAGGCTGCAGATGGAGAATAAAGTTCACCCCAAACAGAATGAAAAGGGTTGGAAGCAAAGTTGCTTTTTAATCAGCTCCTTGGGGTCTGAAATACTTCCCAAGAAGTAAAAGGAAAAGCAAGAGAAACAAAAGTGCCAGTGGTTGGCACTGGTCCAGCAGGCAGCGGGCAGAGGCAGTGAGGCTACCAACCAGGGCAAAGGGCATGAGCCTTCCTTCAGGCTGGCCAACAGGCTTGCCAAGTAGTGACCACTAGAGATGAGCTGTACCTAAACACAATGACCAATGCCTCTGAACATCTGCAAAGTGGAGGGACGCCTATCCCCCAGCCAACTCAGAGGCTGGCAGCAAGGAGGCCAGAAGCCATAGAACATGGCCATGGTATTTGACTAGCTCACCCTGTCTGTGCTCAGCTCTTTTTGTTTTGTTTTGTTTTACACTTTCTGCCATTGGGATATCCAGTTACGGGCTGCTCCTTGCATGTCCTCCACCCCAGCTAGACCCATGCCCTTATGTTATCCAGACTGCAGAGCCATCCAGTACAACTTTTCATGATGGTGGCAGTGTTCTGTATCTGCAGGAGTCACTAGCCACATCTGGCTACTGAGCAACTGACATGTGGCTAGCGTGACCTGGGAAAGAAAATTTTCATTTTATTTAATGTTAACTACTATAAATTTAAACAGCCACATGTGGCTAGTGGCCACTGTGCTGGAGAGCCCTCAGAATAGAAAAATATTTCTTTTGCCTTAATAAAAGCAGTGAGTACTACAAGGATAAAATGGTGGCTGACTTCACTCGGCTCCCCGTGGAAAAAGCTTGGATTGCAAAGGAAATACAGGAGGGGAAAATGACCCTGATGTGTCATCAAGTTAGAATCATAAAGAGTTAAGGGCTGCAAGAGATTAACATGAAACGTTGCCATCGCTGGAATATTTCTAATGGAACTGGTCTTTTCCAGAAGTTCTGAAAAGCAAAGCAAAGTCCATCCCCCACCAGACACAGAGGTTGGCAGCAAGGGGCAAAGGAAGCATTTTACAAATGAGAGACCCAGGTCCAAGATTTGCCCAAGGCTCCAGAGTTTTGGCAGAGCAAGGCCCAGCGCCCACAGAGCCCATCTCCCAAAGCCATAAATTCTGTACTAACTAAGCCAGGCTGTCTCAAGTTACGGGTCCGGACTGTCCTCGGAAATAAGACCATCATAAATGTTAGAAAGGCTTTGCTCAAGGAAAGAATTCTGGTGTACTTTACTCATAACTAGAACCATCTGGAAGCAATCTCGCATTCACACGATGGACTTCTCTTCCTCTTTGGACCTCACTCTCTCTACAAATCCCATCAGGCCAGCAACAGCTGCTGGAGAGCCTGGCTGGCCTCCAGGGGTGTAGCTACAGACCCCCTTCCACACGGATGTCCTCCTGGGCCCCCAGCTTGCCCGGACACAGCGCACGATGAACACGCACCCCACGTGAGAAAGCTAAATCACCAGCAGGCCCGGGAGCAGGGACCCAGTGCCACAAAGGCAGCTGTGAGAAACTGTCGTTCCAACTTGGTAACAGACGCTTGCCAGCAAATTACGGCCCGAGATGGCTCAGAGGGCTGCGGGTCGAGACACAGACTCACACTGCAAGCTATGCGCATCATGCAACAGCAGCTCAACACAAAGGGCTGGGGAGGAGGGGCGCCGGCCGGTACTGGGGCAAGGCCGGGACCCTGGCACCAGGACCACTGACACCAGGCACAGAAGGTGAGGGCTGGGCCGCGTCAGGGACCAACTCAGTGCTGGGGGTGCTCTGAAGAAAATGCCTTTGTAAATCAAACTATTGGGCAAGCAATTCCTCGAGCGGGGCGGGGGGGTGGGGGGAGCCAGGGAAGAGACCAGTTTCATTATGAAGGTCCTGGTGACAATAACCTTTTGTCCTCTATACAATCTGGGCCTGCCAAGCTGCTCCACAGTCTCTGAGAAAGCACGAGGCGGGGAGAGAAAGGCTCCCTGTCAGGAGGCCACAAACTCATCCTTGACGATGAGACAAACCTGCCCCCACCCCTGGAGTGGACATCCTCTCCCACACCTTTCTGTCCACTGCAGACAGAGCACGGAGGGCTGGCCTGACGCTCCTCTAAGATGAGAGCAGGCAATCAATGCTCCTCAGCATAGGAGACCTGGTTCTCTGCAGATCTTCCCTTGTCAGCACCTCCAAATCGCACACAGACTCTTAGTGACGAGTGTGAAGCAGCCCAGTTTAATTTGGCCGGCAGACTGGGAACCAGAAAAGATAATACCTCAGCTGCTCCTGAAATGCTTCACCCCTTCTTTTTGTTTATAGGACTGTCACAGAGACACGAATCCTGGTGGATAGGGACCCCCCGGCGCCCCCTGATTCACTTGGCACTACAGCTCAAAACTGAGTAATTATGTGTAATCTTACCCTGAAGAAAAATGGACTGTTGCATTGTATCACACAGAGCTCTAGGCCTCAGAAACCTAGAATCTAGGGCTTATTCTGACACTTCTGCATTGGTAGAAGCTGAGCAAACCACCTAATCCCTCTCCATCTCAATCCACTCAACCACAAAATGGGAACAAGGAGGAGTCCTTCAGCATCGATTAACTGGGCGCGGTAAACAGTGTGTACCTGGAGCGACGCTGTCTGGGCTCACGTCCCAGCTGCTCCCACTTACTATTATGTAACCTTAAAACAACCTCTGCCTCAGTCACCTCATCTGTGAAACAAATCTAATTCACAGGACTGTGAAATAGAAGGAGTCATGTACAGCTCTCATCACAACTCCTGGCCCTTAGCTCTTCCAGTAACTGTCAGGTAGGCCCACTGCCATCACGCTTAGTGGGGGCCAGGGGGGCCCATGTCCACCACAACTGGGTATTTGCTATAGGGATTAAAGGGTTCTGAATTAAGTGAACTCTTGATTTGTGGAAGTATTCCAGAAGAACAAGTCCACAGGCCAAGGCTAACTCTGAAGCCAAGAAACATAAAGGAACGTGGTAAGGACCTGTCTCCTTGAACATGACTCATTCCAAATACTTACCAGACCACCTCAACCAATTCCAACAACTTGGTAGTCATTTAAGGCATTTGTGGGAAAAGAGTCACAGACCTTCGTCTCCCTTTCTATAGAATTTGCCAGCTCTTCTCTTTCTAGAGACAACTCGGAGGGGCAGCAACATGTGATCCCATGGGTTTTCTTTAAGTCCTGTCTACAAGAACTGGCATATCTGAGGTTTCTCAAGAGAGATTAAACATTTAAAAAAGGAATTTACTCAAGTTTAAATTCATTAACGGTTATACAGGCAGTGGTCTAACTGGGTCTTTAACTCCACCACTTACTCCAACAAAGGTATAAAGAACTCTCCTTTTCCTGAAGCATCCATTTCAAGTCAAAAGCACAGGTAGGAAATACACAATGATGTACATCAATGTCTGCTCACAGGCAAAGCTGGAGCCAACAGCCACACAAGGAACCGTGCTAAAACAACTCAGCAAGTCATGTCTGACTGAAGCCATTCTCAGTCTTGGCTCCTAAATTATTTGGTGCCTTCTGTGAAGTTCCATACATTATATACAGCCTGTTTATGGACTGCTTATTTTCTTAGGATCATGCTAATTAATACCGTGTGTGTGTGTGTGTGTGTGTGTGTGTGTGTGTGTGTGTGTGTGTAAGAGAAAGCAAGAGACTGAATGTGGGTGTAGAAGTTGGATGTAATCTAGTCCCTGAATGTATCTACATTTTAAAAATTATAAAATGGGGGTAATCTTTAGCCACTTCTTTACCAAGTATGTTTTGGCTGCTTAGATCTAATTTGCCTTTCTGGCATAGGAAGAACACACAAACGGCCTTGCCTCAAGTTTAACGTTTCTCAGATGCAAGCAAGCTCCTTATTCCCACCCTTCCCACTCACCATCCACAACTACCTGGCTCTCAACTGCAGTCACTCACACCCTTTCCTGAAATCTAATAATCAATCATGGGTGTTTACTGGGTGTCTGGCACCAGGCAAGGCACTGCCCCCTCCTGGAGGATTACAGACTAGTCAAAGAGACATATTTAAACAGGTAAGTGGAATAATTAATGACTTACCTCTTACAGTTCTCCCTTGGCCTAAATCATCTAGTTTCTTGTTCATTTCCTTCCTTCTGTTTTCTGCCTCCATCCCTCCATTTGACCCTTGAGACCTCATATACATAGCTCTATGCTGTTGTTGTTTTTGTTTTCGTTTTTGTTTTGCTGGGTACCTAAATTTGCTTTCTCTTGCCGTTCTTCAAACTCCTTAGGGCTGCCATCCTAAAATCTTGCTTTCATCATTCATTCTCCTTCTCAGAAACACAGCAGCAGAACCCACAGCCTCCCACAGTAAATGTATCTCTCTGCATGGCTTCCCTCATCCTTGATTACATTCCCTTGATACTGATTCAGTCTGATTTCCCATAGACAAGCTCTTTCTTTTTGGCCATGTTCCTCACTGTCTCTCAGATCCACTCTTTATGTTTATGTGTTTGCAATCATGGGGATTTCTGACCTGAGACAACGTTCCCTCCACAATTCTGCAAAACCTAGACCAAACCCAACCACACTTTTCTAAACTATGGTAGCCCTCACCTTCAACTTCTCTGTGAGAAGGGCTGATTTTTGATGACTGGATAAAAATGAACTTATTAAGAAAATTAATGCTTCCAGGGCACCAAAAACTCCAGAACCTCAGAGCTGCAAAGAGGGTAAACCGTTTCTGCCAAATCCATTCATGTTCTACAACAGGGGTAAATAGCTTAAGCTTTGTCGGTCATACAGTCTCTGTGCCAACTACTCAACTTGTTGTAGAGTGAAGGTAGCCAAAGATGAAATGTATATAAATGAATGTGGTTGTACTCAAAAAATATATATAGACAGGGACATGGGTGGAATTTGGGTTCTGGGCCATGCTTGCTGACCTTCCTCTAGAAGAAGAGTGGATAATAGTGAAAATCTTCTCTTTTAGATAATAAAGGATAAGTGAAAGTGCCTTAGATCAGCCCTTACTTTCCCTAGGTAGCTCAACTGTTCCCTTATCCTAGTATGTATTTAAGGAGTAGATTTCCAGCCTAAAAGTCACTACCATAAGACTTTGGGCTGTGATCACATTTTACAGCTCTTTTGGTCAACATGAGAAGAGAAAATGGAATTCACTTCTTTGCCTATGTTGGAGATATGGCAAGGAACGAGTCTACTGTCTCATCCTCCTCCTCTCCTCCAGTCTGGTGGGAGGCTCCCTGGCCAGTACCTGAGGGCTAACAGCAAATCTTCACCCCCAATGAAGTGAGTCTCACCCCTTCACCCCCAATACTACGTGCCAGGCCCTGCGCTCTCTCATCTAGTCTTTACGTCAATCCTATGGTGGATACATACTTCATATCATATCTGACTTTCATATGGAAGGAAAAGATGAGCTCTCGGTCAGCGTTAGCCACTGGTCCTCCATAGAAGTGATCTTGGTGCTGATATGGGTGTGTTATGGAAGGAGACGCCCCGCCAAGATTCTTATTTCAATGTAAATGTGAAAAAATAATGTATATGGCTCATTACCTCTAGTCTTTACAACAACCCTTCAAAGAACGTTTTTTTTTTTTTTTTTTTTTTACTTTTTCCATAGAAAATTAAGCTCATAAGTGTTAAGTACTTTATCTAACTTTGCATTTTTAGAAAGCTCAGAGTTGAGATTCAAATCCAGGCCAGTTTGGCTCAATAAACTGTTAGCCCATTCCTTCGAGCCCCTGACCTAAAAAACCAAATTAAATGTGTTTTAAACATTTTTTAAAAATATTTTTTATTTATTTCTAAGAGAGAGAGAGAGACAGCGTGAGCAGGGGAGGGTCAGAGAGAGAGGGAGTCACAGACTGAAATAGGCTCCAGGCTCCGAGCCAGCAGTCAGCACAGAGCCCGACGCGGGGCTCGAACCCACGAACCGCGAGATCATGACCTAAGCGAAAGTCGGACGCTTAACTGACTAAGCCACCCAGGCGCCCCATATTAAATGTGTTTTAAAAGACTCAAAAATGCTTGCTCATGTGAAGGGAGGAAGTATGTCAGCTTCATGGGGTCTAGTGTCCCCAAAGAAGACCTCAGGGAAGCAGAGAGGGAAACCAACACCATGATTTAAGAACAGTCACCCTGGCAAAAGGAGCAGAAGTGGGCAGAGCCCATAGGCCTTTGCCACCAAACCAGATCTCTGGCCGCACAACCTGATCCAAACTGCGTAAGTGGCTTTTTATGATGGTGACGATTCCTTCACACATACTGTGGCAGTGCTGAGGCAGAGGGAGGCATGTTCTTACCAGCCTGTCATATTAAAGTCCCTGTAGAGCATCTTCTTTCCAAGTTCCTTTCTCTGTACTCTCCTTGGAAACTCCAAATGTGTGAATTCATTTCCCAGCAAGTGAGGCTGCATGAATGCCTAATAGCAAAAGAAAGGAATGGAGAAAAAAATAAACCACATATTTAGAAGAAAAAATAAGACTCAATAATGTTTTGCAAATCAAGACATATTTCAAAACCCAGAAAACTATTCTATTTTAAGGGAAAAAATAGGTGCATTCAACAAATAGAAAAATTATTTCTATTCTACAAGTAGAATATCAGCAAATAAAAATCACCAACTAAACTTACAAAGGGATGTAACTTTTTCATTTAATAAATTAATTGTAATCAGAGACACAATTGCAAAAGACAAAAGGAAAAGAACCTGAGTTTCTCCAAAAGTTCACTTTTTAATTCAAATCCAAGATCTTTTCATTTTCCTGAATAGCACGTTGATGCAGCGAGAAGGCTCTCCCTGACTCTCCTACTTGGCTTTCTCTGCTCCTCTCCTGCTCACACTCTTGGCGATCATGGTCTTGCCTTTGAAACCTCCACATCAACACAATGGCCCAAGAGAGCAGGTTGGGACTGGATACACCAGACAGGAACTTTCTGTTGGACTCCCTCCATTTTGCTCTGCAGTGATTTGATCATGTAATTGGAAGACTATTTTAGAGCAGATGGCTTCTTCCCCTCCCCCAAATCTCTGTTCACACTACAAAAGTCTTGAGCAAACAGCCACTTAGGGAATTGCTTTGAAACAACAAACAGTCTCATTGTCACGTTCAAAATTCAAACCCGCTATCCAAGAGACGAAATGCTCAAGTATTAACTTCCTGCTCAAAGCCCACACACTATAAGCAGACTTGCCCCGAAGCTTCCCCATACCGAGCCGTACACCTGCTTATTAGCAGCGTGGTGGAATGGATTCTTTCTCTCCCTCCCTCCATTATTTTTAAATTTTTTTATCTTTTTACTTTTTGGCAGGGAAGAGTGGGCAGAGCAAATCATGACCTGGCACTGTAGGAAAGCAAGGGATCCCTGCCACAGGACAGATGGCCATGTCCTCAGCCTCCTGGAAATAGGCACCTCCCACAGCCTCTTTCCCAAGATCTGACACCAGGAGACCTCCTGCTAATCCTCATAGTGGTTTGGAGGTTTAGTTGGACATTGGTCATTCTAAGCTAAGTATATTGGGTGTCAAAGGCCCCAACCTGAACTGTCCCCAGGTTGGCTAGACTGGGCCAGATAATGGAACTCTTGAGCAAGCTTGCAGACATGGCAGGCAGTACTGAGAAGGGGAACGGTCTTTACTGTCTTGTGTAGCTCCCAAATTTCCCAGGTCTTACAGGAATTCTGGAGCATCCTGAGGGGTTCTGAAACCTCTGCTGGGAGTGAAGGTTGGGTGCTGCTGAGCATCAAGGACCCTTAAACACTGAGCTTTAGAGAGAGTTCCCTGGGATGGAAGAAAGGGAATACTTTATGGCAGGTCTGTGGTGTGGGCTTTGGGTGAGCCAGACTCGGGTCTGAATCCAAGTTCTTCATGGATAAGCTGTGTGACTTTAGTTGGTGATTTAGCTTCTGGACCCTCAGTTTCTCAGTCTGAGACTGTGTATTTATCTCACACTTTTAGTAATTAAATGAGTGCACTTAATTGTAATTGTCTCTGCTCATAAAAAAATGATTATATCCATCTAATGATTACTGATCCCTATGACATCCTGGGCACCGTGGTATGTGCTTTGTGAGCTCTTCTATCACACTGCCAACAACCATGCAAGGTGGAAATGGCTACGCAATCGTGGATCCCAGTGCAAAGTGAAAATGTGGAGACTGTTCAAAACTAAGAATTTCTGAACCACGTACAGAGCCTATGCAGCTGTAGGCGTCACATACCCAGGAGGCCAGCTGGACTGATCGAAGGAGCACAGGCATAATTAGTCCATGAATAGCAACACCTACTATGTACCCTTTAGCATCTCCTAGAGCTTTGGGGCTCTGTCGGCATGACATTTTGGTTTATGCCCCACCCCCCAAGCTTGCTTAACACTGACTTAGGGGTTACCGTGCACCAGGCATGCGACACACTTGCTACAACCTCAACAATGCTACAAATCACACATCAGAGACTCACTTTACACATGAGGAAACTGAGGCCCAGAGAACTCAAGACACCTAACCCAAGGTTATCAGCCAGGGCTGGGTGGTCTCAGAGCCTAAGCCTAATACCATGTCCATAAACACCCATCCCAAACCTTTAACCTACACACACATTTACAAAAAAAAACTGGGGGTGGGGGGAGGCAAAAGGCCTATGATCCTGTTGCTCCCGGGCCATGCAAAGTCTAAAAGGCCAACAGGTACCTGTGAGGATCTAGTTAACAAAACATTACAGATCAGCAATTCAGCCACAAGGATGTTCCTGAAGAAGCTGAAAGAAATCCTTTAACAATAGGAGGGACTAAATAAAGTAGTAAAAATCTATACAACGGAATTCTATGGTGTCACTTACAATGATGCTACAGAGAATAGGAATGACATGAAAAGAGCAGATATATATGTAAAAAAACAGGTCATCAAACAACATATGTGTGTGTGCACGTAGGTGTATGAGGTCATGTAAGTTGTGTCATATACACACAGATCTAGATATAAGACATATAGGTACATACCAATGAATATGTGTGTTTAATCTGGGTAAATACCTCCCAGTAAATACATATCATTAAGGAACAGGTTAGGAATGAACCCTAACCTATGTACATTTCTTCACAGACCCAAGGGCCTCAGAGGGATCAATGTGCAGCGTTCCAGACACCTGGCCTCATTCCCAGGAGAGTGAGTGGCTCTCTGATGGTGCTTTCCCTGGGTACCCTCACACTTTTCTTGCTAGTACATGTTTGTCAGGGCAGTTGTAAGGGAAGGGCTGCTGAGGCAGACGTCTGCAAAGTAGCTAAGAACTCATGAGCAGCTTGCTTTCTGCAGGGGTCACCTCACCTCTCCCTCTGAGTGGTCTTAAATCCCATGTTCCTGTCATATCTGTAGCCCCATCTCTTTCAGGGTCTCATACTGCTTGCTTTCTCTCATTCTAGCAATAGGTACTGTGTTTCATCACTCCTAAGCTGCCCTTTATTAGAGGAGTTATTTTATCACCTCTAAGAAAGAGGGGAAAGCTGCCCATTAAACAAAGTGCAATACTTTCTTTGAATTTTTATTTTATTCTTTTTGAAAGGGCTCCTTTGGACTTGGACAAATTTTTATATATCACTCTGGGGTATATTTAAGAAGATTATATAGATGAAGTATATTGGCTAGGGATTTCCAAAATGGCTTCACATTTAGAATTCAACTGCCCATCAGTTTTCAACTCTGAATCACTAAGGGTCATGATTTCCTAGGCAATAGTGACCCATGTTTCATGGGAGCGTTGGTGATGCAGCATTTCTTAAATAATTCACCCAAGAACTAGGAGCCTCAGAACCAGGGGTGCAAAGTTCTTAAGTTAGTTCTGCAACAATCCAGAGCCAGCTTACTTTGGACTCCCACTTCTGGAATATGGCTGAACAAGTCAGATTCATGCCTCCAAGCCCCTCTGTACAGTGGGATCAATCCACAAAGGCTTTAAGAGTGCTTCATTTTTGTCTTTAGGGTTTTCTTCTAAGCTGCCAGATGCCCATCCTGCAAGTTTGGTGCTGTTCTTTTGATGTTTGTACATGCCCAGGAGGGGACACCCATGTCATGCCTGCCACTTGACAGCAACAATCAGTTGTAAAATATCCCACGTTCAGATATGTACAAAAGGTGAAAAAAAAAGTGCCTTCGCTCTGAAGAAATACTGCAATATCTGTCCTCCATTGATACATTAGATTTCTCTACCTGTATGGTTATTTTCCTTCCTCTCTTACTGCCACAGCACATTTCATAGGATGCAAGACATATTTTCTGTCACAATTATGCCCACCATAGAATTCACCTCTATTCTGTGTGTACCGATGACATATTTTTATTACTTTTAAAAATTGCCTCCATGTCCTAATAGAAGGCTTCCTTCTTACCAGCACTTTCAACACTCACTCTTGTTGTATTTGTCAGACCTGATGGAGTTCCTGGCGTTAAAGAAAAAACAACTCAGAAACTAAATAGAAGTAGAGCAAATAGGTGATTAATGAAAAATAACATGCTAAAATACAATGGGACACACATCTGTTGGTTTTAGAGGAAAACATACTTCTGCTCATTAATGTATCTTTTGCTGCAATACTCATGAAAGTTTTTGGATTTCATCTTAGTTATTAGGTGGGCTGTTATATGGAAATAGCACAGATGGCAGGTTTGAACAGCACACACTTAAGTCTCACAGCTCTGGAGGCTGGGAAGTCCAAGGTGAAGATGCCAGCAGGTTCGCTGGCTGGCTTGCAGACTACTCCCTCTGACTGCATCTCATAAGGGCTTCCCTCCGTCTCTCAGGGTGAGAAATGGAGCTCTCTGGGGTCTATTCTTATCAGGACATTAATCCGATCTGATGAAGACCCCAGTCTCATGGCCTCATTTAACCTTAATCATTTCTAAAAAGGTCCTATTTCCAAATCCAGCACACGGGGCAGCGGGGATAGGGCTTCAACAGGTTTTTTTTTTTTGGGTGAGGGACGAGGTAGAGGGTGGGGAGGACGGCAGTACAAACACTCAGTCCACAACATGGTCTTTTAGGTATACATGTTTAGAGAAGTACATATGTTAAGTCACCTAAATATTGTAAAATGTTATCTGATGGTTTCCCTTTTGATTTACCTGTATTTATGATTATTTTTTACTATTGAACATGGATTGCTTTTGTTTGAAAAAACTAAAAAAAATTTTGAGAACAGTTTTTAGTTATTTTTAATTAAGTTTTTATTTTAATTCCAATATAGTTAAAATATAGTGTTATATTTGTTTCAGGTGTACAATGTAGTGATTCATCAATTCCAGACAATAGTCAGTGCTCATTAGGGTTAGTGTGCTCTTCACCCCTTCATCTACTTCACCCGTCTCCCTACCAACCTCCCCTCTGGTGACCCTCTGTTCTCTATAGTTAAGAAGCTGTTTCTTGTTTTGTTTCTCTTTTTTGTTGTTTGCTTGTTTGTTTGTTTTTTAAGAGAGAGAGCATGAGCAAGGGAGGGGCAGAGAAAGAGAATTCCAAGTAGCCTCTATGCTGATGGTAGAGGCTTGAACTCATGAACTGTTAGATCATGACCTGAACCAAAATCAAGAGTTGGATGCTTAACCGACTGAGTCACCCATGCGCTCCCACTTTTTATTTTATTTTAGTGAGAGAGAGAGCGAGTGAGCAAGGGAGAAGGGTGGGGAGAGAGGGAGAGAGAGGGGGAGAGGGAGGGAGAGAGGGGGAGAGGGGGAGAGAGGGGGAGAAGGAGAGAGGGAGAGGGGGAGAGAGGAGGAGAGAGAGAGAGTGAGAGGGAGGGAGGGAGGGAGAATCTTAAGTAGGCTCCACACTCAGCATGAAGCCCAATGTGGGGCTTGATTTCAAGACCCTGGGATCATGACCCAAGCCAAGATCAAGAGTCGGACACTTAACCAAATGAGCCACCCAGGCACCCCTCTTTTTCGCAGGCTCAATTGTTTCTTAAATTCTATATATTAGTGAAATCATATGGTATTTACCTTTCTCTGACTTATTTTGCTTAGCATAGTACTCTCTAGCTCCACTCATGTCAATGGAAATGGCAAGGTTTCATTCTTTTTCAGGGCCTAATAATATTCCAAAGTGTGTGCATATCACATCTTCTTTAATCATTCATCTATTGATGGACACTTGGGCTGCTTCCATAATTTGGCTACTATAAATAATGTTGCTACAAATGTTGAAGTGCATATATTCCTCTGAATTAGTGTCCTTGTATTGTTTGGGTAAATACCACTAGTATGATTACTGGATGATAGGGTAGTTCTATTTTCAACTTTCTGAGGAACCTCCATGCTGTTTTCCAGAGTGGCTGAACCAGTTTGCATTCCCACCAATAGTGCAAGAGTGTTCCTCTTTCTCCACATACTCGCCAACATTTGTCCTTCTGTTGTTGATTTTGGCCCTTCTGACAGGTGTGAGGTGGTATCTCATTGTGGTTTTGATTTGCAATTCCCTGATGATTAATGATGTTGAGCATCTTTTTATGTGTCTGTTGGCCAGCACAGAGACATTTTATTCTCAGAAGCAGAGTGGGCCGCAACTTGGCAACTCAGAAACAACTTCTCAGAGGCTGTGCAGCATTCAGGTAACACGACCAGTTAGGGTTACTTCTCTAGCTGGCCTGCCCTGCCAGAAGCACTGCTCACATCAGTGTTCTGGAACCTTGAGCACTGAAAGTAATTTTATGCTGAATTCAATGTACGCAACACACCCAAAGTTTAAAGACTGGAAAACGGGAGTATAAGAATTTGTTAGGTTCCTCTCAGCAATTCAACCCCATGACTTCTTGAGTCCAAACTTATAAGATTCATGCACAATTTTGGAATGTTTTACTCTACTGCTCCTATCTGGGCCACTCATAAATAGGTATACATGACTACTGTCCCTTCCCAAAGCACATTTCATAGTAATGCTGACCTGTTAAAAATGCAGACCTTAATGAGATAAAAACCTGAGACAGGAGAGCAAGCACACATTAAGAGCCCTACAAAATAAAAATTCTAGATACTCTCCTAAACATTCCTTATTTTTCTGATATGCTGGATATATTTTAGCTTTTTCTCCTGATGCTGCTATTTGGACATATGTATGTTAGAACATCTGCATGGTGATGCAATAATACCAGCCACTTAAATATGTTCATTATTTTTAAACCTTAGCTAGACGTCAGGGCCAAGCATAGCACCCAACACAGTAAGACTCTAAGTAAGTATGTACTGGAAGAATGAATACAGAACATTCTGACCTGCTTTACACGGTTACACTTGATGAGTAAATGTTACAAAATAATACACTACAGCTTTCAATCTTTTGAAAAAGTTAAAATTAAGGTCCATGGTACATAAAAACAATCTTGGATATGTATTTCTATATTTTGGATTCAGTTAACTTTGTATAATTCAATAGGTACCTTCTTGTAAACCACGTGTGTGTGGGTGCAATTATACTATTTAAAACATATTTCACATTCCTAAGAATGTCTAAATAATGTCATGTCTCTTCTCTACTTAATAAGCATGTTGACTAGAAACCTAGAAATGTATTCTATATTAAAATCCAATTTGGGGCGCCTGGGTGACTTAGTCGGTTAAGCGTCCAACTTTCGCTTAGGTCATGATCTCGCGGTTCGTGGGTTCGGGCCCCACGTCTGGCTCTGTGCTGACTGCCAGCTCAGAGCCTGGAGCCTGTTTCAGAGTCTGTGACTCCCTCTCTCTCTGATCCTCCCCTGCTCACACTGTCTCTCTCTCTCTCCTAGAAATAAATAAAACATTAAAAAATAATAATAATAAAATAAAATAAAATCCAATTTAAAGTGTGCTGGCCTGCTCCATGTAAAAAAAAAAAAAATGGACCAATTTTTGTGCCTCCATTTTTATCCTAAAATTTGAGGCTTTCCTACAAAGAAGCATACCAGAATGCCCCTAACGAGGGGCGGGGCGGGTACACTGGAGTTCATGTGTGTGCTGCAAATGGCCCCTGGAAAGAAAGCTTGGTAACTCCTGCCCCGACCCAACCAAAGATAAGTTGCCAGAGGTCTTTTAAGGAGTGAGGAGTGTGCAGGTTTGTTACAGAGAGACGAGGCCATATCCTTGCCACTTAGTACCTGGACAGCTAATGAGAATAAACTTCCAGACATGGTTGCATTTGGCCAGGGAAAGAAGAGACAGCTTGTCTAGGGAAATGATGCTGGAGTAACCTGTGTGCCAAGAAGGGCAGGGCCCCAGGGACGGAGAAGGAGGATCAGATGTCCTCTTCTGGCTACTTTCCTCTCCAGTCCAGGGCAGAAACCAGCTGCAAGGGGACAGAAGCAAGCACTTACTGTGATAAAACACAACCTCCCCATCCCAGTGAGGATCTCTGAGTTCAGTCATAACAGGAGGGGACAAGCCTGAAAAAGAGATGTCATCTAGACCTTCTAGGAAGTCTATCATTAGAGCAGAGTAGGTAACTTGAACCCAGGTTCTCACTCTGGAGCACATGGATCTGAGCTCCACCCTCCTGGGCTGGGGAGAGCTTTGAGCACCTTGGCAGTGCAGGGCAAAAATAAGGAGTGGAAGGAGGAATCCAAATCTAGAGAGTGATATGTCTATAATGGTTACGGGAGACCAAGCACCAGGCTTCCTGTGGACACTGAGACGGTGGGTCCTGAGGTTACTTAAAATTGTCTGCTGGCAAACACAAAATGCTTACTCCTTCTCATAATACTATTCCCTTCTTAGCACAAGTGTGACTGTGGTCACACTGTAAGTGAGCCGTGCCAGCTACTGAGAGAACTGTCCCAAGTTTGGGGGTATCCAGCCAGAGGAATCCATGCAACTAACACAGGAGCTCCTGCAAGTTCTGATATAAGGGGCTGGGACTCAAAGAACCAAAAAGGAAGTCTCTCTGTTCAGAGCTCAGACACTAGTGGGGGGGACTAAGGAAGGCTTATAGGTGGAAACAGAAATATCCCCAGGGGCTAAGAAACAAAGAATGGGGCACTCACTGCGTAGGTCAGACAGAATCGAAAAAGCCTCTGAAGAGCTGTTCAGGCAAGGCCTCTGGCGCCAGAGCAGCAAGAACAGAGGCAAGGAAGTGCAAAGCAACATGGTTAGTATGGCCTTTGGAGCTGCTCTCAGGAGAAACAGATAGATGGCAGAAGGGTGCCTTTCTGGGAAACTTGCCCAACCCCTTCACCTTGGTCTCCTGGAGAGCCCCAAAGAAGGTCCCTCCCCTAAATGGTAATAACCAGTTAAATAAAGTGAACATATCTTTTTGTAAAAAACTTTTTCAACCAAGTACCATATATACACAGAAAAGTTACTGTATCAAATGTGTGTGGGTCAACATATTCACAAACTGCACACACATGTGTAACTGGTATCTAGATCAAGAAACAATACATGATCAGCACCTGGGCTCCAGACCCCACCCAATCACTGCTCTCCCGATTGGAAGCATTATCCCAACCTGTGCATTGGTTTTGCCTGTTTATCTTTTTTTTTTTTAATTTTTTTAATGTTTACTTATTTCTGATAGAGAGAGACAGAAAGACAGACAGACAAAGACAGAGACAGAGCATGAATGGGAAGGGGCAGAGAGAGAGGGGACACAGAATCCCAGGCAGGCTCCAGGCTCCGAGCTGCCAGCACAGAGCCCGATGCAGGGCTCAAACTCACAAGCCATGAGATCATGACCTGAGCTGAAGTCGGACGCTTAAGTGACTGAGACCCCAGGTACCCCTCGCCTGTTTCTATACTTACTATGGGATCCGATAAGCTGTCCTCAGTGCTGGGTAAGTCGGTGTGATTCAGTCATGTTGTTGCATGTGGTTAAAACGTGTTCATTCTCAGTACTGCATGGCATTTTAGCCTGTGACTATGATTAACAATCGTCTTATCCATTCTACTCTCCACGGACATTTGGACAGTTTCCAGTTTGGGCTAGTACACCCTGAGCTACTGCACACACTCTGGTTAGGTACCTACTACCTAGGAGAGGAATGGCTGTGCCAAACCCTTTTTCCCTGGGCCAAACCCTTTTTCAAGGTAGTTGTTCCAACTTCTACTTCCATCAGCAGAATATGGAAAGTGAAAATACTCTTGTGTTAAATGATAGATTCCACAACAGGAAATAGTTTCTGAAGTCGTCTTACTAGGAAACTTTTATATAAGCTCATTTTTTTAAAGTTTGTTTATTTATCTTAGAGAGAGAGAGCGCACGCACATACACATGAGCTGGGAAGGAGAAGGGAGAGAGAGAATCCCAAGGAGGCTCTGCACAGCCAGCGTAGAGTCTAACTCCAGGCCTGATCTCATGAACTACGAGATCATGACCTGAGCTGAAATCAAGAGTTGGACACTCAATAGACTGAAACACCCATGCACCTTGCCCCCACTTTTGTTTTCTGAGCTCATTCTTTTTTTATTTCAGAAAAAAAAGTTCAGACCTCTCAGTATTTGTTTTTTTTTTTTTTTTAATACTTTTAATTTATTTCTAGGAGAGAGAGAGACAGCGTGAGCAGGGGAGGGTCAGAGAGAGAGGGAGTCACAGACTCTGAAACAGGCTCCAGGCTCTGAGCTGGCAGTCAGCACAGAGCCCGACGCGGGGCTCGAATCCACAAACGGCGAGATCATGACCCAAGCGAAAGTCGGATGTTTAACCGACTAAGCCACCTCGGTGCCCCCAGACCTCTCAGTATTTGAAAGGAAGTTATCAGAATGTGGATTTCCAGTGTTTAACACAAATCTTAATAAAAAATTGAGTAATCGCTCCTCTTTGTTGCCCTTATGAGGGAAAAAAACCCCATCAGATTATGGGAGAGGAGGACTGGAAGCTTTACATTTCAAGATGATTTACCATGATAGAAAGTCTACAGTCCTGAGTGAAATGGAATGAGTAACATCAACCAAGCCTACTAATGGTCAAATGAGATGGCTCTTGTAGAGCCAAGGCTGACTGCCTGATTTGCAGTGCAGGAAAAGAGTATTCTAGTTTGGGTTAAACAAAATTGAAGGAAAAATGTTAAATGGCTGAGATCTAAATATGTATGTGTTGGAGTCTTTCATAAAGAATTCTCTCAGTCTTAATTTATCCTTAAAAATCTTAGAGTAACAAGAACCAACATTATGTATATATGCTGTTATAAAATTGAATATTGATAAGAGTCTGTCTGGCTTACAGGGATGTCAAGAAAGATTCACATTTAAATTTCTACATAGGACTGTACTGATCAACCAGAGAAAAGCATGCCCCTAAAATATAACTTTAAAATTGTAAAATTTATAGCTTACGATAAAGGAGCCACATGGAAACTAGTATGCAAATGGATATATTAAACAAAATTGCCTAGATTTGTCAACTCTACAACAGTTTAATGTATAGAATAAGGGCTAAAAAGTATTCATTTACATAAAACATATAAAGTTTCCATATTCATATGCTTAATGCTTTTTCCTCCCAAGCAAAGTCTGGGAAAGGAATTCATTTGAAGAGAGAACAACTCATGTCAGCAAAAAGGACGTGCCTGCATATCTTCAATCCCTTTGCATATGCAAATGGAATTTATAAATTTTATAAAAGGCCACAGAAGTGGTCCCAATGGCAGGGCGACCATGAAAAAGTTCTTCATATATAGTTAGATTGGAAACTAAGAGATTTTATTTGTCTCTGATCTAGGCACTGTTGTAAGCACGGTATGAATATTAACTCCTTAGTCCTCGTACCAGTCTTGGGAAGGTCCTGTAATTACCCGATTTCACGATCAAGCAAGTGAAGCACAGAAAACTTTTTATCAACAGCTAAGCTTTTGCCCTGGTAAACCTCAGTGAATGCTATCTACCTCTTTCAAAACATATTTAACATCCACATATTTAATGGATGCATGACAATATCTTCTTTACACTAAGACCAATTTTTAAGGGACCCTATGGACAGATGGTTCTGGCTCTATGTGCCCAATTTTTTATTCAGAATGTTGGAAGAGAAAGGGGTTTTAGAGAGACTAAAGATTATATATGTGCAGCAACTGTGCAGAATCAGAGTTTTTCTAAGAATAAAAGTAGTTAGGGATCCATTCTCGTGGTTATTTGTTTAGCTGTGTGGAATTCATTTTTTTAGCTCTGCAGAGTAGGTACAGAATGCCTCGGCATCAAGCCTCTGACTCCTCCCAATCTGGAATATACAAAACATCTATTTATATTCATTTTCAAAATCAAGGGTCCGGAAGCAATGAGGTTCAGTTGTAAGTGCTAATGTCTTTAGAGTCTTCCCTGACGCAAAGCAGTGATCCTAGAGCAGCCAAATATAAACTCTGACTCTACAGCTCTGGGCAGGGCCAGTTTTGTGCTCTAAAGATCTCCTGGCTGGGGTACCTGGGTGGCTCAGTTGCTGAGCGTTTGGCTCTTGATTCCAGCTCAGGGCCTGGTCTGAGGGTCGTGGGATCAAGTTCTGCATTGGGTTCTGTGCTGAGCATGGAATCTGCTTAAGATTCTCATTCTCATTCTCTCTCATTCTCCCTCTTGCCCTCTCAAAAATAAAATAAAAATCTCCTGGCTTCTCTGTGACACCTGTGTGATCAACTGAACCTATAGCACATATGAAAGATGCCAACCATTTTTGCCTGCCATTTTTTTATTAGAAGTTCTCAAACTTACAGGCAATTTTGTGAAAAAGGGTTAAAGGTGGGGGGAAGGGGAGAATTAGAGTGGATTTCCCCATGACACAGTCATCAAGGCAGGCAGAATGGTGGTGAAGTTGCCACCCTATGACTAAAGAAAGGCCTCTTGGGTTTCACAACCTGATCTCAAGGTTAAATGTGATAAGGCAGTGGTGGGTCAGTCATTTTTACTCACTAGCACACTTGACACCCCCCCCCGCCCGTCCCCAAATTAAAGTATCCAGTCTTAAAAAGCAGGTTCAGGGTTAAGGAATATACTTTTTGGGAGATAAAGCTTGAGCATGAGAAAGCCCAAAAAGCCACGAGGCATGACATGGTCCACCTTGAAACCCTTCCAAACCCAACATCAGGGAAAAGGCAGACAAACAGAATCAGACTTGGCACAGAAGGTTGGGGTTAGCTCCAAGGACACCACAAGAAATTGCCTCAGATAATGTTGCACTTGTACGTATCAGATGTGTATTTGAAACCCACTTTCATCTCTTCTGTACATTGCCCTTGATGAAAAACACATGCAGACTTGGATTATCCACAAGGACACAAGGACATTATTCGAACGTCTAATGATACCAGCACATCTTAATGTAATCAAATCAGAGTTTATAACTATGTGTAGGCAGAATCGAGGGGAAGCCATAGCTCTCACACCTCGGGGCTATGGAGCTCCCCCTGGGGGCGATTCCTTTCTGGCTGTCACCTGAAGCAGAGGTGGGGTGGTTTTCTGGAGGCCACGGCATCACGGAGGTCAATTCTGCTGAGACATGTCCACAACCAGACTGCTTTCCCTCCCGCCTGAGCTTCCATTCCATCCAAACCTTCTGTTTAGCTTGGTGTACCTCCTTAACTGTTTTGTTTCAATCACCCTGGAAACACTAAAAAGAAAAAAGAAAAAGCACAGCGACCGAAGCGCAAGGCTTATTGGTGACTCTAGGACCAGCAAGATTTGCTGGCTGCCGGGACAGAAGTGGACAGCCCCTGACCCCTTCATCGCGCACCTGCCACATTCCGTGTGAACATGTCAAACCCTCAAGCCTGCTTGATTAATCACCCTGCCCAAGAATCTACGCAACAAAGTTCACATGACCCGAAAGCCGCGTGAAGGGCCCTCTGAGGTCAGGATACAAGACCAAACAAAATTAATATGCCTGCCACAGTCATCATCGTATCAGCCCCAAACGTGCAGACTGTGCATCCCAAGAACCTTCCCCTTCGAGGTGAATTAAAACAGTTCATGTCCAACAGGCTCTGAATCTTCCCTGCCTCTCAGAATATCACGAACCGTTTCTACAAGTCAAATAGCCTTGGGACTGCAGAATCATGCTCCAAACAAGTCTCTAGGAACTTAGAAGTTTTTATGATTCAGTCATAAATGTTTCTTCACACATCATAAAAAGAAATTTTAATTTGACCTCAGAGTAAGGAATACATTGTTAACTTTCCAGTGGTGTTCTAACTCGTTTAGATCATGTAAAAGGTACCCCAACCCCACTGCACAGAAGTGTTTCTTAATTAGTTCTAGGGAACTGATGTTCCAAAAAAAAAAAAAACTGGTAGGATTAAATGCACATAAAATTATAAGGTATACACTGTATTTTATATTACTGTAGGATCACTTTCATTCTGATTTTAGAACCTGCAGTGAAGATCTCAAGGGAGGTATCCTACCCATTTCACTTAGGAGAGATTCAGAGACATCACGTGAGGGGCTTGGGATCACACAGCTCATGCCTAGGCTGGGCTGAGAGAAGCCATCACACCACTCTTTTCCTCTCATAACTGATACTATTTTTAAGCTTTTATGCTACACACCTCCTATTTCTCTCAAATACTTTACCACAAAGGCTTCACCACAAGGTTATTTTATACTTTCAATCCCTTAATTCTCTCAAAAACTTTACCACAAAGATCTGCATCACAGATCATGTGACTATTATTACTGGATTTATTCATTTCAAAGCACACATTTTTAGACTCCTGGCAGTATAGGAAGCTGGACAACTAGGATATTTTACGTTCTGGTCATTTACACTCCTGTTGTCTAGAGAGAACGGTTATAAACAGAGAAATGCATGTGATTTAGGAGTAAGGATTAAAAAGAATGGAGACAGTGTTTCCACCTTTTGGAAATTCAGCTGTTCGGCTCAGCTCTATTGGCTAAGAGTGTCCACACTGATTGTTCAAGAGTAACACAAAAATACATGCTAATCTTTGGAACATTAGCAGTGATTCTTAAATTAAAAATAAGAAAATAAATCCCTGTGTTCACAGGCCAGTAGGATTTGAAGAAGCAAGACTGATTCATCAAACAATAACCAAATGAGTACCATGTGCCACTAAAGAATTCTGCATATAGTTTTCATATAATCCTTCCACCTGCCTTCTGAGACTTCCTAAGCCTGTTACTGGTGATGAAGTAGGGACTCTAGGAGTCACAGACACAGTTACACGATACAGCTGAGATCAGAAACAACACACGTCTCATTCCAAACATCGGAAAATAGACCACCAGTATTTAGGAATCTGGTAAATGTCAGTATTCCCATCTCTCCTTAAAAGCTAATGTTTTGAGCTCTCTATGCCATTCTTGCAACATGAAAATGTGAAACTATTTCAAAATTTTAAAAAGCTAACCTGCTATTTCTCATTGCCTTTAGTGGGAAAACAGGAAACGGTTTTTCCTAAATGGTAAGGAGGTGATGAAGTCAGGGTATAAGGCAAAGGGCTGTAAAAGGCTTCAAGGGAAGGTGGAGGGGCAAGTACTGTGTGGTAATGATCCAGACATCAATACAAATTTTTGTTCTTTCTTTTATTGAGCCAACAAATGCTGCTTCAGTATCTCCTCTGTGCTGGGAACTGGCAACATGAAGCGACTGAGAAGCCTGCCCTGCAGGACTCAGTCTGGAAGGGGAAAGAGAGATCACAACCAGCAATACAATACCATATGCTGAGAGCCATGTTAGAGGCTCCTACAGGGCTGTGCAAGCACTGGGGACTGACCCCCTCCGGGGAGAGTTAGGGGACACTTTGTAGAGGAAATGACATTTATGTTGGAATCTCAAAGGATCGGAAGCAATTTTCCTGACAGAGGACAGGGGAAGGACCATCCAGGCAGAGCATATTTCCAAAGGCATGGAGGTTGGGGAGATCAAGGTGTGTCTCAAATATGGAAAGTAGGTCTCTGCTAGCAGCCTGAAATGCACAGTGGCATTGGTAGAGGCAATAGAGAAATGATGCATGAGAGGTGGACAGGGACCATGATTTTGGCTCTGTCACATGTGGCCTGCATCCCGTACACTATGAGGAGCCAAAGGATTTTAGGCAGTGAAGTGATATACTCCATGATCAGATTACTTGGGTGGTGGCTTGGTGGCAGATGGACTGGAGAAAGCCAGATAGGTGTTGAGGCGGCCAGCTGCTATGAACTCTACCCAGAAGGATGACCCTCGCAGCCTGAGGGTCCTTGGTGACCCGCTTGCTTGGCTCCCTACTGTAAAGTGACAAACCGAGGTCTGGAAGGGTTCAGAGACTTGCACAAAGTCACCAAGCCAGCCAGGATGTGCTGTAGGATCCCTTCCTCCTGCCTAGACTGCCAAAGAAAATGACAGCTCTCAAGGCTGGGATTCCTAGGAGTGGTGACAAGTTTATCCACTTGAAAAAGACAACAGAAAGGTTAGAGAATAACAGTTGGTGAAAGAGTGAAGAAATATTTTTACATTGGGCTTGGATTCCTGCTGCCATTCTGTACCAGAGCAACACAGCTTAGCTGTTGAGTAAAACAAACCAAACAGAAAAGGGAATTGAGGGGAAAGTGCTCAGCCACTTTCTAAATCAACCAATAACCAAATCCTGACTGTTCACACACACCGAAATTCAGAGCCATGAGCAAAGTCCTTTTTGAGTAGCCTGATTAAGTATTTTTCTAAGAGCAGAGGATCACTAGCTATGTTGTCTAGTGTCTTTTTTTTTTTTTTTTTGTCTAGAAAGAAAGCCAGTTAGCAAGACAATATTTCATCTATAGAAGTACTATTCATGCTCAGCCCCCCAAAATATCCAAAGTAAGCCAGCGTGATTTCCACTGCCGCTCAATTGAGATTCTAAGCCAAATACCTTGGCCCTGGAACTTGAGGACAGAGAATTAAGTCTGTTCTCTGATTCTGAGACAACTCAAATCTCTAGGTGAGGCAAAAATGCTCCAAATCTGAAAAACCGAAATGCCCTCCTCTAGCCCACTCATAATTTCATTCCAAAGAGGGTGATTTAAACTGGAAACTCATTTTCAGGATAGAAACAGATTTTCAGACCCCTGCATGCTTTCCCAAAGAGCCCTTGAGACTTCCTATCTGTGCGTGAAATGGTGGGGGGTCAGCAGGAACCGGGGCCGCCATCCTCCTCAGCACTGAGTCTCTATTTTGAGTTAAAGTGAGTAGCAGGCCAAGGAAGAAAGGTATCTGTGTTATTCAACACCCCATTTCATACTGTACATACCAAACTATTAAAGAAACAGAGCACATCATGTCTTCAACTGGTTACAGATGGGAGAGAAACAGCCACAATAATAAATTTACGGAGGTGGAATGTGTCGTCACACACGTTGCCAGGATGTGTGATCCAGAAGGTGTGTGCGGGGGAGTTAATACCATATGTCGTTTGACTGCTGTGGGCCTGCTCCCATGTCAATAGCATCATGTTCCTCTAAAACAGCGCCGACACCATCCCTGATGCCACGGCACCCCGCCAAACCAACATGACTCTTACCAGGTACTGAAGTCGCTGGCGCTCAGTCTCGGGGGTAAATTCTGAAGACATGGGGATGATTTCTCCATTTCTGATGATTATGGCCCTAAAACGGTTAAAAAATATGCACTGTTAGTAGGCAATCTTGTAAGTACCTTAATTTTATGATAACTCCACAGCTTGGTTTAGAAGACCCATGAAATACTCAAGGGGCACTTTTTAGAACAACCTGCGTGGCAATGTTCATTGTTACCAACTCTGGGTCCTTCATCAAAGGAAATATACGGTTATGTTTACTTCTTCTGCTAGCTGGAACCATGCCTTAATGCCCAGCACCAACCTTCCTACTTGGCACATAATAGATGCGCTCAGGAAATGAGTGGATGAAATGAATGATGTAAATTGAGGCTTACTCTAGATTAGTGCTCTCCAACAGAACTTTCTGTGTTAATGGAAATATTTTAATCTGTGCAGTCCAACATGGCAGCCACTAGCACATCGGGGCCATGAGCACCTAAATTATGGTTAGTGCAGCTGAGAAACTGAATGTTTAATTTTACATAATTTTAATTAATTTATCTTTTAGTTTAGGTAGTCACAAAGTGGCAAGTGTTTCATGTAGTACACAGTACAGCTCCAGATCCTTGTTTCACCCAGTGTCTGTGGGCCAGTAGCGCTGGCCTCACCTGGGAGCTTATTAGAAATGCGGACTTCCAGGGGCGCCTGGGTGGCTTAGTCGGTTAAGCGTCCGACTTTCGCTTAGGTCATGATCTCGCGGTTCGTGGGTTCGGGCCCCGCGTCGGGCTCTGTGCTGACTGCCAGCTCAGAGCCTGGAGCCTGTTTCAGAGTCTGTGACTCCCTCTCTCTTGACCCTCCCCTGCTCACGCTGTCTCTCTCTCTCTCTAGAAATAAATAAAAACATTAAAAAAATTAAAAAAAAAAAAAAAAAAAAGAAATGCGGACTTCCAGGTTCCACCCCAGACTTACTGTATCAGAATCTTCATTGTGATTCATAGGTATATTAAAATCTGAGACCGCCTGACTTAGACTCCTGAGTTTCTAGGTAGTATCCTGGGTCCAGGAAAAAACACTCTCATCTCATCTTGAAGCTTAGGAAATTCACACACTTCCAAAAATTGATCCAAGATCTACTGCTGACACAAGAGTTTGAGGGAACAGAGATCCCCAAAGGAGTGATCTACAGGAGGGTCTATAGCAGAGATAACCACAGAGCAACCTTTCCTAGGCCTCTTCCAGATGGAGTTTCCTGTTCCTAGACTTTCTTGTTCCAAAGTAGTTCCTGACAGCCACTTTCTAACTATCAGTTGGTTGAAGTGGCTTGGGAATTACATTCTATATGAACCCAACAGCTCCAAGTACCAGGAAACCAGAGACTTGGAGACCGAACACACTTCTCTGTGAAGAGCCACAAGCATGGAAAGTGCCTTCGATGAGCTCAACTCTGGGAAGCTGCATCAATGACTCTAGGGTCAGCTGCATCCTTTGTGCCAAGAAGACCCAGGCACCCCTCCCTCCTACCATAAAGGTAGTCTCCAGGGGTGCCTGGGAGGCTCAGGTGGTTAAGCATCTGACTTTGGCTCAGGTCATGATCGCATGGTTCATGAGTTCAGGCCCCACATTGGGCTCTCTGCTGTCAGCACAGAGCCCACTTCCAATGCTCTGTCCCCTCCTCTCTCTGGCCCTTCACTGTTTGTATTCTCTTTCAAAAATAAACATTAAAAAAAAAACTAGAAAAAAAAAGGTAGTCTCCAACACTGAAGCTATCCCTATAAATGGCTGCAGCTCTCCCTCAACCCCTCACCAGCTGTGCCCAGTTGTTGCTGTCATAGAGACTGGGAGGGCAGGTAAGGGAGAGGATGACCACAAAAATAATGGGGGCTTAAGAGAATTACTGGGTCTAAAATAAAATCCAGTGGAAACTATGAGAAGATGGAAAATTTTAGGGGAGTTGACTGGGAAGAAGATGTAATATTTGTATCACGTTTTTTATTATGACACCAAAAGTAGGACAAATTAAAAGTTCCATCTTATAAATCTAGAGTCACTTGTAAAATGCAATCCCCCCTCCTGAGAAAGGTGCAATCCACCATTTACAAATCAAACTTCCAGAATAAGGGAGTAAGGGTTTTGATAGAGGATGGAGAGACTTGGAGTGCTTGAAAGGAAGGTCTAGGTTAGGGCCTAATCTGGATGAGAGAGAAAGTCATTAGGTAATAAATTCCAAAGGCAACCTTCTATTTCAAAATTTTTCTTAAAGCTAGTCTTAACTCTTGCTCTTCCCTTTTCCTACGTGGTCCCTGAATTCCAGCTTCCAGGCTGAGACTAGAAAAACTGGCTATCGGGGAGGGAAGTAAAAGATAGTGAGTAAAAGGGAGCACCTGGTGGCTCAGTCAGTTAAGCGTCTGACTCTTGATTTCAGCTCAGGGCATCATCTCATGGTTTGTGAGGCTGAGCCACATATCAGGCTCTGTGTGGACAGTGGGGGATCTGCTTGGGACTCCCTCTCTCTCCCCCTCTCTGGCCCTCCCCTACTCGTGCTCACTTGTACATGCTCTCTCTCTCTCTAAATATAAATAAATAAATAAATAAATAAGAGTGAGTTACACTTGGGTGGATGAAAGATGTATCCAGAGCAAAGGCCTCAAAACTTTTCTTAGTAACAACATTATCTATAATTGTGTAATTGTATACAGTACAGTCTTGACCCTCAAGAATCCATATGCCTTCTCACTGGTTTTTACAAAGAGACAATGGACATAAAATGATGTCATTCTGGCTGGGTCACCACTAAAAAAGAGTGACTTGAAAGACTAAGTAAAACTAGGCAGGACCCCTGGCTGTAGTGAGCAGGGAGAGAGAACACAGCAAAGGCAGCAGCCACCCCTATGTTGATTCTATTTTTAAAATTTCAAATTCACACACAGTGAGGATCAGCATTCAATTCCAATGTTCACTGCTGGGTGAACCCTAGCTAATTACTTTCTTAAATAGATTTTTATATCCAAATCCATCCATGTACAGAGCATTCTTCATTTCTGTTTGAACTACCAAGTTCTTCCTTTATGAGACACCCATGGATTAAAGATGACAGCATGTTTGGCAGTCAGACTTTCCAGTCCCTAAACTATGATGCCTCTTCCTATGCTTCCTGGCTTCCTTTTGATCTTTCTGTCTTTCATCCCTCTGATCTTGGGATCAATGTGTCAGAGTGCTGGTCTCCAATCTGGAGTAGGGTACTAAGAGGGAATGGGTTTCAAAGGGAACAGAGTGCGTGTGAAGGCTGACAAATCTTGCATTAAACAACCAATAAACTAGAGAAATGCTTTAAAGCTACATTCTGTCATCATAGGATCCTTGTATACTTTGTATCTTCTACTTCAATATATTATGATCTGTTTTTCCTAAGGAAAATTATTTACAACAAACAGGAGAAAGTTGTGGCAATAGTAAGAATCACAGAGAATTAGGCATTTGCCCTGGCCTTTCTACTGGGCCCTCAGATCTGGACCTGTAGATAAGACTATGGTCAGATTTTAAATGGCATTCCATTTACTTATTCAGAGATTGGTCAGAGATTAAGTGAGGAAGATCCTAGAGGCTGGGGTAATTTAACCAACTGGCAACCACTTCCTACCTGGTATCCCCTTACCACAGGGTCAGGGGAGAGGGGGTTCTAAGCATATTCCCCAAAGTTAAAGTTAGCCTTTCATTCATAGAGATTGAAACTTAAATTTACATGCTTTAATTTCTTGTCCAGTATCATAGATGCAGCATTACTTGTAACATGGTGATTGGTGAGGTCTAATGTGTTCTTTGGAGACACCTGCAAGCATGGGAGAAGAGGAGGTAAGCAGAGACATTAACAGCTTTTTAAATATCCTCTCACCCTCCGCAAACACTTGCCACATGAGAAAATAAAAGTGATTTATTGCTAACTGATGAGAATTTTGAGTTCAGTGAGTAATTTCTTGAAAACCTTGTTACTTCTGTCTTCTAATGTCAGTCTGGAGTCAAAAAGACCTACCTTTTCTCCCCCAAGTTAGTCAAATTGTTAACTGATCAAGAGAAAAATAAGGGGTCACATGAGATGCTCTTTTCAAATATCCACTGAATTTTACAACTTTTCTTACAGGGATCACACCCACTCCCATGAAACCCCACCTTCAAGCAGGATTGACACTCTCCAGGGGCATTTGACAAATATGCAGAGGGGGTAAAAGATATGATTAAGCAGTTGACAGAAGGGAAAATGCAAATGTTCAATAAACACATGAAAAGATGCTCAATCTCACTAGTCCAGGGAAACGCAAATTAAAGGTCGCATATAACTTTTGCTCATCAGATTGGCAAATGTTTGTTGGAAAAGAAAATGAGGAATGTGTAGTAGTTCTCACAGTGCCAAGAAGAAAAAGCCATTCTCATAATTAATGGGAACGTAAACTGCTATACCTTCTAAATCTATTATAATGACATAGTCAATGGCTCAATCATCCTACTTTGGAGACTATGTTCTACAAAAACAGAAGATTCTGTCCATAGGATACATGGACAAAAATTCATACTTGACATTATTTGTGGCAAAGACTGGAAAGAGTCTATCAAAAGGGGAAATACTGAATGGATTCATTTATAATCAGTAAGATATTGCACAGTCATTAAAAAAAAAAAAAAGTATGTTTTGTGACCTGGAGGTATCCATGATGTATTGTTAGGTGAGAAAAGCAAGTTGCAGAATACTAGGTGGAATAATCCCATTTTTGTAAAATCAAAACCTATACACAGACACCACATATATGAGGATTCTGATCCCCGGCCCAAACCCGGTGTGCTCCTATAGGCTCCAGTGCAGGCGATGATGAAGGTGGTAGCAGGCAGGGGCCCCCAAGCTCCCCTGCAGGAGAGCTGTGCTCCAGCACCAGACCTGTGCACACCCAGGGCACTACAGTGTCTGTGGGAGCAGCAGGTAAGGGCTCCACCACCCCCCACCTCCCACCCCCGCCGCATTTACAAGAGCAAATCTACATTGGCGGCAGCCCAGGCAGCCCCATGGGAGGAGTCCTGGCTCCGGCACTTTTGTACTTTTCTCCTTTCTCCATACTGACTCGGTACTTTTCCACTCAGAATCCTTTCCCTTCTCCATCCCCCACACCACCAATCCCTGGCTTAAAAGGCAGAGGCCTTTGGTCCACAGCTCCTCAGCAGTGAGAACATTCCCTCCTGTCCGTGCCTCATGTCAACTGACCCTCGCTTGCCCAACTGCCCTTCGGTGAGGAAAATGGAACACTGAGGAACTGGCACTTGTCTTTTCCTTCGCCTCTTGGCTGTGGGACCACAGTAAGTGAATGAAGGCTGACTGCTACCTTCAGTCTGGCTCATTGCCCTAACTGGACCACCTTGACACCTGGCTGCTTGACAGGGTAAAAGTACGTTTCATTGAATAGCGAGAAAGGCATGCAAGTAGGAGCGTTAATTTTTCTTCAATTCTCTCTTTGTTATTTGATTGCTGGAGGAAATGTATGTTCCTTTGGTAAAGTTTAAAGAGAAATCCATTTGGCTACATATTCACAGAAGTCCTGAAGTCCTACTAAATATGGATTCATTTTTGTTCCACTGCCAATGTTCGTGAACCCTGTGTGCCCCACACCCTAGACTGGACCCGGTGGCCCAATCACATGTCAGAGGTCATCAGAGCTCAGGCATGACCACAGAAACATCCTGTAGCCATGTCAGGAGCCACGAACTGAGAAGCCAGTGGCCACACTGTGTTATAAGAACTGGGTAAGCCCCAAAATGCCTTTATTATATACAGTGTTTTAAGAAGATGATGACGTTTGGAGAATCACAGGGCAAATGCAGGAAAACTTTTGTAGGACTCCCTTTCTGTGACCCTCGGGAGACCTAAAAGTCTGTGCTCGGCCAGGCACAAGCCAGAGCAGATTACCTCTCAGCCCTACTGCACCACCTCCCCTCAAGGTAAAACCTGTGGCCCTAAAGGAAAATCCCCAAATTCACAGTTAAATGATTTTGCAAATAGGTCCCCTATTAGACATGGTATAGAATTTTCACCCTCAGCAGAAGGCCTTATCCAAGTGGCACAAAGAGTAAGAAAAAAAAAATGGATACACACTTTTATGTATCAATATAGACTTTCTGTGTATGTAGGTATATACGCACACACCCACATGTAAGCACGCCCACAGGTACACACACACTCTAAGTTTAACACTGGTACACCCTCCAGAGCAGAAATGGGAAAGAAACACAAAATTGCCAGGCTGCTGCACTTAAAAAAGCAGGCAGTGGTGCCCAGCAGCCTGGTTTCCTTGGAATAAGAGATGTGAAAAGTCTTCAAAGCGAAACAAAAGTTAGGGATCAAGCTTACTCCTGAAGTCAGAATTGAAACGAATCACTTCATTTCACCACCCCTTGATTTCTTCTCTCTGAGGCATGGGAATCGTGGGCCAGCAAAGAAAACGAACGGAAGCTCACATCTGAAAGAGCGCTGATGGCACAGAGCTTCATTCCAGTCTCTCCTTGTTAAGAGGTCGGCCAGCTGTGCAGCACGGAACCCATTAAACACGTGTACATGTATGACACACAAATATACAGGAGGAAGGTCCTCCACCATCTACCCTTTGTAGGTGGTTGTTAAGTTCTGACAGTTGACCCAGGAGGGGATAATGTGAAAGCCAAAGCACTAAATGACAAATACTGAGGGGCAATGACTAATTGCCGAGCCCACTTCCAGCTCAGAAAGCCCGTGGATGGGAGAGGGGCACGGACACTATCAGAGGCAGAAGCGGAACCGGTCTGGGGATGAGCGTCTGTGGGTGACAGCCTCGCCTCGAGCTTGTCTTTTGCTCTGGGCCTCTGTGTCCTTGCCTCGAAAAAGAAGGGAGCAGCCCAGCTCATTTCTCAGGCACCTTTCAAGTCTAAATTTAAACGATTCTGAAAATAAGCCTGAGGTAGGTGGGGGAGACAGAGGGGCCAACTGCTCCAGTTACTGCTTCTCTTCTCGGGAGGGGGCCGTTGTCACAATTTAGATTCGAATAAATATAAACCAACAACAGAAGTGCCAGGATGGGAAAGGTCACCCTCAGTGCAGCTCTCAAATCATAAAGGGCAGGGAGCCCATTATCGAGCAAGCCCCCAATGTCATTTCATTGTTGTCACCCTTCCCCATGGAGTTCAGGGCTGCAAACAAAAGGAATCTTCGACACCGTTAAGAGTATTCATAGGATGCCCTGATTCCATTACACACTTTTTCAGTTGAAAGTGATTCGAAAAGCAACATTAAACTACACATTTCCAGAATGGAGGAGAAAATCTGATACAAGGTGACAAAGAGAAACCATTCGGAAAACCCTTTCTGACAGTGTATATCAATTCCCAAGTAAAGGGGCGCCTGGGTGGCTTAGTCGGTTGGGCGTCCGACTTTCGCTTAGGTCATGATCTCGCGGTTCGTGGGTTCGAGCCCCGCGTCGGGCTCTGTGCTGACTGCCAGCTCAGAGCCCGAAGCCTGTTTCAGTCTGTGACTCCCTCTCTCTCTGACCCTCCCCTGCTCACGCTGTCTCTCTCTCTCCTAGAAATAAATAAAACATTAAAAAAATTTAAAAAAAAAACATTCCCAAGTACAGGGAGGAGGCATCCATTTTGTCAAGAAGCATCAGACCTTGGGAGTTCTGTTCAGATGCAGCAGAAGTGTCTGTCTCCTTCAAAAGTATTAGAAATGTGTCGATGGAAAAGAAAGCAGGGCAGCTGACGGAATAAGCTGGGGTTACCACCATCAGAGGACAGCCAGGCTGTCGATGCTAATTAGAGGTGTCAGAAAATAGCTGAAGGGAAAAAGTAATCCCAGGAGCCTGGAATTAGTTTGGGTGTGTTTCTAGTCATTCCATTTTCAGAATGGATACTAAAGAAAAAAGTTTGCAAACACAATGATTCATTTAACAGAGCCTCAAGTACGCAGTTAAATTTTTCAGCAAAAACATTCACCAAAAAACGACTGAGAGGAAAAAAAAATTCTGATCTTTAAGTAGCAGCAAAAAAATAAGGGACCATTCGTAGAGCAGTTGCTGAATCAGATGTTCCTTGTTTTTCTCACAACCAGCCCGGTCTGTGTTTGTGCCACCCAGAATAACTTCTCAATGTCATAATCCTGCCACTTTCTACAAACATCTTCCTTTACCAGCAACCTTCATGAAACCCAATATACCGGTACAACATTTTCCAGACAAAGTAAAAGCCTCATAGTCATTAAAACTCTTTGAGGTGCTTATTATTTCTAAAAAAGAAATGACAAGGGGGTCCATCTATAAATTAACAGTGAAGTTCTTTGTTCTCCTTAAGACAAACACAACCTATGATCCACATTCCATAAAATTCATCCTTTTAAAATGTGCCATTCAGTGGTTTTTAGTACATCCACAAGGTCGTTCAACCATCACTACTACCTGCTTCTGGAACATTTTCATCACATCAGAAAAAAAACCTCACCCTACCGCTACCCATTAGGAGTCACACCCCACTCCCCCACATATTCTTAGGCCCTGGCAATCACTAAACTACTTTCTTTCTGTGGATTTGCTTATTATGATATCAATTGCCTATGATATCATTTAAATGAGATCATGTAATATACAGCCTTTTGCTCCTGGTTTCTTTCACTTAATATAATGTTTTCAAGGTTTATCCTTGTTGTAGCGTGCATCAGTACTTTACTTCTTCTTATGGCTAAATGAATCTTCCACTGAATAGATACACTGTTTATCCATTCATCAGTTAATGGGATATTTGAGCTGTTTCTCCTCCTTGATTACTGTGACCAACACTGCTATGAACACTCATTTACAAGTTTTTGTGTGATTATGTGTTTAATTCTCTTGGCTATCTTCTTGGGAGTGGAACTGCTGAGTCACATGGCAACTCCAGATTTAATTTTTTGAGGAACTGCCATTTGGTTCCCCAAGGTGGCTGTGGCATTTTACATTGTTGCCAATGGTGGGTTTCAAAACTTTCTCTTCAAGTACCGCGGAGTTAAAACTAAATTTATTTCTGAAAATCCCACAGTCATTTCTCATTTTACACAGTTTTCAAGTACTCTGCTAGAAAGGTTTGCCTGTATGCTTGGATTTCAGTGCACACACTCAGCACTTAATGGTTCATTTTCCATTTACCTTAGAGGACATGTATTTATATACAAAATAGAACATATATTCTGTTCTTCTCAAGTGCAGGGTCAATACCTATAATCCACAGCAATGCACAGGCCCCCAGCACAAATGTGAACACTTCTCGAGCTCCAGTGCGAGCACATTTTTCTCCCTGTAACAAGTAGCCAGACTGGGAGAGGCCACCAAATGCATGTATCTTTTTCTCTACTGTAGTCATTTTTGGAGTAAGATGGATCCCTTCCCCTCCTTTTTAAAAAATAAATGACTACAATAGCTCACTGTTTGTGTGCTAAGGCAGGTAGGACACGAGGAGTCTGGGAAGCCATCTCTTTACTACACCAGGTTAAGGTCACGTCCAATTCCAACCTCTTCACTTTAAAAAGGCAATGCAGTGGAGCCACGGAACAGAATCCCAGGAAGAGAAATAAAAATAGTTCAGGGGGTGGAAGGAAATTAAAGCATCTGTGGCATTGTAGTCTGAAGGAAAGAATGAGGAATGATCTGATCATACACT
Source organism: Proteles cristata cristata (assembly GCA_017311185.1). Taxonomy (NCBI): domain Eukaryota; kingdom Metazoa; phylum Chordata; class Mammalia; order Carnivora; family Hyaenidae; genus Proteles; species Proteles cristata. The sequence goes on from JAESUZ010003925.1 coordinate 173,940, forward strand.
CCTTCACACAATTCGAAATGGTTTTATTTAAAGAATGGTGGGTGACCAGTTCTTCATGCTCAGACTAAAGCAAACAAGAGGAAATTCTATTTAGATCAAATCAGTAAGATTCTATGGTTGCAATGGGAAAAGAGTTTTCAGATCTTCACATTATGGACTGATGGAAGCTCATGGGTTACCATTCATGGAATTCAAAAGGGCATGAGGGGGCTTCGTCTACATTTGTCTGCCAAGAGTCTGAAGGCTTCCTTCACTCTTCTTCTTTATGGTGCTAGAAATCAACAACTACATCTGCTCCGTGAGGGCAATGTCAGATCCACGAACAATTCACTCTAGACTGTGTAAGAGGGTCTTGCAACCTACACAGTGCAAGTGAACAGGGCATCCTCGTGGCCATGGCCCCTGTTCAAAATAAGCTGCATGATTTCACCTCACAGGGCAGGTGGGTTTACTTGCGGCCCATGGATAGGACAGAGGCTAGATGCCTTCCCTGTAAGGCCTCTCTGATTCTACCTGCTCATAGTTACCCCATGTCGGTTCCTCACACAACAAAGCCTTGGGAAGCCCAGTTCTCATTCACTGAACAGAACCATCAGGTGGGTTTTGGGTGCCAGCAGAAGTGTAGTGGAAAGCAATCAGGACTTGGAGTCCAAAGCCTAGTTCAAGCTATGAACTAGCAATGCTAGGAAAATCAGCCACTCTGAGACTTGATTTTTCCCATGTGAAAAATGGGACAGTACGACTTTCTTCAGATTAGATGAGTTTAATAATGATGCTGATTGAATCATTAAAGGAAATTTACATATCCCAAAGTCAAACTTAAACAGTTACTTGAAACTTTGTTATTTTGTACAATAACTGTCCACAATTGTGACCCTAAGGAACTATATAAACGAAAAAATAAACTATACTTGGTGGCCTCACTTAGGCTTTAATGATAAAATGGTATGATTTCCCATTGTCATTTCCAGTCATGTGCTCATAACTCCAAAATTCCATAGAAGAGAGATTGACCATGTAGTATTGGTGCATTGCTGTTTCTCTTGATCTCTAGCTTTAAAACTCCACCCTCTTCATTAGTATTAATGTCATAATATGCTAAATATTTTTCTAAGCATATGTGTCATTGACAATTTTATCTTGACTAAGATATATAAAAGGTTCCTCTGCCAAATTCCCTCTTCTTACAAAAATTCTTAACCTATAATTTACCAGAGGCTACTGCAATTGTCCAAGTGAAGAATGAGAGTCTGGACTATGTCCATGGGAATACAAAGAAGTCTTAGAGATAAAATACATTGTAATTTTTATTTGATCTGTACTTATTATATGCACATAATTTTTAAATATATTCTCCCAGGTAAAGGAAATGAAAGGTCTGGGCATCCACTGATATTCCCAACTTGGTCACTGGAGGGTGATAATGTTATTAATGGCAGGGAGAAAGGAGAGAAGTCAATCTGGTGAAGACAATACTACATTTTGATTCTGCATGTTGAATTTGGGCCATGTGCCTGATGCCCAGGTAGGAGGCCGGGGGTGGAGGGTGACACACAGCTGGAAATGTGGGTGTGCTGCTCAAGAATGAGGTCAGCGCTAGAATGGGGTGCCTGGGTGGCTTAGTCGGTTAAGTGTCCGACTTTCGCTTAGGTCATGATCTCGCAGTTCGTGGGTTCAAGCCCCGCGTCGGGCTCTGTGCTGACTGCTAGCTCAGAGCCTGGAGCCTGTTTCAGTCTATGACTCCCTCTCTCTCTGACCCTCCCCTGCTCATGCTCTCTCTCTCTCTAGAAATAAATAAAACATTAAAAAAAAAAAAAAAAAAAAGAATGAGGTCAGTGCTAGAAAAACAGACTTGGGAATAGTTACGTGGTAGTCAAAACCAGGGAACTGAAACAAGTGTTCCAGGAAATGTATACAGAAAAGGTGGGTATAAATATGAACTGAGAACATAGAAAGCTGGGTCTATTCCTTCATTTTCCTGGTGAACACTTCACAGAGTAAGTCAATGAACTGAAGTTGCCCTCTACAGTGTTCTCCACAGAATATTCTTCTGAGTGACAATAGAAAACCACCACAAAAGAAAAAAAAAATCAGCTCCAAAGAGCCTGGGAAACACTTTTTTTTTTTTTTTTTTTGCCACAGGGACTTTTCTGAGCCTTTTGTATACTAATATGGATTGTTGTTTTCTAAGAATAGATATCTGTATGATAATCCCAAAAGTGTCTAGGGGAGGAAGCTCTTAACCTCTCCTCACTTCTCTATAGGTGCGGGTTAGATTCAAGGACAGATGCACTTGACTGAGCTGCAGCCTAGGGACACAGGAGGCTTCACTACTGGTAGCTTCACATCTTACTCACAGAAGCCTTGTCAGGTAAAAGTAAGGAGCTGCTCTCTCTGGGGAAAAAGCCACACCATGCATCTCTCTCTCTCTCTCTCTGACTGACTCCATTTTCTTTTCTGAGATGCACTTCATTCACAGTCCTGTAGGAGTAAATGGGGTAGAGACTAGGATAGAGGCTGCCTTGAAGAAAGGTAAGCTCTTTCTTTCTCCCCACTCTTTGCCTTTCTCCATTCTGGCTCTTCTCTAAATAGCTTGCCAACTGAGAGAACTTGGGGTATGTTCCAGCTGCTCTGACTTCAACTGGTTCTGACTGGAAGTTTGAGGGCTTTCTTGTTCTGGTTCTCATTTTATTTCTTTATTTGCTGCCTCTCTGGAATGACTTTCCCTCATCACCAGGGATAGGAAGAAAGAGGTAGGCTGTTCTGGTCCTAAGCCCTGCACCTGACTCCAGCTTAACCAAAGAAGACTTCGACATGTTCTAGCATGGCTCAGGAAGGAAATGCAGTGTGATCGAAGGCCAAGATTTGTTACTTATAAAATGTGCTCCCCTGTGCAAAGATTTCTTTATTCATCTTTTTTGGGATTGGTAAGTCCAGAATAGGACCTGGGAATTACGGGTTTTGAGGTCATGGCCACACAGCTTCTTCTTCCTCCCTAGACCTTCTACAAAAACCAGACTGAGTTTTAACTCAGCCTCTGCAGAATGGTGTCACCCCTGTCCAACTTCCCTAATGGCTCTCATTTCAGAGACAGGAAATCTCTCTGACATTTACAGGTGAAGAAACATATTTTGGACTTTGTGTTTTTGTCCTTTTGCAAACACTCAGCACTTCGGTATGGAGTTAAGATCCCATTACTTCTGATGGGAAGGCCAAGGGTGAACAGTACCACCAACCTATCAAAAGTGTTCACAAAACTAAAGCCCAAAATAGATTTACACTTATGTAACATGGTGAAGACAACAGAACTGGCCTGCTTTAGTTTTATTTGACAAATGGAAGTGATTGAGGAAGAGACTAACTGGCTGCCTGAGAGCAAAGATGGGATGCTGACAGATAACAAAACAAAAAGACATACTATGTTATTGTTATTTTATCTGTTAGACTGAGAAGCGGAAAATAGCTTTGAGTAAGACAAACAAACAAACAAACAGACAGAAAACCACAAAAAAACTAAAGTCTGAGATAGAGGAAACCATTTCAGAAGAGGTCTCTGCCATAATAAATGAGATCAAGTCCTCTGGCTTCAACAGATTTACATCTTGGGGACCTCAAGTCCTCAGAAATGAAGCTGACACAGTTCTGTTAGGGATCCGGGAGGACCTGAAGTGAAGACATGTGCTTGAAGATTAAAGACAGGCAAACAAACACAGTCAGATCCTAGTTTCAATGAGATGATGGATTCATCAGCTGAGGAGGAGGCGCTTGGTATCAATCTGGAGTAAGATTCTAGAGCAGGCCAATAAAGAAAAGGCATGTGAGGGCTAATAAAGGAAAACCCTGGTCCCTGGCTTGGGACCAGATCATGACCTAAGCGAAAGTCGGACGCTTATCTGCCCAGATGCTGACAGAGAATAAATCATGTCACTCCCAACCCGCCCCCCATCCCCTTTTCAGTCCAAGTAAAAGAAATACTGCAGGCAGAGTGTCAATTTGGACTTCAGAAACCAACACAATCTTTCACGATCTTTTGATGGACAATGAAGAATAGGAACTAATCTAAGTAAAAGCAAGCAAGTGAAAAATGGTTGAAATGGCCACAAAATATAATGAGTTTGAGTCTGTTAGACAGTCATTATGACTGGGGGATAAGGAAAGTCAGAGTGAACTTAAGGATGCGGTCTTCACAGAGCATAGCTAGCAGCTCTACACTGCACGGATCAATTCAGCTCTGAGTAGTGCCATGTGTGAAAAGGGAAAAATCACAAAACAGGGTGAGGGGCAGAGACCTGGATGATGAGGGGCTCAAACCAGCTGGCCGAAGAATGTGTGAAGAAAACCAGGGATGTTCATTCTGAACAAGGTTTGTGGAGGATTACAACAGGTAGCTTTTAATATCTGAAGGACCAACAAAGTACAAGACTAAATGATCATCCCTGCGCAGTAGGAATATGCCTTTCCTTTTCGTTTTTTTTTAAGAATTGTATTTTTTATTTATTTTTAAGAGAGAGAGAGAGAGACAGCGTGAGCAGGGGAGGGTCAGAGGGAGAGGGAGATACAGACTCTAAATAGGCTCCAGGCTCTGAGCTGGCAGTCAGCACAGAGCCCGACGCAGGGCTCGAACCCACGAACCGCGAGATCATGACCTAAGCGAAAGTTGGACAGTGGTGTCCAAAGGAGAAACTTAGGCACTTGGCTTCCATGGAAGCGTATGGATGCCTTTCCCATTTCCAACACAAGAATGTACAGGAAATATTTATACTATGGACTAGTACAGTTGAACAACTTCCTTTGGACACCACTGATCTCAGCGAAAACGGGAAATAGTTTCTCTGTTGAAAATTACACTCCTTATTTTGTTGGTGATCATCTTCCTCTTTGCCTTCACCCTACCATCCATGCTCTGATAATTCATAACTGAATCTGAGAGTGCAAGGGAGAGTGGAGATAGTAGGTGTCATGGCTGACACATCTCACATGGTTGGAATGACTCAGTTGCCTATGTACACAAAAGAACCAAACTGTGACCGTTGGGTGCCATTGGGCCATTGGTCTCTCTTCTGGGCCTCGCGATTGGGAGTGCTTTTTCTGGTTGCCCACCCTCTCCCCGGCCTCATTTTCCAGCTGGACCAATCACAGCATCCAGTGCGCCTTGTGAAGTCTGGAAGAGGAGATTTTTCTTCTTTGACTTGACCCCTTGGAAATCCTCTCTGGCTTTAGTTAAACCTTTACTGACATCCCAGCCACCTCTCCAGTTAGTTTAACTGGGTCCACCTGGTTCACGGTTAGGAAGTCCTGGTTTCTCTCTCCCTCTCATTGCTGCTGCTCCTGGAAGAGAGGATTCCATAGCTATTTAACTTTTCATGTGCCATCATCTCTTCCCTAGCTCCGTCAGTCAGCTTCTGTGAAAATCAGTTGCACAAATTACTCTCACCCCCCTCTACTTGTCCTCTATTTCTCCGTAAATACTCTTCAGTGTTGCCAGCTCAGCAGCAGCTGAGGAAGAGGTAAATTTGCTGGAAGAAAAACACACTTGAGTAAATCCACCAGAAATGTGTCATCAGAGATACACCATTTTCAAATGTTCTCAGGGCAAGGTTCAAGTTATAAGCTTGTGCTTATAATAACCCTGTTGGAGAGCCACTTCCTATGACAACACCACTCTATAAAACACTCAAGGAGAAACACAATCCATCAAATCCCATGTTTCCGCATCCCATTTCTATGGCCCTATTCAGCTTTACATTTTGAATGTCTGGCACCAGTCGGCAAGTCCCACATGCCACAGAACAAGAGGCTCTTGGAGCACAATCACCCTAGTCCCATTGGCTGGTCCCATTCACAATTACCTCTTAAAGGAGAAACACAGATGGAAGCTTTCCCCAAGCAAACATTCACAGCCTTAGCCTGGGGCAATTTAAGAGTGAGGTTCAGAAGCAATCGGAGAGAGCATTAATAAAGCTGTTTGTTATCATTCGAAACATGAGTTTGTTATTCAAGAGGCAAACTGGTGCATGAAGCTGAGTGCTTAATGCTGGCCTGGGCTCCTAAAGTTATATATCCTAATTATAATCACATTCCTTCAGTCACAGATGAAAACATTCATACTTTCTCATGTTTAGCTGGGATCACTTAGAGTCATCCGTTGCAGTCATGGGAGCTCTTTCATGAGAATCAACGTCTTCATTTGGTTTCCACATGAATAACTCTTGGAAGCTACAAAGTCTTTGAAGAGCATCTATTTTTGCCTTGAGGTCTGGTGGCATCAGGGTTCACATGAACCTCACAGATGAAGACTATCTGAGTGTGATTTCATCTGTGCCTACAGTGTTCTCACCAAAGGGAGGTCTCTGCATGTGTGGCATTTCTGTATCTATATGGCTGATGTGTTTATTTGTAGTTAAAATTGTTTTCACCAGTTTCTGAGGAGTAAGGAATTTAAGGATGATCTACGATGCATGTTCATCAGGGAATAAATGTGGGAGAATTCACTGGGACAGTTAACCCCAAGCACAGCTTTTGACTGCATCAATGTTTGCTCCACTTCAGCAGCGGGACATGGCTTTGCCAAGGCTTCAAACTTATCTGTGCTCACAACTGCAATCTTTCTTCCCTTGCTGGCTACATTTTATTTATACCTTTAAACTGTGGATGGGACGCCAGGGTGACTCAGTCAGTTAAGAATCCAACATCGCCTCAGGTCACAATCCTGCAGTTAGTGAGTTCGAGTCCTGCATCGGGTTCTGTGCTGACAGCTTGGAGCCTGAAGTCTGCTTCATATTCTGTGTCTCCCTCTCTCTGCTCCTCCCCTGTTCACCCTCTGTCTCTTTCAAAAATAAACATAAAAAAGATTTTTTTAAACAGTGCAGGAAAAAAAAAAAGGGTGTCTGACCCACGAGAGGTTTCACACAGTCAGAAACTATCTGGCAGTGAAATGAGTTTCTCTTTTCCATGAAAGGTTGTGGTGGCCAGACCACTTCCCAGAATGACTAAAAAAAAAAAAAATCGTTTGTCCTGTAAATGGATATAAAATGGCCAAATGATCTGGAGTCGCAAGCATGGAGTCCCAGGTTGAGACTGTTGGACTCTAGTATACAAAACTTTTAAGCATCACTGCATGGGGTACCATGGCAATGAACACTCGACTACCCACCACGGACTGATCACTGAATCCACATGGGGTAAGCACCCCCATGTGGGACAAGATTTCAGACCATCCACTTCAAAAGCAGTGGTCTGCTCTTCAGCAGAAGCTAATGCAGTCTAACTGTTCACTCCTTGACAAAGAAGGTGAAAGTACAACATCAACTGCTACAACCTCTGTGAGCCCCCAGCTCATTGCCTCCACAGCTGCTCTCTTAGGGGATAATTAGAAAGAACCCGTCAAATAGAAAGTTGAAATCACTAATGCGATGCTAATACTTATTGCAGATCATCAAACATTTACTAGAGGTGGGTAACACAGAGATGCAGTAGATGATGTTTCTTCACAGAAATTTTTGAGATCAGGGGTGTCTGGGTGGCTCAGTTGGTTAAGTGTCAGGGTTCAGATCAGGTCTTGATCTCGCTGTTCATGGGTTTGAGCCCTGCATTGGGTTCCACACTGTCAGTGTGGAGCCTGTTTGGGATTCTCTCTTTTTCTCTGAGCCCACCCTCCCCTCCACTTGCTTGCTTGCTCTCTCTCAAAACAAATAGATAAACTTAAAAAAAAAATTTTTTTTTTTGAGCTTAAAAATCTTATTAGTTTGATTGTTTCATTTTGGGGATGAAGAGACCAAGATCTAGGGAGGTTAGGGGTTTAGCTGGACTGAAACCCGTCTTACCTTTCACCTCAGGGTTCCACCCTATGCTAAGCTTCCCCCTCCTTATGGGGGACCATTACTTCCCACCTAAACTCCTGGTGTTTTCTGAACATTTAGGGACACTCACTGATGCCTTCTACTACCTTGTAACAAATGCCAGGATTCTTTCCAGGCCGGAAGTCCTGCCTTAAATCAGCCATCACCTTTTCTTTGCCTGCACTGGGTTTCTTCCACATGCCAGTGATGACCACCCTCCATCTTCTCTCCTTTGTAAAATCCAGTTAATATTTAAAATGTTGAACTCTGGTGAATTTCCCTCCAGACCATTACCAGGGACAAAAATAGTGAAATGAGAACAAGCGGGAGTGACCCAGAAGACAAGACAGAGTGTACACCCAGAGAGATCACTTACTCTGCAGCCAGGATGTTGAGAGGTACCATCTGGGGACAGCCAACTCCCCTGGCTTACGTCCTACATTGTCAAGAGGGGAAACCATGCACCGGAAATCTAGGCATGCCCTAAATTAGTGAGAAGAGACCATGGCTGCAAACGGTTGACAGAACTGAACCACCAACATGAAGCAAATCTGCCTCACGTTTAGATAATAGCTGTACTGACCAAAAACACTCTCAACACACAGAAGGCTCAGCCTCTAAAGGTGCTTGAAATTTTAAGCCATAAAAAATGGACTGAAATAAAACCCATGTGACCTTGAGCATAACGGGAGCCCCAGTAACACCTCAGTTTCACTGATCAAATTACAACTTCTAAGACTTCTTCCTCCCCCTTGTTTTCTTTCTTTCAACAAATTCTCCCAGAGTGCCTCCCCTGTGCCAAGCACAGGGAACAGGGAACCTGAGAGTACAGTCTGCTGCCCAGAGCTTACAGCCTGGGAAGGGCAGTGGTCTGTGCAGGAGGTTGGTGGGGAACCGCAGAGGGAAAGGCTGGGGGTTAGGGGGTACACAATGAGGCTGAAGGACTGGCAATGGGGAGCCACATGGAGAGCCGGGGCGGGGGGCAGGGGCAGCGCAGGCTGAGGCAACTGGGTGCACTAGACCTCCAGGGTGGGCATGTGCTGGGCACACATGAGGAGTTGGACCCTGGGACAGTGAAGATGACCAGACGGACGCGGAGCAAAGAATGTATCTTCTATAAAATAGATCACGCTTGTTGTGCAAGGAAAGTGAATCGGTGTCGGACAGAACTGAAAGAGGGAAACAACCCTGTCATGAAGTTTAAGTGTGAGATATGTCCTTACTCAGGTTGGGTAATGGAGATCACGAGAAACAATGTATTCACGAGGTAATCTGGAATCAGAATTGACAGAACTCGGGTTAGGCTGGATGGGGAGCCAGGGCAGAGGGGCTGAGGCTGTGTTTATCAGGTGTCTCCATGCACCAGGGAACATATCCCCACAACTAACCATCTCCTTCACATTTCAGGTCCCTGTACACCCACCATGTAGTGTCATCCCTAGGCCAGGTGCACCTGCTTGCCTAGACTCCTTTAAAGAACATTTTAAAGTCCACAGTGGCATCGATGCTGTCATGGCCTTTTCAAACAACAATGCTATGTATAAGCAATTTTTTGGAGAGCCTAAGCAGAGCTAAGCCTGCTTCTGGAAGAGCTTTGAGGGGATACAAAGCTGAGATTTGATTCCTGCCACAAATGAGCTCTAGTCTATTAGTAGAGGGAGGAAGAGATGCTCAATTAGGCTGCAGCAGGAAAACAACAGCACAGAGAAGAGGGGTGCCTGGGTCTCTGTGCACAAAAAGTCACCAGGAAACAGGTCTCTGCCTGGGAAAGGACAGGGGACACAGGAAAGACACCAAGGAAGCAGTGATACCTAACTTGAGTCTTCTAGAAGACATCCAAGGGACACTGGACAAGGAGGGAGGCAGTAGCATGTTTTAAAAACAAGGGGAAGAGGCCAGTCTTGTTTTGGGGGGCGTAAGTACATGGTCTGGCATTGCCAAGGCTTGTGATATGAGGATAAGTGACAGGAGACAAAGGTAAAGGCAGGCTGACAAATAAGTCTAGAATCTGGACTCGTTTCCACAGATTAAAAGTCACTGAAGGGCTTTAAACAGGGAAGCAGCATGGCCACCAGCGTATCTGGGGTCCTAGGAACTGACTGGCTGAGTACCAGAGAAGCAGCAATCCCCCTAAGCCTCATGAGGCTCCTAGAAATTCTACCAGAGACGATGTGGTCTACCGACAGGGTTTGCTAATACACAGGAGGGAGACGGGAAAGAGAACGCGTGGTCACCATAACCCAGGTTTTGAGTTTAAGTCACTGGGCACTGTAGTGGCACCAAAAATGAAATCGGAGACCCAAAAAAAGACATTGTTTGTGAAAATTCCTTTAATTTGGGGCATATTCATCATGAACACGTTTGTAGTACAGCTTATTTACTTAGACCCTACCTTGTTCCAGAAACGATTTAAAGGGAGATTACACAAATAGACACTAGATAAAATAAAAAAATAAATATATGTGGAAAATAACAATACGGAAGATCAGAGGTGCTTAGCATGTGTTGTCCCAAATGCTTCCTAACAGCAGCACCCAAACCAGCCCCATCAGCTTACTCATCTCAAATGAAAATGAGTCCATCCAAAATGGTCCAAAATGAAAAATCCATCCCATTCCTTTCCCTAAAATGCACAGGAAAGCCCTCTGTGGTACTTAGGAAAGAGGACTCTGTGATGAAGCAAACAGGTCTATAAACCTGTAGTAAATGCAGTAAATGCAGCAACCCATTTCACCCAGAGCTGTGTCTTGCAGCCTTCTCGAAGGGAGGTGCATGGTATTAAGACAGCGGGTCAGAAAACCAGGGCAGGGAGTCACAAGGGTGGGGACCAGCCCTAATTCAGGGATAGACCTGGGAATTTCTAGAGGGTTGTTAGAACTAGAAATCCTCCCTATGTACGGTCATGAGATGGGGGAGAGGAGTCCAGTTTGGGCAGCATCTGGACACAAGTGCTAGATGAAGGTGCATGAGGCAGCTGAGGGTGGGATGTGGAGCCGCTGGCAGAAGAGGACACCCTAGGGTGGGGGGCATTTAAGGGGCAGGAGACATAGAGTAAAATCCTTGAAGCCACCAAAGAGATGGCTTCCAGAAGGGACAGATTATGCGTTTATGGCAGCTGCCTTCAGTCCCTTCTGTAAGGAGGTGTTTTAGTTAAGGTATTACTAGCTGCTATAACAGATAAGCCTTACAAATCCCAGTGGCTTAGCACGATACGTTTATGTCACATATGAAACATCAAGTCCACTTAGCAAATTAGGAGGTTGGTGGAGGGAGTCCTAGGGAATTAGGTGGCTGGGAGTTCTGGCTGCTTCAGCACGCACTTCCCAGGGCAGCCCTGGTGATCAACCTCTCATCACAGAACAGGGACAATGAGAGGATGGTGTGCTCAAGAGCTTCCTTGGAGGGGAATAAATTACCACAAGCTTAGAGGCCTCCAACAACAGAAATTCACTCTCTTACAATTCTAGAGGCGAAAGTCTGAAACCAAGAATCCGCAGGGTTCCACTCCCTCTGAAGGCTCTGGGGAGAATCCTTTACTGCCTCTTCCAGCTTCCAGTGGGTCCTGGCAAGCCTTGGCATTCTTGATTAGTGTCACTTAACCTTAAACTTGGCCTCTACCTTCACATGTCATCTTCCCTGGGTCTCTCTGCCTTCACCTGGCCTTGTAAGAAGACTAGTCATTGGAGTTAGGGCTGCCCTAGTCCAGGACTACCTCATCTTAACTTCCATCTTTTTTTTTTTTTTAATATTTTTTTATTTATTTCTAGGAGAGAGAGAGAGAGAGACAGCGAGCAGGGGAGGGTCAGAGAGAGAGGGAGTCACAGACTCTGAAACAGGCTCCAGGCTCTGAGCTGGCAGTCAGCACAGAGCCCGACGCGGGGCTCGAACCCACGAACCGCGAGATCATGACCCAAGCGAAAGTCGGACGCTTAACCGACTAAGCCACCCAGGCGCCCCTTAACTTCCATCTTAATCACATCTGCAAAGACCCTATTTTCAAATGAGGTCACATTCACAAATTCGAGGGCTAGGACCTGAAGATACCTTTTTGGAAGACACAACTAAACCATTACAGCATATAGGAGGCTTTTATGGGTCAGATCTGAGAAGTGGCATACATCACTTCTGCGCACAACCCCTCTGCAAAAACTTCACCATGCAGCCATGCCTAAGTGCAGAGAAGGCTGGCAGCGTAGTGCCTCATGCCCAGGAGAAAGAGGAAAAGTGTTTAAAGAGCAGCTAGCTAGCTCCACCATAAGCAGGGTAAGGTGACTAAAGTGGTGGGGCCAGAGCCAAGGCCATGGGAAGAGGAGAAGCTGAGCCAGCAACAGCTATCCTGGGAAGGTCTTAAGGAAAAGGAACTGGTGAGAGGAGAGAAGAGCAGAGAGGGGAAGTGTGTGTAGGATGAGGGAGCGGTGAGCGTGTGTGTAGGCAGAGGGAATGAATGAAGACAGTGAGGGGTTGAAGGCTTAGGTACAGCCTGTGTTTTGGAAGCAGCCAGGACCAAGAACGCTGGTGGAGGTAATCAGTATATCCCTCAAGCCTAATACAGCAGTGTGTAACCTTCTGTGAAATGCCAAATGCTAACAGAAAAGATCGCTGGGGTTTGTCTGGCTCTCTAAGCCCACTATCTGATTTCGTTCAGGCCTGTGCTGGGACATACTTTGTACAGATCATCACACGTGCTTATGTGCCCATACCCTATGTGCCAAGGCACGGGCCTAGAGAGCAGGTTCAACTCGGGGATATGGGCGAAGAGGAACACCAATGTGTGAGCAAAGTCAGAAGGCTAACCCGGCCATGTGCCTGCAAGGAAGGCATCATCATTATGCACAGATATGCTGGGAAACCCATGAGTGCTGTTTCTCCTTCAAGCACCACTGGACATTCCCAGTGTGGTAGACCTCAAAGTTCTTATAGGAATGTTGGGTCAGCCAGAAGACCGCCTGCTGGCAATACAGTAAAATAATATTATTAATTAATGCCTTGGCATCACATAATTACATACTTGTTACTGTCTAGCTCTTCCTGGTGTGGCTTCATCACTCCCAAAAGGCTCTGGCCTTCAAACCTATGCTATTCGGGAATAAGGTTTTCTACAAGAGCCCGAGTTCAAGAAAAGCTAAACTGTGTGTGTGTGTGTGTGTGTGTGTGTTTCTATGGGGATTACTACGTTAGCCTCTTATGCAGCTGAATCACAGCAGCCATGACATGCAGACAAGGCCTAATACAATGTCCCGTGAGGCAGCACCCACTCCTCAAGCAGAGGGCAAAAGGAATAGCTGTGGAGTCACCAACACCAGTCATAGGGCCTGTTTGAGAGACTGCACATAATCTGAATCCCTTCTGGAACACAGCATGAAGAGCGGTTGGTTAAGTCTTTTTATTTGACATTTATTCAGTGCCTTCTATAGGCAAAAGTACTATATGAAAATATGGGTACTGAAAACACAGTACTATACAGTGGTTTTTAATAACTTCACAGAGGGGCACTTGGGTCTGGATCGGTTAAGGGACCGACTCTTGATTCCAGCTCGGGTCATGATCTCATGGTTTGTGAGTTTGAGCTCTGTGTCTGGCTCTCAACTGACAGTGTGGAGCCTGCTTGGGATTCTCTTTGCCCCTCCCCCACCCATGCATGTGCGTGCACATGCACACGCACACACTCTCTCAAGATAAATGAAACTTGAAAAGATAAAACAAAAATTAAAATTTCATCAAAAACCATAAGGGCCTGAGATGGGGGATAATAATTATTGCCATTATATTAATAAAAAATGTACTGAACAATTACTCTATGCCAGGAATTTATGTAATACCATGTTACACACTTACAATCCTCCTACCAACCTTATTATAGATAAGGTATCATATAATCCCCATTTCACTGATCAACACACAAAGGCACAGAAAGGTTGGTTACTGTAAGGTCACACAGCACTCTGGGTAAGTGGCAGAGCCGGGACCAGAACCTAGCTAGACTGTCTGCAGAATCTGCGTTCTAACTGGTCTCTAACCTGTCCTACCGCCAAGCACTCTTACCTATTCTACATGCTGAGACTCTGCTACACGACTTTGTTTAAATGAAGGGTCTGAAAAGTGAATTGAGTCTAGCCAATTGAGAATTGGAGCTGCCTGCTTGGAAGAGCAACCCTGTGTCCTTGGAATACCAGGGACAGTTATGGCTCTTGCCAGCTCAGAGCTACAAAGAACATGACTGAGGGTATGGGGGTGGGGAGGGAACTAGACATAAACTTTGACATAGGAAAGAACCAAACCGTGGGGGGGTGGGGGCGCAATAGAAAGATGAATGATAAATCAGTGTGAAAATTAATGACATGAATCCAGTTTTTGCAGGCAGGTCTGAAGGCCCATGGCAGGGCATGAGTTCCCACTAAGCAAATGCCAAAGGCTCTTGACTGCCTGGCATGCCCCGGGGAAAGAAAAGCAAGGATCCAAGAGCTGGGTAGTCAAGCACAGCCCAATGCACGGGGTCAGGCAGGCCCTGGGCCCAGCAGCATGATTGAGGGCTTCTTGTGCTACTTAGCTCCCTGGGAAGCATGACCTTGACTTCACAGCTATGTCTTGCAAGGAAAAAACAAAACAAAACAAAAAACAAAAACCTTGTTTGTTGAATGCCTGAGAGCCTGGAGGCTTTTTTAAGGGTTTTGCTGGGGGGTGGGGGTGGAGGATGACTTTTTCTGTGTTACTTAGAGACAACCCTTGCTTGCCAATACACTAGGTTAAAAAAAAATCACAAAACTTGAGAGCTGGAAAGAATATTAGAGGCTGCCTAGCATGCCTTCAATGAACCTCAAGGATGACTGTAAACAATATGGCCCCACCACCACCCCCAGTGGTGTTATAGAATGTGCTAACTTGAATTCTGCATGTTGTCCATATCCAGTCTGCTAAGAACGTACTTCTAGAGTCCAGAGCTAACATCTGGTGGCAGTATTAGGTAAGATGGGCTGTACTTCACACGAGAGTCCCAAAACAGGAACGCTCTCCGAAAAGTTCCCAACACGTGTCTTTACATCAGTCCCAGAGGTAATACAGCTCTTTCATAGTCAAGCCATCTGTACTGTAATATAAAATTTATTTTACGTTGCATATTTTTACGATAATCTAAGACCTACTAAAGCGGCAAACTCTATTCATAGTGTTGGTAGTAACAGCAGTAATCATAATATATTGGTAATCAATATTAATAACTAACATTTATTAGATGCTCCATATGGCAGAAAGACACTTGTCTGAATATTTCAAACACACTCAATCGGCACGCGATAATGCTTTTACATGCACTGTGTGTTTTGCTTCTTTATTTTTTTGACTGTCAGTCTCCTCTCCCTAAAATGCAAGCTCCAGAAGCACAGTGGGATTTTTTCCATTATTAACTAAGTATCAAGTTTCCAGAGTACTGCCTGCCTCAGTGGGCATTCAAGGATTTTTTTTAAATGTAATTAATTCATTTAATCCTTGCAGTGTCTCTGTGATACAGGGACTGTTACAATTCCTATTCTACAGATGAGGGATCTGGCATACAGAATGGTTCAATCGCTTGCTCAAGGTCACACAATAGATGATGGAGCTGGAATTCAAACCCAGGCCTCCTGGCTTGAATTCCTGCACTTCTAACCAATACTTAGCATCTCTGACTCTTTCTGTTAATACACACAATAGCTAACATATGCAGAGTGCCTACTATGTACCAGCCACATGAGTTAAATGTCAAGGTGAGGCTGGAAGTCTTTTTCCTTTGAAAGCACTTGAGCTGATTCTTAGGGAACCACTCTAGGAACCATTGGTCTAACTCAACACCCTCCCCCCTCCCTTTTTTTTAACAGATAAAGAAAATGAAGCCCAGAGAAATTGCCTTTCTCCAGTTCCCACTAATAGCTAGTAGCAGAGCTGAAACTAGAACCCTCATTCCCTTCCTTTTCTTCCCTTTGCAATTTGCTTAGCATGCACTCAGTAGGATCGGCTGTGTCTAGCATCCAACACTCTTTCTGCCCTCCTATCCCTGTCCGCTAACCTTTTGCTGAGCTACCATCTACCCTAGGGCATTATGAAGAATATTTTATTTTCTCCTTGGCTGATAATTTCAACATTCTGAGATAAAAGAGCATAAATACAGAACCCTGAAGCAATGAAGAAATGAAGGTTTCCAGAGTGCGGATGCCTGGTGCTGCCCTGGTTGCCTCAATGAGATGGCAGCAGAAAGAACACTGGGGTGGGAGCCTAGAAACCAGGAGGTGAACTCCAAACTCGATCCCAACTGTGAAATGGTCCCAAATTAACATCACTCTCTGAGCCTCCATTCCCTTCTTTGGAAACAAGTGGAGATAAAAAGATCCAGTTAATGGGTCTCAGAGATGTCGTCCACAGCTCTGAAATTTGGTGACCACTAAGGAATACCCAGTCAGAAGCCGACCTGACCAGCTCAGCTCCCTGCACTCTTGAGGCCCGGATCCATTTTCCTCCACTGTCTTCTCGGCTTAGATGACAAAAGACAGATAAGATGCCTCAAACCTCAAGCCCAAAGAAGCATTTCTTTTCTTTTCTTTTTTTTTTCCTGAGAGAGACAGTGTGGGCTAGGGGAGGGTAAGAGAGAGAGGGAGATACAGAATCTGAAACAGGCTCCAGGCTCTGAGCTAGCTGTCAGCACAGAGCCTGCCACGGGGCTCGAACCCATGAACCATGAGATCATGACCTGAGCCGAAGTCAGATGCTTAGCTGACTGAGCCACCCAGATGCCCCCAAAGAACCTTTTCAAATGCCACCTATACCAGTTCTGATGGGGCTCAATCCCCTGGGAAGCTGGACCACACAGATTTCCCCAGATCTGAGCCTCCCAGGAAGCCATGACCTGGGCTCCTGGTAGCTTCCAAACGGTCCAGTGCTGACCTTCAGGCCCTCAGAGGCTCTAATTTACTGATCCTAGCACTTTGTCTACCACTGAATATTAAGGATGAACACTTTGCAAAGCTTAACTCCTTTCTAAATCTGAACTAGCAGCTCATAGGTTAGTGGCTGCCTATGGGCCTGGGCAATGGGTGACACCTTTCCCTTAGTATTACATCCTACCCTCCACATGAGGAGGAAACTCTTTTTAAAAAACATTTTTAAAAAATGTTTATTTAATTTGAAGGGAGGAGGGGCAGAGAGAGGGAGAGAAAGAATCCCAAGCAGGCTCGATATTCAATGAAGAGCCCCATATAGGGCTTGATCTCATGACCATGAGATCATGACCTGAGCCAAAATCAAGAGTCAGATGCTTAACTGAGACACCTAGATGCCCCAGGAGTAGACTCTCTTTTACCTCTTTGTTCTAAATACTGTCCCCCACCGCAGTACCTTCTCATGCCCCTATGACCACTATCATTACTGGTACAACCACCACTACCACGAGTACCACACACCTGCCGCCACCATCATGGCCACTCCCGCTCCTGCTGCAGCCTGCCTCTCAGTTGGTGGAGCCAATAAAACTGTCTGGGATCAGTTTCATGTTTCTACCCCCTATCCTCTCCACCCCTCCATGGTCCCTTTGACTCATCCTTCTGGTACCTTCCCAAAGGGAAGTGGTTTTCCAGAACACCTCATACAGGTTTCAGTGTATCACAGATGTAAAGTAGCAGCTGGCCCTACTTCCTCCTGAGGGAGGAGGGCGGTTTCTTCTCAGGTCATGACTTGGTATGGTTTTGATTCAAGTCAGCTTCATACCTCACACTGGTGGCCCTGATGTTTGACACAGTATTCATTTGTCTTAATAACCCAAGATTTATGTGAATTATTAAAAAAAAAAAGATAATATGAAATTAAGTTAAATTAGATAGAAATCTAAAACAAGGTTTTCAGAGAGTGGCCAAGGGAGACCTACCCACAACTAAAGGGCCTGTGTAGCTATCTGGTGGTGGGAGGGGTGACGACTCAGGACCTAGAATCTGGTAGTGTTAAGTACGTGCACTTGACTCAGAGGCCTGAGTTTGAATTCTAGCTGCACAATGTACAGTATGACGTTGGGCAACATCTAGGCTCTAAGATGTGGTTTACTCATCTATGTGATATTAAAATAATAATGGCCTCTTTCGTGGAACTATTGATCCGAACTGGTATGCATTTAAAAATCTCTACAACCTGGGTGGCTCAACTGGTTAAATGTCCAACTTCAGTTCAGGTCATGATCTCATGGTCTGGGGGTTCAAGATGCCCATCAAGTTCTGCCCTGACAGCTGGAACCTGCTTGGGATTATTTCTCTCCCTCTCTCTCTGCTCCTTCCCTGCTTCCTTTCTCTCAAAATAAATAAGTAAACTTTTAAAAATTTTTAAAAAATCTCTACAACATAATGATGAAAAGTTCAAAATAACTCAAAAGAACAGAAATTTCCAAAACATCAGTATAGTCATACCCTAACACCTGGTTAATGACATCTTGCTTCCTTAGCATGAAATGAGTATTGCTTTCTGTGATGAACTTTCTAAAGACAAATGTATTCGGTATGATGTTTACTTGCAGGCTCTTTCATTATTCAAATATATTCTTCAAGATGAAAGTGGATCACAGGGAGACAGCTAGTTCTATGCTATCTGACAATTTAAGGTGAACCTAAGGCATCTCATCAAAAACTAACAGTGACAAAATTAAAGTAACAAAGAGATCACCGCTGTTTGGGCTTAAAGGCTGATGACATCCAAGTTGTAGCTTCATCAGCTCAATGGGGAAAAATGTATCAGAAACAAACAAAGACATGATCACTAATTGAACCTACCATGAATTCCCTTCTCAATGCCCAGGGGTGGCTGAAACTGACAAATGTTCATCATATTCAATTCCCTTGGTCCAGGGAAAACAACTTACATTTCCCAGTAGGCTTGTTTTCTCAGGATGGGCATCCGCCTGAATTCCAGACAGTGGAAAGCATGTAGACGCGATAGGTGTCCCTGCTGAGCCAGGGCGATAAACACCTCCCTTGACTGCCACTCCCCACGCCCATTCTATGCTCCTGTCCTTTTCCAGCTGACTGGATGGAGGTGTACTCCCAGAGACTGTGGAAGCCAAGTGTTAAAGAGAACAGAGGCTCCTTCGTGCCAGGTCCCCACATGTCAGCAAGAGACAAAGCCACTGCTTCTCTAGACTAGTGAATCTGAGGTCCATTGTTTCCATAATTAGCCTACCTGATATACCTTTGCACAGCAGGAAACATTTGTACCTGTCCTTATACAAATCATGAGATCATTAATCTCTTATAAAAAGGAAAAATGGGAAACATCACAATGTTTTAAAGATCCCCTAAAATTTATTGAAACAGTGCTTAATGGGGACCCTTAAAAATAAAATTTCTTAGTACAACATTCTTGCTAGGTGGTTATACAGCTGATGCACAAATGTTTTCCTTAAGAGAAAACCCAGTATTGGGGCACGTGGGCGGCTAGTCAGTTAAGCAGCTGACTTTGGCTCAGGTCATGATTTCGTGGTCCTTGAGTTCAAGCCCTGTGTCAGGCTCTGCGCTGATAGCTCCAAGCCAGGAGGCTGCTTCAGATTGTCTCCCTCTCTCTCTGCCCCTCCCCTGCTCATGCTCTGTCTCTCTCTAAAAAATAAATAAACATTAAAAAAATTTTTTTAAAGAGAGAACCCAGTATTTTCCACAGCAGCTCCCTGCATCTGTTCAGCTCTCCGTGTGTCGAGTGCAATGGCAATAAAGCAATTAACCGTTACTGAGTAGTTACTGTGGACCTGGCCTGGTGCTGAGCATTTTCTTTACATCTGCTCATCTAGTTCTCCCTGGAAAGTGGGTGCTACCATCATCTCCATTTACAGGTGGCAAAACTGAGCCATTGGACATATGAGGTTGGCCCAAGTTTGCAATATAACTCAAAGTGGCCAAGCCAGGATTCACCTTGGGCAGGGTGAGCCCATGTTCTAACCACTGCGCTTTCCTCCTGTGGCTATTGCCTCTGTCCCCGGCAGAGAACAACCCTTTCCACTCTCCCCCATATCTGACAAATATCCAAAAATCTCTAACATCAATACAAATTACCTTTCCATGTGACTAACAAACTCTACTTCGTCTGCGTTTTTCTATCCCTTCAGACACAGTTCTAAACCTCTTCACCACTCTGGCCTCTAGAATATTCCTGTTCATTCATGCACATGTTGAATTGTGTCACTGAGAGAGGGAGAGACTTCATGTGTAAAACAAGATTAATAATAGTTCTTCCCCAAAAGAGCTGGTGTGAGGATTGATCAGGTTATTCATGTAAAGCCCTAGAAACTGGAAAGAGTGCTTGAGACCAAATACGCCAACAAAAAACCCATTATGTATTATTTGCCTTATACTTCAAATGCTTCAGTCTAAGATTACATTAAGTTCTGGTGTCTACATCATACTGACCAGACTGAATTTACTGTCCACTTAAATACATTTTTTAAAAATGTGAGCCACTGATAAGCTTCATGTCTTATATCCTGCTTGCTTTTCTCCCCTCTTTCAACAGGTATTACACTTTACGTTCGCTATTGTTAAACTTCACCTGGTGAGGTTTAGCCGACCTTCCCAGGTACTAAAGGTCTTTTTGTATCTTGCTAGCTCACCTTACCTGATTTCACATGATCAACAAATTAGATAACTAAATCCCAAAAATCATGGTGAAGGCTAACATGGCCCAAAGATAAAACTTTGGGATTCTGTACTGGAAAATTCCCTTGTGACACTGATCCCGTTTCATCCTATCTCAGCAGCTAGGGATGGATAAAGTTTCTATCTTGAACAAAGCCATTTCACATCAGTATTTGTAAGTACAATTGTTCCATTTCTACAAATGCCACGAGCCTTCCTGGCCCAGCCCCTCCATGGGAGTAAAGTTGTTCAAAGCATGATTTGGGTGGGATGGGGGAACCACAGCCACAAATCACTCTCCCAGGGGCCCAACCAGAAAAGACCTAAAGTCCGCACAGGGGCATGCCCAACCCATTTCAGAGACAGGCAACCTAGCCTGCTCTAGGGTGGGTGGGGGCTTCTGAACGACCCAGCAGTCAGTGGAAGTCTGAGATAAGGAGCTAAACCATAGGACAAATCCTTACTCTCTTACTTTTCAAAGAGAAGGACTTGTGCTTCAGAGTATGAGATCAGCAAAAGGAATTTGCAGTGAGCTGACAGGTGCAGTTGGGGCCCTCCACCTCAGGCAGCAGCATCAGGGAGCCTAAGGGGGAACATCACCACAGAGGACCCCCAGCATGTGGTGTGTGGCTGCAGCCAGAATGGCTGGATGTTTGGACAGCCTTCAGAGTGGCGCACTTTGGCCCCAGGCCAGGAAGAGCTAGAATTTTTAAGCCCTAAGGACACGGTGGCTCCTTTCTGGCTCTCAGACACCAGGGGTAAACTTCAGAGCAGGGATTCTTATGTGTTTCAGCATAACCTGGAGGACTTGCTAAAACACCGATTGCTAAGCCCTATAACCCAGGTCTCTGATTTAGTTGGTCTAGGGTAGAATTCCAGAATTTACTTTTCTAAGGAGGTCTTAGATACTATTGCTGGTTTGGGCACCACATTTTGAGAACCACCGATTTAGGGCAAAGGGTATCAGGGTCAGATTCAAAACAACGGGAGGAGGCAGGGAGGAAGTCCAGAGAGAGAAGGACCTCTTATGTGCCCTCTGCATAGACAGGGAGTGGCTTGACAGGAAAAGTATGGACAGTTTTGAGCCATCATAGTCTCTATGTCTCTGTATGTATTTGTCAGTATTTCATAGTAATATTTTCTTTCTGTTATCCCCTTCTACAGGTTATGGGTATTGCTAAGGGATTATACAAATACTGAAAAGACAGGGAACCATGCAGAAAAAAAGTAGAAACAGCAGTTCTTTCACAGTTGAGAAAGGTAGTTACTTTTCATTTCTCTTGATACTATTTTTCAGTTACCTGTGAAACACAGTGAGAGATGTGGTGAACTTAATGTAGTCAATGGAAAAAGATCAAATGTACTTCTGAAGCAGCTCACTGGCAGGTATGTAGAGATGAACCACTCATGAATAGGCAGTTTCAGGAAGCTTCTGTACTGGGCATTTATGTCCATGAATATCAACAGGAGTGAATAGTTCTTCACATTCCCTTGGGTTGCAGGAAATTAAATCATAGTGGTTCACTGTCTTACCTCTAGCAACAGGGAGAAGGCGGAGAGACAAAGCACCACAGAAATGTAATTGGTTTTGAATTTAGAAATGTTTCAGTCTTGTTTAATACCTAACTCCTAGCCTCAAGAAAATTCAGACTTTCCAGAGCAATTCACCTTTCCATATTCTGAATGAGTAAGGAAACTCTAAGTTAGATGGAGGGTAATTCTGGACAATTAGAAATGAGGGAAAAAGAAATCAATGAAAACTATCCTGGCTGGACTTCCTGAATTCATTTTAAGGGCAATTAGTGGCATGCCTGTACACTCCTACAGACAGAACTACATCATGAGCACATTTGACCTCCCTGACCTTTCTCTAGGACGACCATGAGCAAGACAAAATGGGGGGTCTGAATTCATGGCAGTTATTATTTATAAGACAGTCTGGCGGGCAATCCAGAAAACACTTATGTTATTTTCAATAGATAATTATCAAAATGAAAACAAAGAATTTACAATGGTCTCATAGAACTCAGAGACCTTTCCAACTGGGGTGGCAGCCCTAGTTTTGAGAAAATATCATTCCTTGTATCATAAATGAATGAAACTGACTACCCAATGCTTAGGTGCCTCACTACTGCCATGCATTTAAAATAGATTTTAAGTGCAGGCACCCCTTCAACTATACTCCAGAAACCATTTTAGGTGAATTCCAAGATGCCACTGATTATAAAGTAGGTCACCATTTTACATGCAAATAGGAAAGAAAAAAGTTAATTAGAAACTCTTGAATTTAGACTTGTGGAAATGTGAAAAAAAAACAACAAAAAACCCTGTAAGTCTTAGCATGGATGGGAAATCCCAAGGTACAGGCATTAAGAACATGGCACCCTGGGGGCACTTGGATGGCTCAGTCAGTTAAGCTTCGAACTCTTGTTCTCAGCTCAGATCTTGATCTCAAGGTCATGAGTTCAAGCCCCACATTAAGCTCCATGCTGGGTGTGGGGCCTATATGTACATATATACATATATATATATATGCACATACATATGTATGTATGTATGTATGTATCAGTCTGACTTCCAGCCTTGAGCTGGAGAGAAGCCCTGCTTCTTAGCAGCTGTGGGACCTCTGACAAGTCGCCTTGCTGTGCTTCATTATACTTAGTGGACATTAACAATGAATGCCTACTTGTCACTAAATTGCTGAGAGAACTGAATATAATTCTCTATGTTACGGTATTTAACATGTGCCTAGCACTTATTAGAGGTCTTCTTGTCCTATTACATAAATCTGGCAAGAGTGGAATCATCAAGTTAACTAGGCTTCAGTGGTGTTCTTTCATCTGAAGGAGTTGACCTAGTCTCAGGTGCCAAACGTTTAGACACTGTTAGAAATAAGTGACAACGGCTTTGCCTCCATACAAATAAAATGCAATCATCTTCTAAAATGGAGTCAAAGCATCTTCTCAAACTGAAGAATCGGTCAGAGCCGTAAGGAGCCAATGACTCAAACACAATGGGTGATAGTTTGCATATTGCTTTGCATGACATTTGCCTGTCACCAGTTCTTTCTTGCTAGAAGAAACCCACCCACCTTCTGCTTCTTTCCTAGTCTCTTATGATCCTGTAGGTGTTCAGTAGGCTGTCTTTGCCCAGGAAAAATAAACCAAGTGTCATGCATCAGGTACTTACTGTATGTTCCTCTAAGGCTAGTTACCTCGGGGGAGGAGAGAAGGGTAGGTCTGTTCTACGCTGTGCACCAGTTGCTGAGGAAAGAAAGGCAAATCTGTCCCAAACTCTACACCAGTCACCTGGCATCACTGTGAACCATTCTACACCAAGAGGAGTAAATCAGTGACTCAAAAACCACTAAGCCACCAACAACATGAGGCAGCTCCTCCTCATACAACCCCCAACATACATGTGCCTGATGGGGAATCAAACAGTTCACAGTTCACTAGGCAGCTCAGAAAAAAGTTCCTGACCACCAGTGGCTTCCAAATCAAACCAGTGCAATGCTTCTCCTTCCCTGAGTGTGAATAATTATGGGGTAGTGAACCTATGACAAAGATACGCTTTCACTCTCAAAACTGTCAAGATTTAAAGTAAACATATAGCAGCCAAAGTCTGACAATAACGAAGAAGAAATCATACTTAATTAATCAGGGCCCTGTTACTAGAGACCTCTGTCACCGCTAATCATCTGTTTAAATTCAGCCGTCAGATTCATGACTACTTGCCTATAAGTAATAATGGACCTACATTTATGTAAGTCTGATCAAAGTTCACTTAGTTGTTGTTTCTTGGGAATAATGGACTATTTTTGGAAATTCAAATACTTGTAATATACTATTGGTACATAAAGTACGCAATGATCCTACAGAAGAAGATACTGAATATCTGTTGTTCATACAAGAGCTAAAAACAGCACCCTAATGAATAAATGCCCTATAAGTTATCCTTTAGATGGTGAATGCAAGTAACAATTCCTATTACTCCTAGGTTTCTATATTACGTATGACCCATACCTGAACAACAAACAATCAGCCATAAAACCCCAAATTCATACCTGGATACTGAGGCCTAAACACTACACATGTAATTAAACTTAATAGATTTTTAAAGATCTATTTTATCATAGGGTAATTTGTGTGTGTGTGCGCGCACGTGCACATGCTTTCTAGTTTTAATGAGAATAAAAGTATCCGTTAGGCTTTTCAAACTACTGGGGACATGTAAAATATCATACTTTTACGCATGTTTTTATGTTAAAAACATCGGAATCTGTGTTATACTGAGAGTTCAAAAACTGACTGTAAGAAGGATACAAATTACCAAAAGATCAACATGTTCAGCATCACTTTATCTTCCAAAAGTGTCACTCCTCTTGGGATAATGTATATGGAAGGCCAGAAACTTTAGGGATTATTTGGTCCACCACCACTATTTTTACAGATGAGGAGTTCAAGATCTGGCCTAGAAATTGGCACTTTAAAAACAAGGGACGAAGAGGACCAAGGGGGAGAAGGAGGGCGGAAATGGTGGGGAAAAGGGAGAGAAGCAAACCATGAGAGACTCTTGAATGCTGACAAAAACTGAGGACTGGTGATGTGGGGAGGAGGAGGGGTGGGCATGGAGGAGGGCACTTGTGGGGATGAGCCCTGGGTGTTATGTGGAAACTAATTTGACAATAAACTATTTGTAAAAATAAATAAATAAATAAATAAATAAATAAATAAAACATTAAAAAAATTTAAAAAAAAGAAAATCATGTTGGAGACTTTAAAAAAAAAATAAAATAAAAAATAAAAAAAAATAAAAATAAAAACGAGGGACGAGGGTGGCGGGGGGTTGGGGACAAGCGTCCCGAAGATGAATATCTGAGACTGGCAGGTCCTGGCCAGGGCACTGGAGCTTCCGGGAAGGAGGATGGAGGCCTGGCTGGGTAAGTAGCTCTATTAAAGCGCTGGGAGCTTTGAAGAAAACTAGATTCAAAAATGAGGAAAAGGCACCAGGGAGAAGGTGCATCTATGAAAAGGATAATCCAACATGAAGATACTCTGGGCCCAGAAGTTTGGGTTCTCTTCCGAGTGTGGGGAACATCTAGCGAGCGGTGCTTCCTGGGATGTGGTGTGGGCCCCTCTCCAGGGAGCAAGACACTGTCACCTCCCTCATCATGGAAGGGCTAGAAAAACAAATGCATTTCAAAGGGCATGGAAGTGGGCATAAAGCCAAGGGTGGATAGGAGTGCAGCAGGAGAATGGCCGATTCAGTCTCACTCAGAACAGAAGGGTATCTCCTTCTTATCTGTGCCTTTGTCTCCAAACAAACGCAAGATCAGGAATAGGAAAACAGGCCCAGAGGGGCGCCTGGGTGGCTTTGTCGGTTAAGCGTCTGACTTTCGCTTAGGTCATGATCTCATGGTCCGTGGGTTCGAGCCCCGTGTCGGGCTCTGTGCTGACTGCCAGCTCGGAGCCTGGAGCCTATTTCAGAGTCTGTGTCTCCCTCTCTCTCTGACTCTCCCCTGCTCACGCTGTCTCTCTCTCTCTCTCTCAGAAACAAATAAAACATTAAAAAAAAAAAAAAAAAAAAAACAGGCCCAGAGGCCAGCTCCTCAGTGTGTCTTAAAAGGCCCCTGGAGATGGAAGATTCCTAGCTGCAGGAAGCTCAAGCCCTGGCGGGGAGAAGGAGGGGGAGAGAGCAGAGGTGCTGGTTCCACCTGACCCCCACCCCCACCCCAGATGTGCTGTCTGTGTGTGTGCCCGGCTGGCTGACCTCTGTGACCAGCACTCTCCCGGCTACCTGTCATCTGGCTCCCAGCTGGGCTCATCCATGGGGAAGCCCTGGCAAGAGATGGGAGGATGCAAGAGAAAGAGGTCCAAGTATTTCTTCCCTTTTCTCCTGCAGCTCCTGCCCATGGGCCCTCACCTGTGACCCCACTCTCCTGGGCTCTGCTGTGGCAAGTCCTCCCTGGGTCTTGCAGGCCTCAGGTGGTAAAAGTCTTCCTGAGACCCAATGCCCCCTCCAATGGGGTTCCTTTGACTGCTTCATTCAGCTGACCCACCTGAGTAGGCGTCTGTCTCCTGCCAGGACTCTGACAAGACACTGAGGAACAGAAGCCATGGGATCAACATGGCATCTTACAGACACTTCCATTTCCCCAGCAAAATGCCATGTTGAAAAAGAGGTAGCTTACAGAGTTTAATAGAAATCTACATACACATTAAAAATAAACAGACCTTCTAAAACCATCAATTGTCAAACTCCAAATACTGCTGCCTTGGCAGTGCACTCTCCTTTACTTTCTGGGATCTTCTGTGGGAAGACTAGGAAAGGATGCCGAACTGGAGGGAATGAAGACTCCCTCAGGCTGTCCTGCTTTGTGAATAGAAAGCAAAGTAAGGTAAATTCCTCCCCTGCTGCATGCCTGAGTCAATCTTCCACCACCACTGGAGGTTAACAGGGAAGGGCAAGGAGTGGGGACAGACCTGGAGCAGGGCCGAGGGAAGGCAGGGATGCTCAAAGAGGCACATGACCCAGAGAGATGGGACTGAGGGACCATAGACTGCACAGGGGAATCACTCATCCTTTAAGGACATCTTGTGCACAGTCTAGAACTTTGATTGCTTTTAAAACAAAGAGTCAATCTTTAGCAAAGAGCCAACATATGTGGTTACCAAAGGGGGGCAGACATGTATGTAATACAAATTAGAACACTTTCCACAAAGTCTATAAGTTTAAAATTCCCTGCGCTTAAAGTAAGGACACATTAGTTATTTAAAATAAAGACCCAAATGTATCTTATTCCTGATAATACTAGATAGATTAGGGGTTAACCATAATCTCTTGTCCAAAATTCCTTTCAGCTGTGCCGAGAAAAGACAAGACTATAGCCTCTAAGGACTTGTGCACAAAGGGAGAAACGCATGGGATTCTGGGAGGGGACCAAGCAAAGTCACTGAGCATAACTGGAAACAGGTATAGAGTCCTCCCCGGTCCCTTGCAAACACTGTCTTCCTTTAAAGCCCTCTCCTCCTTCCACTCTCCTGTTTTTATGCCTCTGCTAGGCTTTTATTGCAAATCAGGTTCTGAAGTCAAAAAACATTTGTACACTACCTGCTTAGGTTAGCCACAGGTATTAACCCCAGGTATACAGATCAATCACAGGTCTATACATGATCTGCTACTTGGGGCGGGCATGAGACAGCCTGAACCTCTTACTACCAGCCTGATGGTTCGTCTCAAATGCATTTTATTCAGATGGAGAAGGACCCTGTTTCTCAGTATCTAATCTAAAGCAGAGTTATGGTATTTCCCATCACTATTTTAAAAGAGATTAAAAGTATCAAAGGCATGAGAGATCGGGAAGCACTGGACGGAGAATCTGCTCACCTGCTATCGCCAGCATTCGCCACATACAGCTTCCCCAAGAGGCAAACCACAATGAGGGCTGTACAGCCACCAGATATATTATACGAACTCCTCTCTCGTTCTATTTGTAGGTCCTGGAGAAGAAAACAAAGTTAGTGCTGGATTGCATAAGAACTCATATCAAAGACTTTCTTAACTTCATTCCCTTGACAGAGCCCATGGAGTCAGAATGTGCTTCAAAGATGGGACAAGAAAATCTTTAGTACTTTTCTCCCACCTGAGGAACATTTAATCATGGAGGTCACCAGCATAAAACTGTCGTCTACTAGCCCATCTGCATACCAGAGACAGGAAACAAGGGTTGGCAAACAGATCTAATCAGAACAAAAAAACGAGAAAAAGAAAACCAAGTGTATTCAATAATAAATACGCCACCTTGTAGAGAATTTAGTCTTTGTATGGGCTGCCTGACCTACCATGTGAGAAATACAATGAATGGACAGGCTGATAATGCCAACTACTTGGACCTGAGCAATGTTTTTAACCCCAAAATCTCCAATAAATAGTTTCTTTTTACAGCCAGATAAGAGAAGTGACTTGAGGAACTATGTTCTCTCTTCAAAGCAGGCAGGAGCCAACCCTCTGTCTTACTCATCAAAGAGAGACGCTTACAAACCCTGATCTGACTCTATTGTCCTAGGCCACAGATTCACAACAAATGTGTGTGTGACACACATTCATAGCAAGAGCCAATATTCATGGAGCACATCTTCTAGGTCAGGCAGGGCACAAATCACTGTACAGAGTCTCAGCTAATCCTCACAACCATATTATTAACCTTCATGTTGGGAGGCAGACGGGCGGGCGGCGGCGGGGGGGTAACTTGTGCATATTTACCTGTTTGAAGTTTGGATTTCAATCTTATTCTCCTCCTCCAAAGCCTATTATTACCTGCCCTCTATAAGCCCCTCCCCCCTCACCGAGAAAATTCATAACAGACCAAGACTTCTCTTGACAGATAGGCATCATCCAAGACACATGTCTCTGTGAAATTCTGGGTTAGTGACAGAAGCATGGGTTCTATGACCCCCGAAAAACATGAGTGAAGTTAGGAAAATAAACTGAATGCTGGCTAAAATAATGCCAAACAATCTCATGGTAACCTATGGTTGAGGCAGAAGGAGGGAGAAGGAATTTGTGATTCTTAGAAACCCAGTCACAACTCTGCTGCTTCAACCAGCCTTCTGCAAAAGAGGGAGATAATTCAGTAATCTGGAATTTGTCAGCAAAGGCTTGGCTCCAGAGGACAGAGGTGGTTAATACAAGGTCAGATAAATCACCAGTGAAAAACTGGAAACAGGGCAAGAGCCTGAGCCAAAGACACAGATGAAAATCAGCATACTGGGAAAAAGTAAGTAGATGAAAAGTACAAAATCAGAATGTGGGAGAAACTAACAAAAACTAAATCTGAGAATCAGCTGGGTAAGGGGGAAGAGGAAGGCTGAGGAACTATGGGGAGGGAGTGAGAGTGTGTGTATGTGGGGCATGGTAGTTTAAAAGGGAAGAAAATTCTAATACAGAAGTGAGCAGACAACAACATTGAAAGCTTGAAGAGTCCAGCGTGAGGACCACCTTCAATGACTGGATTTTAAAAATTTACTCAAATTCTATATAAATTAGTTTCTGAAAGAACTATTGTGAGGATTAAATCAGATGCCATGTGTGAGGGGCTTAGCTGGCCATCTAGATCCTTCCCAGACCCAGAAGCTCCATGACTGACAGCAGAGACCTCCCTTGCTCACTGCGAGACCCTGAACACCTATGCCAGGCCAAGTAAAAAGATAGTTTAAGAAATGTCTATTGAGGGGCGCCTGGGTGGCTTAGTCGGTTAAGCGTCCGACTTTCGCTTAGGTCATGATCTCGCGGTTCGTGGGTTCGAGCCCCGCGTCGGGCTCTGTGCTGACTGCCAGCTCAGAGCCTGGAGCCTGTTTCAGTCTGTGACTCCCTCTCTCTCTGACCCTCCCCCTGCTCACGCTGTCTCTCTCTCTCTCTCCTAGAAATAAATTTTAAAAATTAAAAAACAAACAAACAAAAAAAAGAATGTCTATTGAGTGGGCAAATGAAGAAATACCTTAAAAAATGCCTAGGTGTCCAAATTACCTCTTCACCACCGTACCCTGCCTTGACATGAGAAATGTGTTCCCTGTAATTGACAAAGGAAAAAGCTTACGATGCAAATAAATGCTCACTGAGATGATGGTTAAGCAGGAACCCAAGCTTCAATGCAGATGCAGTGGATTGACAAGAAGGACTGAATGGTTCTCAGAAGCTACCCAGGAGTGGCTGGAGCCCTGAGGGTGAGGAGAAGGCGCAGGAATATCAGCCAAATAGACTGTCACAAGGAAGTGAAAGGGAAAGAAAACAACCAGCTGTCAAAAGTTTTGTCTGCTTAACCTCCCAACAATGCATAAAAACAGAAGCAACAACCCTATTCACAAAGCAGTTTGCGGATGCATGTATTCCCTTTCTTTTGCATTTAAATAAGGAAAATAAAGTTGATGATATGATAGATAGATAGATATTTCATCAAATATATCAACTGGTGTATCAAGTCCACATTCAACATGACTATACTACTGTTTTTAATATACTGTAAGGATCTAGTGGGGCTAACAGAAAGTAGGTTTTCATATCCAGAATCAACATTTGTTTGAAAACCTGACGTCTGAATGAAAGACAATTTTTATTAAAAAAAAAAAATCCCTTGAGTACCCAATGGCTTGCATGCTATACATGGAGTGGAGTGTGAATAACGCCTGAAAGACTTAAATCACTCATGCAATCCAAAAGAAAATGCCGTGGTACACAGTCCAAGTGAAAGCAGCACCGTGGCAAAAATCTCCTCTGGGACTCAGACAAACAAGTTCATTCTGCATTGCAGATGCGTTCTGTCCCACAGTTAACATCACAAGAAATTCAGATCAAGAAATTATTTCTTAAAAATAATCAAGACAAGAAGTGTATGCACAACACCATGATTTTCTGCTCTAACAGAATTCCAACTATTTGCCTTTCATCTGGAGGAAGACGCTCCAGTTAGCTTCCCCAATTAATCCCCTGCTGTTACGTTAATAGTGTGATTCAGTATTTTGTTCTAATTGATTTCATTCTTTCTTTCATCTTTTCCTGTATTTCAGCCCTCTGTAGTTCCCCCAGCATAAGGAATGCTAAATTTGGCAACACTGTCACATAAACAGTGGACTAAAGTCTAGCTATGTTTTGTCCAGGAAACTCTGCTAATACGTTCACCCTTCCATCACCCCCTGCCATTTGTGTCGTGAGATACTCGTGCGTGTGTGCACATGCAGATGCCCTCGCGTGCACACACACGTTAATTATGTGTGTGCTCTCTGGGGTCACAGTGACTAGGATATGAAAATGGGTTTCCACACACTCCATCCTCCTGAAGGATTAGCTGACATTAAAATACACTCTTCTATTTCTTCTAAAACTGGGTGTAACTAGAACATATTCTAAAAATAATTTCTTCCCCTCCCCTCCCTAGAAGCCAAAATAGCACATTTATTTTTTCCTACACCACCTACTCCTCTTTAAAAGATGTTTCACAAAATCTTAGCACTGAAAGGAACATTAAACGACCATCTGCATGATTTTTACTACCAGATCAAACACGATAAATGAAGTCTCTAAGGATATTTACTGCTGAATTAACTACCCATTTTCTTCAGATCCTCAACTTCTCCAATTAGCTTAAGCTTCCCAAACTCTACATTAAAAACACATTAAAATGTAGAGTTATTATTATTTTGTAAAAACCCTCACGTTTGGGTATTTTTTCCAAAAAAAAAAAAAAAAATCAATGAAATCATGGGAATTACTGCTCATTGCTTTGTCCTAAACAAGGACCAATCAATCTAGACTATTTCCCCATTTTAGCTGTCAACAAGACTGAAGACATAGCTCTAGAATAACTTGCCAGCAAAACACATGCATATACTGTCATTTCTTTTCAAGTATAATCTAAAAGGGCCAATTTACACACTCAAAATATTCAATTAACAAGATAACTGTTTTACTTGCTCCCTCAAAGGTCCTGCATACCACTCAAGACCATCTTCTGTTTAGTAGGGCTGATCTATCCTGTGTTATGTCTGTAAATAGTATATTTAAGCCAGGTTCATCTCTAAATCATAAGAACGGATCCAATTTTTAAACACTTGGGATTTTATTTTGCTCCTTTTTGTTTCAAGTGAGGGTATGGGCAATGAAGGGAAATAAGAGAGATGTGTGGAATGAGACTAATTCAGCAGGAAAGAACTGCAAGCAAGAAAATATATTGCTCAGGATGGTTGTAATTTGGTTTGAAAGTCCCAGGGATGATGCAACTCCAGGGTCATTCTTTGTTTCCTACTAATTTCAGGTTGCAAAAGGACAGCAATATGAGACCACAGAAGGGAGTGAGTGTTGGGTAGTTTCAATAGAACTTGGCAGCTCCTCATAGATGGGTTAAAACGCGGCTCTGAGCACATTGCTAATAGTGTCAGTCACAAATAATATGATTCTGCATGATTTTTGTATCTGGGTCTGATTTTGGTTTATTCTGGGAACAAGCCAATCTGTCAGCCAGGCAATGAGGAAAGAAAAAACCAGTACTGCCTCATATTGCCACCTGCTGGCTGTTCTTGGAATCACATACTCATTCCTTCTAGGAGGAACTTCCTGTTCTACCAAAACAAAGACAAAACAAAACTCTAGCTTATTAAACACAGAATGACATGCAGGTCCATAACTTACCATGAATATGTTAATATTTTACAAACCATAAATAAGCTTTCCATTTATCCTTTTTTTCACCATAGTGAAATTATGGTTTTTACAAGTGAATCCAAGCTGAGTGCTATTCCCAATCATGAGCTCAGTGACAGGAGAATGTATGGTAGTTCTATAACTGAAAACATTGCCATTTTCTTCCTTCCTAACAACCAAACTTCTAAAGTATTCTTCGCTATGGTGATGAATCTATATCAGCACTGAAAAGGAAATAGGGCAGAATTTTTTAAATTCCTCCTGCCTTTGTCCAGAACACAAATTCTATAGCTGGCAGGCTAAAAGGCTCATCACTGCTGACTTGGTTATGATTCCTTAGAGAGCAGCGGTCTCCCTCAACTCCACCAACAATGGAAGTGATTTCCCTCATGAGTCTGAAATGCTGGCTATGAAGCCCTGTGTGGGGAGGCTGTGGAAGCAAGAAGACGGACTCCAGGATCTACAAGTCCTTATCTTATCTGCATGCTTCATCCTGGGCCCAGCTATAGCCTACACATAATCAGTGGCATATCTCAGCTACTCAAGTAGGCATCATGACAAAGCACTGTGGGGACGCAGAATTGAAGTCAGTCAGAAAGTTCCTGAGATTCTGGTCCTTTATGGTTCATTTTCCATAGTGGACACAGGAAGAACGGACTACACAGTCTTCTCAGTGTAAAGGAAAATCCACGGTGAGATACAATAAGGGGGCCAAAGGGCAAACGTGCCTCAGCAGGCAAGCGCAGTAAGTATTAGAGGCCAGGGGTCAGAGGTCACCCTCACCACAAGCCGCACGCTGCGTCGGGCAACCGGAGGATCAAAGAGGAAAGGAAAAGTAGTGCCCTCAAAGAAGCTTACAGTATTTGATGAAACTGTTATCGTCTCCACTTGTTCAGAGCGTTTTCTTCACTTTCAGGAGTCTACATTTTGTGACGAGGGCCTATTTTTCCTGGAAAGAAGTACTATTTATTCTGACTTGGGGTTTCTAAATCTTTCACCTCACCCTCTCCTTCAGATAGGTATCAACATGTCACCACCCCATTTAATGTTACTTAGAGCATCAAAATAAATGAGATATTATATATCTCTAGATGCATATAATGTGTGACTACAAATGCCGCCAGACATATAATCTAACCTTTTATTTCCAGCCTCCCCTGGTGTCTAAAAGAATGCTAGCTATAAAATAGAAGCTCAATAAATACCAGTGACTGAGAAGGACATTGGAGAGAGAGAGAAAGACCGAAGGCCTTTGATTCTATGTTGCCATGCTGCTGTAAATAAAGCAAAACCCCACGTGAATGGCACGCTTTGCCTTTAAAGATACTGCAAGCTACTTCTGAGTCTCAGGAAGGGTAGCTGCAAAGATGTCATAGTAAGGCAAATGTGAGGCTGAAATTTTTAGGGATGAAAAGTGTGAGGGAAAGTAAAAGAGCCACAAAGCTGAAAGAACGGAATCTTATTTAATACTGACTTTTTGGGGCGTCTGGGTGGCTCAGTTGGTTGTGTCCGACTTCGGCTCCGGTCATGATCTCACGGTTCATGGGTTCAAGCCCCGTATCGGGCTCTGTGCTGACAGCTAGCTCAGAGCCTGGAGCCTGTCTTCAGATTCTGTGTCATCCTTTCTCTGACCCTCCCCTGCTTGCTCGCTCTCTCTCAAAAATAAAACATTAAAAATTTTTTTTTTAAATATTGACTTTTTCTATCACAGAGGATCCGAACAGCACAGAACCTGCAATATCTAAAGAATACGGAAAACCAGGAAAGCTAGAAAGTGGCTGGCTACTGTGAGGAGAAAATTTAGGAATGGCGGGGAAACTCCTAACGTGCCCCATTCCACAAGGCCAGAGGAGAAGCCACGAAAGCCAGGCCAACAAGAGAAGGAAATCAGCTGCATGCTGGGCACTTCAAAAAACCAGTTTGCCTCCAAACACTGACTTTCAAAAATACCATATCGAGGGGCACCTGGTGGCTCAGTCAGTTAAGAGCCTGACTCTGGAGTTCAGCTAAGGTCATGATCTCACGGTTTGTGAGATGGAGCCCCGGAGACAGCTTGGGACTCTCAATCTCCATCTCTCTCTGGCTCTCTCTCACAAATAAAACATAAATGAACAGATAAATAAAACATTAAAAATGTAATACTGAAAAAAGGACTAAGGAACAAGTATTTGATACGAGTTGGCAATGGCCTTCCAGGTCATTCAATTGAAGGTACACTGTATGATTTCTGTGTTGTGAGTTGTGAAGTTCACCCCAAGTAACTGAATCTTGAAGTCAGGCACATTTCTATAACACTGGGGTCAAATTTTCCTTGAGTCCCTGATGAAGCAAAGAAAAACAAGAGCATCTCTCTGTAATTAGGGTAAACACAAGCCATCATCCAGGCAGAGACACTTTGAGACTAAAAGAGATAGTATATTAATAATTATTCTGGGCCAACAGGCATCACCTGGCTCAGTCCCTAACAGAACAGAAGGCAGGGCCACTCTACCAAGCACCCTGCGAACCAAGGAATGACAAGTCTTCTCATTTAATACGCCAAGCACATGGGGCAAAGTCCAGGTAGACCTCCGGCATGCTAGAGACTAGAGAAACCGTTTGGCAAACACTTAAGAGTGAAGAGGAAGTCGCACGTTGTCAGGAACTGAAAAACAGATATGGCTTAAAGCCAAAAATTCATAACACGGCACACCAGGTCCTCCACAGGTAGGTTCAGACCGCCTCTCCACTTCATCTTACATCCGTCATTCCTACCCTCGACAACAGCTCGCTGCCTCGGGCCTGTGGGGGTTCTCTGATGTCGTTTCCACAGAACCAGCCTCCTGTTGTTCAACCTGCATCACTCCTCCTCACCCCCATCCCCAGCATCACTTCCTTAAGGAAACCCACGGAACCCCTTCGCTTCAGCTCTTTATCAGGCTCCTACGTCACCCTGCGTTTCCCCATTCAAGGCCCTTCCCGCTCATATTTTACTCATCTAACACTTGCCTTTGCCTAGTCTGTTCAGTGCTCTTTTCCCAACTAGGCTTTGCACAGAGTTAGTTCTGATCAAACATTTACTGACTGAATGAATGAATTGGGAAAGTGAAATGATCCTTTTGCTGGCAACTAAGTTTCCAAGGTAAAAACTGCAGGTAATATACTGGTTAGTTAAAAGCAGAAAAAATTTAAAAGAGAAGAATGAGGCCCTTGACTAAGTACTTTTCTGAATGAGCCTCTCATTTCAAGTATAGTGGTTGCTGGTACCCCTG
Source organism: Proteles cristata cristata (assembly GCA_017311185.1). Taxonomy (NCBI): domain Eukaryota; kingdom Metazoa; phylum Chordata; class Mammalia; order Carnivora; family Hyaenidae; genus Proteles; species Proteles cristata. The sequence continues at coordinate 209,847 of JAESUZ010003925.1, forward strand.
AGGCATTAATGGGCAGAAAGAGCAGGAGACCACTGAGGAGGCCTACCTCAAGGTGACATTGGCCTCTAGTGGATAGAATTGAGAATACAGCAGTTCCAAGTAAAAGATGCCCTGTGGCAGAAGCAATTACAGAAGGAAATGAAAAACCCTAAGTTTCTTTAGCTTTTCACTTCTGTCATGTAAGCTGATTTTTTCTCCCATGAAGAGAATAGCCTACTGTCACAGTTTTTACCTCAATGAAATATTTAGCATTCTGAACATCAGTGTCTAGAAACACATCCATCAGAGCTCCTGTGGCAGCTGGTGAGGGAGATTTTATACAGAGCCCGCGCAGGAGTCAATTTTACTACCTTGATTCCTTTATCCCTAAATAATCTCTTCCAGCTTCCTGGTGGTTTTCTCGGGATTGAAGGCTACCAGACACTCTTGAGAGAGAGATGATTTTTACACCACCTGCTATTCTAGGGTAAATACCTACGTGACAAGGAGAGACGCACACTGACCAAAGAAGGGACGGGTTAAAGTGAGGACAGGGTGCAAACGTGAGGTGTGAAGCTACGAAGCATTTTGCCTCTTAAGCAAATCAGACGGGGAGGCGCTGTTCAACATCATCTACAGTTCTCTCCTCAGCACACAGTCTGATTCTGGACTGGGCGCTGGGTCGCGCTCCATTCCACAGGGGTGCTCCTAACCTCTTCCTGCTCACTGAACGGCTGGTCGTTACTTTTTACTCCCCAGGTTTTAGGATAATACAGCACACTTGCTCTACTCCCGTCTTTATAACATCTTTGCACATTCCTGGCTCTTTACTTGCATGCAGGCTGTTGCTCAGGAAAGAAAAATCTCTGGAACCACAATAACTGCCTCAGTAGAAAGTGAGCTCAGGGGTGCCTGGGTGTCAGTTAGTTAAGTTAAGCATCCGACTTCGACTCAGATCATGATCTCACAGTCTGTGGGTTCGAGCCCTGCATCGGGCTCTGTGCTAAGAGCTCAGAGCCTGGAGCCTGCTTCATATTCTGGGTCTCCCTTTCTCTCTGCCCCTCCCCCGCTCACACTCTGTCTCTCTCTCTCAAAATAAAACAAAGACATAAAAAATTAAAAAAAAAAGTGAGCTCAGAGAGGGAAAGGGGGTGGCACAGAGGTGTGGTCCCCCACTAGGCAGAGGGACAACAGGGGACACTATGAGGGCAGCTGTGCACTGTCCCTGCATGTGCTCTCAGGACTGAGGCTGAGAGGGAAGGAGTCTGAATTCTTTAATCAGAGACATCCCAACTGAAATGTACAAACAGTCCATGCTCCCCAGTAAAATGTAAATCTCAGAGAGTGGCCTCGATTCCCCTCCAGCAGGTACAATATATTTTTTTTAAGCATTAAGAACCACATGCCCAATCATGGTAAAATAGCAGTTCTCAGATCAGATTTATACAGGAAAGGTACTTCTGAGCACTTCATTAAAAGCTGTTTCCCCAAACACCTGTAATCCCTACACGTGTAAAACAGATGGCAGCCACGCTCATTAAGTGGAACTGTACCACCAGCTGGCATCAGAGTCTGCAGAAAGAGATGCAATCCTAGGTACATTTTAAAAGCCCGTTAGCTCATACACTATCCCTCCCTTTCACCGTTTTAATTTTTGCCAGGACTCAATGCCAGGCACCCTGTCCTTCTGCCAAACCTCTGCTGAGAATGGAGTATCAAACGGAGAAGTCCCAAGGGGAGTCGCACAACAGGACGGTAGGTCAGAGATCTGTCCTAGGGAACCTTCTAAGGAACGCTTTGGTTTAAGTGAGGGCCTCCACCCCAGACCCCTACCTCCCCAGACCCCTCCATGATACCTACCATTTCCTTGAATGCACTTTCAAGAGCCCCGATGACCAGGCACTCATGCGGAATCTTCTTCTCGGTAAAGAAGCGCGTCGGTGGGGTGCTGGGGGAGCCCGGGGCCCCCACGCCCCCACGGAGGGAGGCTGCGCGGGTCAGAGTCCGGCTGTTGGCGGGTGTGTTCTCGGGCTCCTCGCCCAGGCAAGTGGGCGGCAGGACGGCCGAGTTCTTGAGGATCTCCACGATGTCCTGCAGCTGCTCCGTGATGTGGTGCTGCAGCAGGCGGGAGGCCACCACGGCAGCCCCAGACCCTGCGTGACCATCAAACAGCGACCAGTAGTGACAGGAGACGCCTTCTGATTCCTGGGGGAGGGAGGCGACAGGGAGTGAGAACCGCAATGGCCACTGCCCCAGGGTCACACCGGAGCAGCAAGGCACGGTGCATCCCCTTGGTCATCCGTCTTTGGCCAACGGTTGAGGGGGCAGGCGGTGGAAACATGGCAACAAGATTCAGAGAAGTGTCCCAGACTTGTCACTGCTGTTAGCCACCCAAGGGGTGAGCTGGTCCCTGCCTCTCTGCCTAGGGGAGGAGCCCAGCCTCCCATGCAAGCTCTGTCAGCACTCTAGGGCAAGATCCACTTTGATCGGATGCGCTGGTGTTTGAGCTAGAACTCCACGCCAGACCTAAGTCTTTAGGAGCCCAGCTTTAATACACAAGCCTCACTTGTCTTCCACAACCCCAGAACAACCCTGGCCTGGATGGCCTGGAGTCTCTGGAGAAAGTTAACCTCCTTTTCCAGGTTCAAGGGGAAAGAAGTAGACCCATTTTTCCCCTTCCGAGCTTTTTCACTCTCAGATAATTTTGCCCCATCTTCTTTGCTCTACATCCTATATTTTTAGAACATGTTTTTTCCTTAGACACCCAGTCTAAGATGCAGCCAATTCAAATCTCCTTATTTCCTGTCTCCCTCAGTTTCCCAGCTGGTACACAGCATCTTTGTTTCCTTTTCGTACCCTGAAGCTACATGTCCTCATGGCCCCTCATCTACCATGGATTTTGTCTGAGTTATTTCTAAACTATTTCAGATGAATGTTTTTGAGAAGCATGTTTGAATTATATGTACCTAAGATCTTAACTATAGTATCAGTCAGTTAAGTGTCTGACTTTTGATTTTGGCTCAGATCATGATCTCATAGCTCCTGGGTTCAAGCCCCATATAGGGCTCTGCACTGACAGCATGGAGTCTGCTTAGTATTCTCTCTCTCCCTCCCCCACTCATGCTCGCTCTCAAAAATAAACTTTAAAAAAATCATATAGAAAAATAAGAGCTTAAATTAATTTATTAAATAGCTAAGGTACATAGGTAATAAAACAGGTAGGGTGCATATAATATCCACTTTGGACTACTAAGCTTATCTGTAGCACAGCACTAAATACTGAATCATTTTTCTAGTTCAAGTCATTCAATAAAATTCTTTCGGTCTATCCTAGAACAATGCTAAAAGACACTCTATAGTTATGGTGACATATGCCATTACTCCATGTGTGCCCTTTAAATTTTGCTTTCAATTCTGTGCCATGTGCTGAGATAAAATAGTTGTTTTTTTAGTCAATAAATACCGAGTGTTCCCTATGTGACAGGCATAAAATGGATATTGGGGATAAAAAAATTGGCTGAAAGAGATATCAGACATGGTCTGAACGTAATGGTCTGAAGACAAACACTGATCAAATGATCACACAAACACTAAGATCACAATTCTGCTGGGGGCGCCTGGGTGGCTCAGTTGGTTAAGCGTCCAATTTCAGCTCAGGTCATGATCTCATGGTTCGTGGGTTTGAGCCCTGTGTCGGGCTCTGTGCTGACAGCTAGCTCAGAGCCTGGATCCTGCTTCGGGTTCTGTGTCTCCCTCTCTCTCTAACCCTCCTCTGCTCATGCTCTCTCTCTCTCAGAAATAAATAAAGCATAAAAAAATTCTTTTTTTTTTTTTTTTTAAAAAAAAGATCACAATTCTGCTCAGGGCTACAAGGAGAGATTCTTAGTGCTGTGAGGCCAGCTTACAGAGGGGCACTTTGGAGGAGGCTTCCTGGGGACAGAAGTGCTAAGCTAAAAGCTGTTTGGAAGTTCATAAGATAACAAGGGGAGAGGAGAGACCACCAGGCAGTAGAAACAGCAGGCGCCAAGTTCCTGTGGTAGGAAGGTGCATGACGATCGAGAGGAGACTGAACCATGGCCATGCGGCTGAATAGAGGAGTGAAGCAGGAAAGGGGAGGGGGGAAGAGATGAGACCAGAGAAGGACGTGGCAGCCAGACCACTCAGTCCTTCCAGAACACACAAAGGATCTTGGCTGTAGCCTAAGAGTAACAAAAAGCCATTGACTGAGCTGGGGATGACACACCTGATTTATGTTTCTTTTTTTTTTTTTTTAATGTTTTATTTATTTTTAGGAGAGAGAGAGAGACAGCATGAGCAGGGGAGGGTCAGAGAGAGAGGGAGTCACAGGCTGAAACAGGCTCCAGGCTCTGAGCTGTCAGTCAGCACAGAGCCCGACGCACCTGAACCCACGAACCTCGAGATCATGACCCAAGCGAAAGTCGGATGCTTAACCGACTAAGCCACCCAGGCGCCCCCTGATTTATGTTTCTAAAAGATCACTCAGGCTATGCTGTGAGCATTAGGAGAGTGAAAGTGAAGATGTCAGCTAGAAGGTGAAGAACACCCTAAAAAGGCATTCAAATTCAGTCAGTAACAACTAATGAATGACTACAAGCACCATACAACAGAGGAATAAGCACTCCCACTCAGAGGGCAGCAGAAAGAACAAGGACATCAGGATTCAAAGATCTGAGTCTTCATGGCATCCTCAATGCCAATCAGTGGGAGTGGGAGGCAGAGCAGGGTCACTGGCTGTGTCACTCCATCCCTGTCACTTACCACCCTTGGGCCATGGTTGCCTAAAAAGTAAAGGGCAGGTGATGGCTATCTTACAGGGAGTGGGGATTTTAGCAAGGTTAAATGGTAACTTACGCCAAGTGAGCAGCTATGTAATACATCTCACTGATGGGTCACTGCTATCGCTACCAGAACAGTATGATCATGGGGAAGAACTTCCGTTCTTCACCAACTTGAGAAGCTTCCCTAGAAGAGTCCAATGCCTCTGCTAGCCGCAAAAGTCCAACAGTCGGGAAGTATAGATCCATGTGAACTGGGGGGGTGGGGGAAGAAGCTGGACCCTGAAGACAGGCTAAGAAGAATGTGGATGGAGTGAGAGCTGATACGGCAGCCAGCTGAGGAAAATACCAGGAGGCTGAGGTCATGCAGCCGCCTCTGGTATATGCTCACCTGGTGTCTACTCTCCCTTCTTCCTCAATACAGATTCCGCTACAGCTCCCCACCAGCCCTGACCCCCTTGCAGCTTTGTGTGCTCACATGATGCCATGCTGTCCAGTTAACTCCAAGTAGAAGGCTCCTGGGTGGGGCTTCTGGGAAAGCTATGGTTTTCCTAATAAAAGGGATGATGCAGGTGGCCTGACCTTTCCCCCTTCCTCTTGCCTGGGTCACAGAAGCAATGCCGGGAGGTAGAGTAACCCTCCTGCAGAAATGGCTGAAAGCTGTAGCTCAACGTGCAGGGACTGGAAGTCTGAAGGAGCCCGAGCCCTTCGGGCCTCATTGGGATGGTGCACAGGCCCTCAAGAGCCCACTTCTGGGCTCCTTGTCATGTGGGCTTCATGACATTTTGAGAAGCCACTGTTGCTAGTCTCTGTAACAAGAGCTGGGGACATGGAGACGAAAGGATGTGCGTGTTTATCTAGTATCCTGGGACTTGGGGCATGGGCGGCAGGAAGGAGGAGTGTGAGATAAGGAAGGCATGCGTACGTGCACGCGCGCGAGCGCACATACACACACGCACGCACACACACACACACACACACTCAGAATCAGAATCAGAAGTAGGTAGAAGTGGCTATCCACCAGGAATAAAACTGAACCCCCTGGAAAATGTTCTGAATTTAGGGCATCTGTGGCTCGAATGGAGTCAGTCTATGAATCTCTATTTTCACAAGCCTCTGAAATGTAGCATTTCCTCTTATTATGAATGCAAGGCAACAAGGCACAGTGGGGTGAGCAGTTCCTTGATTGGTCACCAAGAGAAATAATGCACGGTCATTCCACACAACCTGAATTATTGTTTATGCTTGTCATTACTTCGCAATGATAGCAGTTATTAATCTTCCCACTAGCTCTCGTCATTTGCTGCATTAGTAAAGTACCTATTGCCATATTACATCCCCACAACTAGGGAAAAGTGGTAAAAGAAAAGGATTTCTTGCTTATCATATCTAATTCCCCAAATGTCTTGAGGCTGGCTGGGAAAAGGACACACACACAGTCCTTCTGCACCTGGTTCAAATGGAAACTCAGCAAACTTATCTTTGAGGAAGTTGCGGCTGGAGCCAGCAAGGGATGAAATAGGAACAACTGTGTCAGTGTGCAGGTACAGATTCTGTTACACCCAAGTATCATGTTTCTAGAGTCATGATTTGAATCAAAGAAGATCAAACCCCATGAAATAACAATGCTACTGTTTTTAATATCTATTTTTGAGAGAGGGAGAGGGGGGAGAGTGAGTGAATGAGTGAGTGAGAAAGAGAGAGAGAGAGAGAGAGAGAGACAGCGTGAGCAGGGGAGGGTAAGAGAGAGAGGGAGACACAGAATCTGAAGCAGGCTCCAGGCTCTGAGCTGTCAGCACAGAGCCCAGTGCAGAGCTCGAACCCATGAATGATGAGATCATGACCTGAGCGTAAGTTGGTCGCCTAACCAACTGAGCCACCCAGGCGCCCCAATATTACTACATTTTTTAAAAAGCAACTGTGAAATTTTTTCTGACAAGTAATCCAGCCATTTCCTTCACCAAGGCAAAGCGTTTTGAAGGCATTGCAACAACAACCAGCTGACAAAATATCCGGGCAATTTTTAAGCAGTCAAGAGAAACCCTGGTTTGGGGCCCTTCTTAGGCAGGGCCCACAAGAGCTCAACACCCTGCTTTCAAGAACACCTTTGTGCAGGACTTCTAGAAACTCTGATGTAGCTAATTGTTAAAATGCAATTAATAACTTTCACAGCTAAAACTTGTAAGACATAATTTTTTCACAAAGAAAGTTTGTTTCTTACTAAAGACTGAATAAATCTAGCCCCTGATGCAGGGACTACCTCCCTCCCTCCCCACCTCCCCACACCCCTATCTCTGAAGGCGGGGTCATACCACTGAGCTTTTATAAAGCTCCCCAGGGGAATCTAAAGAGGAGCCAGAACTGAGAACCCCTGCTCTAACAGAGCCGGGGCCACTAAACAGTGAGGAAACCCTCATCCCAGTCTTACACCTGTCATTAGGTGTTTGTGTGACCTTGGATGACAGTTACATCTCCCTGAACTGACCAGACCCACAGCATCCAAACTGTGTTTCTGGGCTCTGAAGTGGGATCTTAGGGAAGAGGAAGTTCAGTAGGTGCTAAAATGATTAGTCCTCTGACTATTAATTCAACCAGAGGAGCACAGGATTTATCAGTTATAAACGTCAAGGTTTTTGCAAAAGACAAAAGGCTTCAACTGTTTAAAACCATTTTTGAGAGGCACCTGCGTGGCTCAGTTGGTTAAGCAGACAACTTTGGCTCCGGTCATGATCTCACGGATCAGGAGTTCGAGCCCCACATCAGGCTGGCTGCTGTCAGTGGAGACCCTGCCTCAGATCCTCTGTCCCTCTCTCTCTTTCTCTGCCCCTTCCCTGCTCATACTCGCGTGCATTAAAAAAAATTTTTTTTAATGTGTATTTTTGAGAATGAGAGAGCGTGTGAACAAGGAAGGGAGGGCAGAGAGAGGGAGGGAGACACAGAATTAGAAATAGGCTCCAAGCTTTGCACTGTTAGCATAGAACCTGATGCAGGGCTCGAACGCAGAAACCGTGAAATCATGACCTGAGCTACCCAGGTGCCCCCCAAAATAAACATATTTTAAAAACCATTTTTGAAAAGCTTTGAAGTAAAACCAAGTTCATCAAGAGATTTCAAGATCTTCAGTGTCTTTCTCTGGCAGGAAACTTAAAGCAAGTGATACATTATTTGGGAAACTACAACCACAAAGGAGGCCCTCCCCACAGCTCTGAAAGCCTCAGAGATCATACAGTCACAAGAACACCGAGTTACAGGGCTAGAGCACCCTTCCCATCTCTTAACAAACCTGACATGGCTAGCAGTATTCTAAATGCTTTACAAATATTAGCTCACTCAATCCTACCACAATCCATCCTACGAGTAGCCACTCTAGGAGGTGTGCTTATCATGCCCAATGTATAGAGCAGGGAAGGGGAGGGACAGAGAGTGTAACTGTTTGTAGTTCCCACCTATGAAGGGAAGCAGCTGGAATCAGGCCCCACGCTCCGAGCCATCAGCCCCCGAGCTAAGCTGAATGCCCCCACACACACGCTGCCCCCAAACAACACCCACCACTCGGATCTGCTTTGCAACCTCAGCTGTAACCAGAGTGATTTTTTTTTTGTTTTAAACACAACATCTGGCCTTATTTCTTAGGCCAGCCTCACCCCTCCTCCAGGGGCTAGCTCCAGTCTATGAGCCCCCGTGTGTCATATCTGATGTGATCCCTGCCTTCCCATTCTGTCACTCCAGACCCACCCACCAAGCCGCAGCACTCACAGCTCATCACAAACCACAGGGGTTTTCCTTGGTGCACCTGTGAGATTCCAGGACCCTGGATCCAGGACCCTGCCTATATCAGGACCACCAACAAGGATCAAGAGAGAGGGTACCGGAGAGGGAGTAATCTCACCCCATCCTTTGCCTGACCTCCGACCTATCTCTCAGTCCTCATCTTAAGTATCACCTCCTCCTGGAAGCTCCCACTGCACCCTGAGCCCACCTCTACCTCAGCATCCATCAAATTGTGCATGTCTGTCTGGTCACCTGCTTGAGCAGTGATAAACTGAAAGAAGATTCTGGAAAAGGGGAGCAATGGTTAGGCAATGAAAATGAAAAGGGGACTCTATGTGGTCCATGTGGACAAGTGGCCTAATTCAGACCAACCTTGAGGGCTAGGTCAGGTTTGGGGGAGATTCTGGAGTCCAGGAAGACCAAGGAGCTTCAATCTGAAATGCCTCTGTACTGAAGAGAAAGGTGACAGTGGGCTTCAGGAGCACCAACCCCATGGCATTCTACAGTGTGCTGCAGGACAGAAGCACCGGAATTAAACAGGCTCACAGAAAACTGTCCTGAGGCACAGAGAGCAAAGAGAGGAGGAATCGATGGGCCTGGAGAGGAGATTAATGACTTCCCAGACATTTCAAAGATCAGTATGAGGCTGGAATGGGCTGTGCCGTGTTTGAAATGGAATCAAGATTATAACCGAAAATACAGATCTACTTTCGAAAGTGGCATGATCAAATAGGATGTACCATGCATTTATTCTGAAAAGGATATAAGGACCGCCTTCTACCCCACCCTCTTCTTGATTCAAAACAATGCCATCAGGTGGGAATGTCTGGTTTGATGCAGAAAATCAGAGAACCTGAGAACCTTGAGGAAAGAACCGCTCCTAAATGTCACACCAGCATCGAGGGCCTACATTAATGTCAGGGGAGAATCTACAGGAAAGGTCTGCAAGATCACACTAGTGTGAACACCATGCTTTTAAACTGTCTTGACATCTTCAATTTAACTGCAAATGCATCTCTGTTTCATCGCTGGACAGAATGGAACCTTCAGTGGCCCCCCCACTGCCCTGGGTCTCCTAGAGGCTCACATGGCTTAAGGCCCCCACTTGATCTAGTTGCTTCTCACTCTCCAGTGTCCTCTCTTGCTCCTTCTCAGTGGTGCTGGGCAGCCTAGACCTAGGCCCCTGAGGATCCCACAGGTGTGCCAAGGACACTGCACTGCCCTCTCTGGCCGTACCTGACTCATGGCCCTATGGGACCAGGTTGAAACACAAGTGCATGTTACTCTCTCCTAAGCTATGGAGCCTTATTTCTCTCCTCAAAGGAAGATTAAAAACAAACAAACACACACCACATTCTACTCCCTAGAGGGTAGAACTGTTGCAAACCAGACACTTTCTCCCGTGTCCTGCTAGGATGTACGATCCCTTGCTAGTACGATCCCATGCTAGTCAGGCATGCTGGTGGGAACATGGACAGCTGTGTTCTCAAGCAAAGGTACCAGAAGAGGAAGGGAAGGCAGGGCCATGGCTCCTTTCAACATCCTCTGCACCCACCCCACCATTACCACCACACATGCTCACCCTCCCACAGCCAAATTCACCACCCACCCCACATGGTTAGTCACTTTAATTTTTTTAATGACCCCCCCCCCCAAGAGGAAGAGAGACAGCTTGAGCAGAGGAGAGTCAGAGAGAGAGAGAGATACAGAATCTGAAGCAGGCTTTAGGCTCTGAGCTGGCTGTCAGCACAGAGCCTGACGTGGGGCTTGAACCCACGAACCGTGAGATCATGACCTAAGCTGAGGTCAGACACTCAACCAACTGAACCACCCAGGCGCCCCTGGTTAGTCACTTTAGAAGGAAGGGGTACCCCTCCAGTTTGGTTTCAGCGCAGAGAAGAACATTTTGAATTTACATGGTACATGCACAGGGTTTCAGGTTTTACATTATCTAATAGTCCAAAGGTTACTTTGTCACTGGTGTCAGTATACCAATGTGCCATGACTGTTTTTTTTTATTTTGAAAGTTACTGTTTTTTAATTTTTTTAATGTTTGTTTCATTTTGAGAGAGCATGAGCAAGGGAAAGGCAGAGGGGGGGGGGTCGGGGGGGAACACAGAATCCAAAGCAGATTGCAGTCTCTGAGCTGTCAGCACAGACCTGATGCAGGGCTCGAACTCATGAATCGTGACATCATGACCTGAGCCAAAGTCAGACGCTTAACTGACTGAGCCATCCAGGTGCCCCACCAGGATTATTTTAAAAGCTGGGTAATTTACATGCACTTACAAATGAGTTAATACAAACATTTGTATTATCTCCTGTGATATGTCTTAGCACAAAAAAAGCACAGGCTTTAAATCAAGACAAACCTGGGTTCAGGAACTTACAACTATACGATCTTGGGCATATTTCTTAATTCCTCTCACGGATTTCCTTATTTCAAAAACAAGATGAAAGGAGGACACCGTAAGGATTCATTCATTTAATATATGTCTTGGAGTCTCCTCTTCAGGTACCAGGCTTATGCTGGGCACTGGGGAAGTAGCACAGAGGAAGGAAAACCATAGTTCCCAAACTTCTAAAGCTAACAGTCTAGAATGAGACCAGGTAATCACAAGTGTGCTAGAAAGAGGAAGCGGATGGTGCCACAGAGTGGATAATATGTATTAAATGTGCAGACAGTCACAGGGTATGCAACGAGGGAAAGAGCAGGACTATAGAGAAATAACATGAAGAAATGATCTGCAGTGATGGGAATTTGTACCCGGATTGCAGTGATGTTTATCTGAATCTATGCATATGTTGAAATTCATAAAACTACACACCAAAAGTTGATCGTACATATAATCTTTTTAATGTTTATTTTTGAGAGAGAGAGAGACAGACAGGCAGAGCAGGAGTGGGGGAGGGGCAGTGAAAGAGGGAGACAGCATCGAAAGCAGGTTCCAGGCTTTGAGTAGTCAACACAGAGCCCGACACGGGGCTCAAACCCACAAACCATAAGATCATGACCTAAGTCGAAGTTGGACACTTAACTGAGCCACCCAAGTGCCCCCATATAATTTTTAAAATAATAAAATGTATAGCAGTGTCCAGCATATACAAGAGCAAACAAACAAAATGAGAATAGTAACTGCCTGGTACTATTAGATGGCCTGGGGGGCAGGGGTGACAGTGAGCAGGCAGGGAGGAAGCAGTAAGAGTCCCTGAAACAGAGGGACCAAGCTCCTTACTCTCAGCTCTGCCACATGGGGTGCTCATCAACTTCCGTTACTTCTATTCTTCTTAAATTACTTCCCCTACGAGACGTCTGAGTTCTACGCACGCCTAATGATTACCTACCATGTTTAATCTCTACCACACCGCCATAAAATGGGCCTCATTGTCCTATTTTACCAATGATTTAACCAGGACACAGTTAAGTAACTGTTCTGCTATGCGGTAATGCCACAATATGAACCCAGTCCTTTAGAGTCCAAGTTAAGGCATCTTTCCAATTTCCTAGTACATACAACTTTATGTCATCATCTCCCTGGCTCCTGTTACTCTGTAGCACTTAGCACTTCAGTACTATTTTACTTTGTTGCTTATTAGTAATTGCATACACATCCTGGGCCATCAGCCAATTATCAAAGCTTCTGACAAGGGGACTTGCATTAATCTCTGCTAGTATCAGAAAAGAGGCACAGGGCACCAGTCCAGGATCAAGGTTCTACATCTGAAAAAAGCAACCATTGCAAATTTAGGGTAACATGCTCTTGACATAGTACCTTTCAAAATTACTAATATTGAGACAAATGTCTACCTTGCTTTTGCTCCAGATGAACAGGAGTTTAAACGTGTACTCGACTTTAAGAAAAACAGTATCAAACCCTTTTCTGACTTACCACACACTTAAACTTGGCAGCAATTATTTACGTCTTACAAAAGAGTAACTCTGCATTACTGTTTCCAATTCCATTCTGACTTACTGCACACACACCACCCTCACCATAAAGAAAAAAAAAAAGAGCATAAAAAAGTTCTGGGGCACCTGGGTGGCTCAGTCAGATAAGCAGTCAACTCTGAATTTCAGCTCTGGTCATGATCTCACAGTTCATGAATTCGAGCCCTACATCGATCTCCGTGCTCATAGCACAGAGCCTGCTTTGAATTCTCTGTCTCCCTCTCTCTCTACCCCTGCCCTGCTCATGCTCCCTCTCTCTTTCAAAAATAAATAAACTTTAGAGGCACCTGGGTGGCTCAGTCTGTTACATATCCAACTTCGGCTCAGGTCATATCTTGCAATCCATGAGTTTGAGCCCCGTGTGAGGCTCTGTTGACAGCTCAGAACCTGATGCCTGCTTCGGATTCTGTCTCTCTCTCTCTGCCCCTCCCCTGCTCACGCTCTGTCTCTCTTTCAAAAATAAAGATTAAAAAAAATTTTTTTAAATAAACTTTAAACATTTTTAAGAAGTCTTATATGCAATTTACAACACACAGACACACACACACACACACACGTTCCCACCCCTTTTCAGGAATACACCTGCAGCCAGATAAAAGGAAGATTTCAGAAGGTGACCAATTGGGAGATTACAGTTCACAGTTTCCCTTTCTGGTTGCTCTGAAGTAGGCCCAGGGTTACATCTTCCTTTTTCAAAACTTGTAGGAACAGATCTTTAATAATATTTGTCTATTTCCTTTTTCCCATTTTCTTGATCATCTCTAAGGCCAGAACTTAAATTAACGAGTTCTAAGTGGGAAGGGCCCCCTGGGCATTTCAACAGACCGAAGATGGCTCCAAACAGAAATATAGCTGCTGAGCCAGCTACAGACATCGTTTCTGATATATGCAGCTTGCGTCCATTCAGCATCAGGGGTAATGACAGCACAGCTAATCAAGGTGTCAAAAACAAGTAGCCTAAATGTTAGCCCTATTGAATAAGGAGCCACATTACACGCACCTCAACTCTGGGGAGCCCAAGGGCAAAAGAGCCTTCATGAGCCATCTGGGAGGCTGTGGAGAAGCCCCCTCTTCTGGTATGCTCACAAAAAAGGGGAGAATCTAGATAAAACCTCAGACATTTCCTGAGGAGCCTGAGAGAAGTGCTGAGATATGAGGCAGGAAACATAAAGAAAACCAAGGAATGAGGCTTGACATATTTGTACCCATGTGAAGACGCCAGGCCCCTCCGCTCTTACTCCCTGCACAGGGTGCCAACAGTGTGCCCCTTTCTCTCCCTCCCTCCACGACACAGCACGCAAAGCTTGGGGGAGTTAAAAAATGCTCGGCCAGCACGTAAGAGGAAAATGATAAATTCTTTCCTGTGTTGTCTTCTAAAGCTGGAGAAGAAACGAAGCTTTGCTAGTTTCTCCAAGAGACTGCCACTGGCGCCCTCACGTGGTAAGTTAGACGGCTCCACATCAGGCATGGAACAGTGGTGCCCTCACACACACACAGGCTCTGGCATATTGTGACTCATGCTTGATATGTGTGCCCCCAACTAAGTGGCCTTGTGCATTATATGATTAAGTTTTTAACTAAATCATCCCTTGCCAAGTGGACAAAAGGTTTTGTTGTTTTTTTTTTAACCTCTGCATAGAAATTGATGGAAAAGGTGACAAATAAGAACATGTCACAGTTGGCACATCTTACTCCAAGTCATGACAACCTAGTCGTATCTGACAATAGTAATAGTCATTCTAATCAAAAGTTTCTGACATGCTCAGAGAGAGAGATGAAATACAGAATTATATTTGTTATTGTTAATGATGAATTCTGCCTTGCGGTATTAGCTAATGAGAACATGAAGTCTTTGCTCTTAGCAAGACAATAAATGAGTTACTGTGGGAAAAACAGAATGATGCCTGGCATATAATAAAAATCCTGACTGGTAGCTGTTATTTTAAAATATTGCCTTTTATTAAAAAAAATTTTTTTTAATGTTTTATTTATTTCTGAGAGAGAGAGAGAGAGACAGCGTGATGAGCAGGGCAGGGTCAGAGAGAGAAGGAGACACAGAATCTGAAACAGGCTCCAGGCTCTGAGCTGTCAGCACAGAGAACGACACGGGGCTCGAACTCACGAACCGTGAGATCATGACCTGAGCCGAAGTTGGACGCTCAACCAACTGAGCCACCCAGGTGCCCCTAAAATACTGCCTTTTCATCTTTACTGCCTTTAAATTATTTTTTAAAAAATTTAATAATTTTTATAATTACTGAATATATGTATGAATATATAGTAGTATAGTTATATATCATTAAATAAATATGTTGGGGGTACATACTCAAGAAATTGTCATTTTAATTTTTTTTTTTTTAATTTTTGAGAGAGAGAGAGTGCATGCACACACACAAGCAGGGGAGAGGCAGAGAGGAAGAGAGAATCCCAAACAGGTTCTGAGCTGTCAGCAGAGATCCTGACCCAGGGCTCAAAATCACGAACTGTGAGATCATGACCTGAGCTGAAGCCAGATGCTTAACAGATTGCGCAACCCGGGTGCCCCTCAAAACACGGTCTTAAACTGGTGGTTTGGAGACTGCTACTCTAGAAATAATTTTCAGCACAAACAAGTGGTGTCCCCTCTTAGCTGTCTTCCCTGAAGATAAAAGTAACTCTGCTCATTTGACACGTGCCTTCCCTTCCCTACACCAAACAGTTCTGTAACTTAGAAAATCTAAGGAGGGGCCATATGAACAGGAAGTGAGCACCATAAAGGTGGAAATCCCACTTTGAGTTAAGTCCCATGGCTGATTTTACAAAAGGCTTAATACGAGCACAGGATGTTCTGGGCTCCCTCCTTTCTCTGCAAAGAAGGATTACTCTCTCCCGTTGGGCAGTCAGAAAGTTGCCATGTTCTTCTCATTCCCTACTCTCAGCCACTATATGGCTTGATATCCATAGTTTCTGGCCGGTTTTCAAGGTATCACAACGAAGATGATAATTCAGAGTCTAAAGGATGTGATTTAGGGATTTCATCCACAGTGCTTTTTTGAAATCTCCAGTTCTGATCCTCAGGGTAACACAGCAAAGAGAGAAAGCAAATGACCAAGCATATATGCAGGAAACATGAGGAACTTTCTGAAAGTTGTTTCTGGGGCCCACCCTCTATTCCTGTATGCTTGGCATCATGTCCTGGCAGTGTACTTTGTTTTTACCGTACCTTGTTTCAACTTAATTATTAAGATGTTTTTGTTCCCTATAAGGAAAGAGTGCTGAATTTCATATACTGAAATGAGGGCTGCTTCCTCCTAAGGATCTGACTACATAAAATGCAGATTTCTTTGTTTCAATTTCTCCATTTTATGAGATAGTTAGATGTAGGATACATTTAGTAAGTTTGGTTTTTGTTTTCGAATGGCAGTTTAGTCCCTTTATAAAATTTTTATTTTTAAAATATTTCATTAAAAATTCTTTATTCAAATATAATTAACATACAGTGTTATAGTTATTGCTGACGTAGAATAGAATGATTTAACAATTCTGCACATTACTCGGTGCTCATCAAGATAAGTGTACTCTTTTTTTTAATTTTTTTTATTTATTTCTAGGAGAGAGAGAGAGAGACAGCGTGAGCAGGGGAGGGTCAGAGAGAGAGGGAGTCACAGACTGAAACAGGCTCCAGGCTCTGAGCTGGCAGTCAGCAGAGATCCTGACGCGGGGCTCGAACCCACGAACCACGAGATTACAACCTAAGCGAAAGTCGGACGCTTAACCGACTAAGCCACCCAGGCGCCCCAAGATAAGTGTACTCTTAATTCTCTTTATCTATTTCACCCCATCTCCCCACCCACCTCCCCTCTGGTAGGACCACAAGTTTATTCTCTGTACTTGAGTCTTTTTTTTTTTTTTGGTCTCTTTGTTGTTTGTTCATTTATTTTGTTTCTTGAATTCCACATATGAGTGAAATCATAGGTATTTGTCTTGCTCTGACTGACTTATTTCACTTAGCGTAATACCCTCTAAGTCCATCCATGCTGTTGCAAGGGTCAAGATCTCATTCTTTTTCATGGCGCAGCAGTATTCGCTTATATACATATACAACCTCTTCTTTATCCATTCATCTATGGATGGAGACTTGGGCTGCTTTCCTATCCTGGCTATTGTAAACAACACTGCAATAAACATAGAGGAGCACATATTTTTCAAATTCATGACCTCATTTTCTTTGGGCAAATACCCAAGAGTGGAGTTATTGGATCATGTGGGAATTCTATTTTTAATTTTTTAGGAACCTCTACACTGTTTTCCACTGTGGCTGCACCAGTTTGCATTCCAACCAACAGTGCACGGGAGTTCTTTTTTCTTCACATCCTCACCAACACTTGCTATGTTTCTGTCCCATTTTATTTCATTCTGTCCCATTTTAAAGACAGTACTAAATAAATATTAATTTCTGAGAGCTAAGACATATAAAGTTTGTGACAGTTTGGGTTGTGCTTGGTTTATTCTAGACTCAAAAACTAGCTCAAGAATGATCTCAAATTATTATTTAATATATTAAAAACCTCTCCCTAAATGAGGTTACAGTAAAAGCATAAGTAATGTGAAATAATATTGAAATGTGCTACAAACTCCACTTAGAACAACAGATAATATTAACTGAGCACTTACTGCATGTGAGACACAATGGTGCTTTTCATATTTTTAATCATTTAGTCCAAACAACCCGATAAGGTAGGAGCTAATATTCTCCATATACAGATGATAAAACAAAGGCATGGAGAGGTCAACTCATTTGCATGAGGTGACTAACATCTAGTAAGTGCAGCGGTAGGATTCAAACTTAGACACACATTATTATTCAGAAGGCTTTTTCTTCTTGCCATGGTTTCATGCAGACAATGGTTTTTCTAGAAGTTAACAAGAAAAAGTGGCCTTTAAGGACGTTAAGATGATAAACCATTTTGTTTCCATTCTGTCCTTCACCAGAGTAAGAGCTATTATCCGGTTGCTGAGCTGATGGGACAGAGTGCTAAATCACTTCTAAATCATAAGAGAAATCATAATAGAAATGAAAAGATATGTAGCATCAAACTGTATTAAAATTGTACACACCATTAGGAGTTATTCCTGGTTTATTTCAGCCTTTTCCAAGGAGGTTTCCCTGCCACATGTCAAATAGCTCATGGATAAAGAGGCAGCCTGTCACAAGAGGCCAGGTTGCCTGAGTTGACTCCAAGTTCTACACTTTACATCGCTGTGCCTCAATTTCCTCATCAGTTAAGATAAAGACAACGATAGTACATAGGTACATATTATCAGGTTAAATGAATCAATACTGGGCAAAGGACTGAGATCAGTATCAAATCCGGCACATGAATGCTGAGTATTGTATTAAAAACAAAAACAAACACAAAAAAAAACAAAGAAGAAACATTCTCAAGAGGATACCACTCTTGCCAGTGTTCTTCCCATCTAAAGCTGTGGGGAAATCAAATTACAAGTGAAACAATGAAAAATTTCCCTCTCAGCACCATTTGTTTTCCTTTAGCCTTAAGATGTGCCACAGGGGGAGGAAATCTGTTGTGGAGCCAAGCTGGACTTGCACTCCTGGCTACTACGGACATCTTGGACAGACTTGGTCTTCAGAAAACCAATGCCACCAAGGAGAGAACTGTAAAGTCACTCTAACTGACATCAGCCTGGTTGTAAAGTCACCCTTGTTAATCACTGGCAAGAGTTCTTGTCCCTGGAACCAAAAGATAAGAGTTTTGAGAGAAACCATGGCACTCCTGCTTCAGAAAATCTAAGGAGAAAAAGAGAAAGGTTACGTTTTCTTGACTTGCACAAAACGAGGACCTTAACTAAGAGAGGGAAAGTTTACCATAATAAATGCAATGAGAAAAATACAAGGCTCCTCCTCTTGTTTTTTATAGCTGACATCACTCCAGAAAGCAGACTGCCAAACGATGGCTAAATATTCCAGAAAGACAGTCACTGGAACCACAAGCTACCTTCATTTAACGCTCTGTGGCGTGACGGAGTCCTTTTTACAGAAAACAAATGAAAAGAATGGCAAATCTTGTGCAGAGAGTTGAAATAACCCCTTCTCGTTTCCCTTTTACCTCTCTCCGCCCCGATCCGATCCTACTTGCCTTGAATTCCCACAGTCATGTCCTATCCTCCACCAAGAGAGTCAGCTTTCCTCTCCCCTGCTGGTGAGCTTGGCCACGGTGTGGACGCAGCCATCTCCTGTTCTTGTAACTGGACACTGAACTAACAGATACTGAAATCACAGATTCAGATGTGTTTTGACTAAATTAAACACCAGAAGGGGGTGCTCCTAAGGAAACAGACTTGGAATGCATGTATCCACAGTCTAGTCTTCGTCCAGAAACAGTCTGTTCCAAACAGGCCGTCAGTTGTAGGGGGTAAACGTCCTGGGTGTTGCCACAATGCGCTACGTTTCACCTACAGAACTTAGAGAAGAACACGAGCCTCTTGATACTAAGGCTCTAAGATGCCCTCAGGAACTTTTTCTACCTCCTCAGAGAAGTCACCTAGTATTCTCTTCTTTTTTACCTCATTCCTCGAATGACCAGGTACTTGGGAACTGAAAAGCAAAAGCATTTGGAAATGTTATGCTTTCACTTGTAGAGGACACATGTGGTAAATGAATACTGCCTAAAACCTCTCAAAGAAAGCCTAGTAATGGTGATCGATTCCTAGAAATCTGGATCTGGTAAATTACAATGCCTTCCGTGGGAGGCAGGTGGGAGGCTGCTGAATAAGGAGTTGCCCTCAAGCTTATAGCATCTTTCCTAAGAGACAATCTTTTGAGAGCGTCTTTTGGAAATGCTAGCATTTTAGATTCTCTTCTGTCCTTGCCACCCACCCCATGGCCCCAAACAATCGGAGGCACAGATATGCTAGAGGCTTGCACACCATCACAGAGTTACCTATTTCCTGCCTGCCCATGGGATTATGGCTCCTCACATGTAAACCAGTCAATGTGATCCAGGCACAGGAAAATTCCACCCTGAACTCATCATAGAAATTATCCTTCTCTACTTCATACCCACTTCATCAGAGACCTCAAAATTTCTCTTCCCTATTCCTTAAAAAAATGTTCTCTTCACTATACCACTAAATTCTCAATTTTAAAAAATGGATTACTGTTTTGCACGGGAGAACACAGTAATTCAACCATATCTCTTCCATTTCTTTAGGCTAAAATACTGCAGTGCAGAACACTTTGAAATTCTTTTATTTGTATCTCTTTTAAGTTTTATGGCTTCTTTGGAACATTGCTGCTTTAGCTCCCGACGTATTCCTCTCTTTGTAGATGAATCTGAAATTAATTTGTGGTTTTCTGTAAGGTACTGCTGTCAAGAACTCAGCAAGCACTATAGGAAACACCACTCCTCCAGTAAATGCCTTGGAAGCCAGGAGAGGGAAAACATAGTATATGTTATTTTATCCACCAACTTTTTTTTAAAATTTTTTTAATGTTTTATTTATTTCTAGGAGAGAGAGAGAGAGAGAAAGAGAGAGAGAGCGAGAGCGAGCAGGGGAGGGTCAGAGATAGAGGGAGACACAGACTGAAACAGGCTCCAGGCTCTGAGCTGGCAGTCAGCACAGAGCCCGACGCGGGGCTCGAACCCACGAACCACGAGATCATGACATAAGGAAAAGTCGGACACTTAACCGACTAAGCCAGCCAGGCGCCCCTCCACCAACTTTTTTTAAAGTTCGTTTTAAAATAGGAGGATTAATTTGACTTCTTTGGCTAAAAGACCGCTTGTATTAATAGGATAAAATAATTTTCTATGAATCGGCATGAGGGGTGGATTAAAGTTGCTTTAAAATTTTTATACCAATTAGGAGTGTGTGGGTGGCTCAGCTGGTTAAGCATCCAACTCTTGATTTTGGCACAGATTATGATCTCATGGTCATGAGGTGGAGCCTGCTTAAGATTCTCTCTCTCCTTCTGCCTCTCCCTGGCTTGCTTGCACACACTCAATCAACCAATCAATCAATCGATGTTATACCAGTCAGTAGTATCTGAAGAAAAAAATCATTGTATTGCTACCCAAGCTGCCCAGTTGGCCCTCAGTAGAAGAAATGTCATCATATATAAACTTCAGGATATTTTAGATTTTCTTCAATCTCCAAGTAAGATGAAGGTAATATTAGATATGAAAGTAGTCTTCTGGAAATAGTTATTGTGACTTTATGAAATGACTGGAGGTGAGAGGTCAAGAAAGGAAGGAGAAATCAATCACATGCATCATGTGCTACAGAAAGCCCATGTGTCTTCCTCTTGTCAACCTTCAGTGACTGTCAATCCTCTGTCTGCACATGAAATAATGATGCCATCATCTACCTACTGTCCCATTTCTTGCTTCTAATGGTATTTGCCCATTTTTTCATCCTTATCTTTCTGGGCCCTATCTTACCACTCTGCGCCCATGGCAGAGCTACTTCCCCTCTGTGGGACTCCCATCTTCTTGAAACTTTTTTAGGCTGGAAATTCCTAAAATCTAAGCCTCCCTAGGACATGCTCCTGAGCTCCAAACCCTTATTTCTAACTTCCTACAAAACACTTCCACTTGGAAGGTTAGAATACTCAGAACTCCCAGTTTCTGCCCATCCCCTCACCTCCAACCTGTGCCTGAGTCAGTGGTCCACCTTCAAGGACCAGTACCCAGTGGCTGAAACCTGGTGTTTCACCTCCTCACTGTCCCATGCAGTAGATCATCTGGTCACCTCTACTGTGTGTCTCACCCTCATCTGTTTGGAGCCTGCTCCTTGCTCTAGTCACAGCTTTATTTCAAGCTCTCATCATTTCTCTCTCATGTTTCTGCATAAGCCAGTCTCCTAGGCATCCCAGCCTCTAGGTTTGCTTCCTGAACCTTCCCAGGTCAGCCTTCCCACTGCTCTCATGGTCTTGATTCCGTGATACCCTTGTCTAATGTCATTTGGTTATAATTCCAGCTCTTGTGTATGAACTCGGCTTGTTGTTTCTGTCTGATCACCTTCCAAGTGATCACAGGTGCCTCAAAACACTAGAAGACATGTGTCATGTGCTCTTATATCAACCTGTCTTTGCATACGCATGTTCCCTCTGTTAAAACCTCCCCTTTCTTTTATTTGCTTGATTAATTCCTATTCAGGTTTTTAAATGACAGCTCAGATGTAACTTTCTCCAGGAAGCATTCCTTCATCTGACCCGTTCCTTCTCCACTATTTTTCCTCAAACCACTGGTGACCCATCTGAATTAGGCTTCCCTACAACCTGGATTTTTTAAATCTTTCTCCTAAAAATGCACTCCATTGTGCTGCTGCTGGTTACTGACTCTTTCTCCCTCCTCAACTAAGCTCTAGGAGGACTGGAACTGCACTGAGTTCACCTCCTAATCCCCAAGGACAACTCAATGCTCAATGCATGTTCGGTGGGTAAAGGAACAGACTCACATGGAGGAAGGGGCTGATGCACCTTGTCTCCTGCAGAGGATTGTCCTGTGCCCTACACTATCAACATCTTTTCTAAGTGCCACCATATTTGAGTTAAGGGATGTCTTCTAAATGGCTTCTTCTTAGCAGTATATCTGCTGTGCCCTGCTGGCAAACTTCACTCAGAATAGAAACTGAAGTCCTGATAATGGCCTTCAAAGTCCTACCAAATCCCTTCACCCCACTCTCATGGCCTTTATGACATCTCCTGCAATACAGACTTTTCATTCTCTCTGCTCTAGCCACACGCACCTCCTTGGTGACTCTTAAGAATACTAGGTGGGTTCCTGCCTCAGGAGCCTTGCACTTGTCTAGAATGTCAGAAAGCTCTTCCTCCAAATAACTACACTTTCCAGTCTGTGCCCAAACATCACCTTCTCAGTGGCACCTTCTTTAACCATCCACGCACTTCACTTCCTGTATTCCTAAACCTCTGCTGTGCTTTTCTCCATAGTATTTATTATCTGCCATGGGATACACTGTAATCGTTTGTCTCCCTTAATGGGTCTAAGTTTCTTACAGGTAAGGATTTTAGTCAATTTTATTCCCTGATAAATCCTCAGCATCTAGTTCTTGGTATGCAGCAATGCTCAGTAGTTTATGTGACCCAGCAAGTCATGCTTTTCAACCTTTTAAAAAGCAGTGCTATCAACAACAACATAGCTGACAGCCTAATTTAAACATGAGCAAAGGACTCACATATAGAATAAATAAATACTGAACAAAGAACCCTTGATGTTTCTCTCAAGAAGATATATCTGGCCAATAAGCACACACAAAGATGCTCAACATCAATAATCATTAGGGCAATACAAAACCACAATCAGATACCACTTCACACCCATTAGGATGGCTAAAATAAAACACCAGAAATCCAGAAGTCAACAAGCATTGGCAAGGATATAGAGAAATTGGAACCCTTGTGCATTGCTGGTGGAAATATAAAATGGTGCAGTGCTGTGGAAAACAGTATGGTGGTTCCTCAAAAAATTAAGCCAAATTACACTATCATCCAGCAATTCCACTCTGGGCAGACAGGCAAAAGAACTGAAAGCAGGGACTGACCGCTATCTGTAGACCCCTGTTTATGGCGATACTATTCAGAATAGTCAAAACAGAGAAGCAAGTGCCCACTGATGGTCAAATTAATAAACAAAATGGTGTTAATGGTATACAAACAGTGGAATATTATTCAGTCTTTTTAAAATAAAGTTTATTTATTTTGAGAAAGAGAGAGACAGGGAGAGAGAAAGGCAGAGGGAATCCAAAGCAGGCTCTATGCTGTCAGCACAGAGCCAGACATGAGCTTAGTCTCACAAACTATGAGATCATGACCTGAGCCAAAATCAAGAGTGGAATGGTTAACTGACAGAGCCACCCAGACGACCCTCAGAATTTTATTCTTTATTAAGACTTAATAAGAGTGGCACCTGGGTGGTTCAGTTGGTTTAGCGTTCCACTCTTGATTTTGGCTCAGGTCATCATCTCATGACTCCTGAGTTCAAGCCCCGAATCAGGCTCCACCTGACAGTATCAATGAACCATTGAGATCATGACCTGAGCCAAAGTTGGGCACTTAACCGACTGAGCCCTACTCCACTTACGGGCTCCCCCCCGCCTCCATCTCTCTCAAAATAAATGAATAAACTTAAAAAATATAAAATTCTGACACATTCTACAACATGGATGAACCTTGAAAATATAAGGGAAATAAAGCAGACAAAAAATGTCAAATATTGTATGACTCCACTTATATGAAATACCTAGAGCAGTCAAATGTATAGGGACAAAAAGTAGGATGGCAGTTGCCAGGGGTGGGGGGTTGGAGAGAAATGGGGGTTAGGCCTTAATGGGTACAGAGCTTCAATTTCAGAAAAAGCTCTGGAGACAGATGGTAGTGATACTAAGAACGTATTTAACGCCACAAAACTGAACAGCTAAAAAAATGGTAAAATGGTAAATTTTATGTTATGTATATTTTCCCACAATTAAAAAAAAAAGGCAGCACATCTCTTGCTTGAAACTCTAATAAATACTAAAGCCTAATGCGTACAGCAGCTATAAGTAAAGCTGCTATAGCTAAAGCAAGAAATGGAGGGATGGGATGTGCCACTCTGCTTGGCACCTCCGTGCTGCCTCCTAGAACATGGAACCCAGAGATTCAGGACTCTCAGGGGAGGTTTGTGGCTCCACCCTCAAGGGCTTATGCACTGGCTTGACTGTTTTCAAGGAAACGAAGTTAAAAAGTTACTCCCGGCTCCATTTCTAGGAGGAACTGAGCACCAAGGAAAAATGACATCATCAACTGGTCTTGAACCAAATGTCAATGCTGACTTTTTTTTTTTTTTTTTAATTTTTTTTAAATTTTTTTTTTTTAGTTTATTTTAAGTTTATTCATTTTTGAAAGAGAGAGATGGGGGGAGGGGCAGAGAGAGAGAGAATCCGAAGCAGGGTCCAGGCTCTGAGCTGTTAGCACAGGGCCCAAAGAGGGGCTTGGACTCACGAACCCCGAGATCATGACCCGAGTCTAAGTCGGATACTTAACCATGTGAGCCACCCAGGCACGCCCCTCCCTCCATGTTAATTTTTACAGAATCACTTCACATCTCAGTGGCAGAGGAGACTATCAGGGGACAAAGAGCCACATTAAGTCATTGGCACTCATATCTCACTATCATTAATAACTCACGTTCTCTGAGCACTTTTCCATAATAACTCATTCCTCAAAAACAATCCTATCACATAGGTATGAAGGGCAATTGTATGATCTCCAATTTACAAAGGGGTAAAGGTACAAATTCAGTGGACATTACCCACAGCGAATCACTGAAGTGGGGCTGACTGTAGGGTAACTGTTCGCATTTATCAAGGATTTGTTAAGACTCTGGCTCAACATTTCCATGGACAATTGGGTTTCATACTTCTAATCAGTCTCTTCCTACCATACTTGGTGGTACTATTATTGCTCCATTTTATAGAAAACGAAGCCTCAAAGCACTGATATCCTAAAATTAAATGGTTTAATAAATGACAGACTAGGATGGACTGCTCTGAACCATACCACTCCAGAGCCTGTGCCCTTAATCACTATTCTTCCTTACTGCCCATCTTAATCCTGGGCTCTGGCACTTCTGGCCCATTACGTGCTTCCTTCAGCCCTGAACACAAGTACAACTGATGAGTCTCCATAGGTCACTGTGTTTCTAACTAAGTTGAACTAGTACAGACAAAATAAATGAGTAGTCTTAGTCCGTAAGGGTAAACGCAACAGGATGCTGTTTCTTTTTTTTTTTTTTCTTTTTAAATGTTTATTTATTTCTAGGAGACAGAGAGAGAGAGACAGCGTGAGCAGGGGAGGGTCAGAGAGAGAGGGAGTCACAGACTGAAACAGGCTCCAGGCTCTGAACTAGCAGTCAGCACAGAGCCCGACGCGGGGCTCGAACCCACGAACCACGAGATCATGACCCAAGCGAAAGTCGGACACTTAACCGACTAAGCCACCCAGGCGCCCCAACAGGATGCTGTTTCTGACACTGAGAAAAGATTCCTAGATCCTTTACAATCTTATAAAAATGTATACACAAAGATATCCTCGAGACTTTTAGAAGAAAAAGTCACATTTGGATCATGTCATTCAAAATTTCTTTTCTGTAAGCTAAAGAACCTGTAGGTTACTCCCTACACTTTTCTGAGGGTTTCTTCAGAACTTTCTGAGTGGGGTGCCTGGGTGGCTCAGTGACATAAACATCCGACTCTTGGTCTCAGTGCAGGTCTTGATCTCAGGGTCGTGAGTTCAAGCCCCGCATGGAACCTCCTCAAAAAAAAAAAAAAAAAGGAAAGAAAGTTTTCTGGGGATATCTGCTTTATTCTCTAGAAACTGAAGAAAGGAGAAACACTTTGTGGTTTGCCAATAGGGCATTCATGTCTGCAGGGCTGCCCCATGGGATACAAGGGCTTTGGGCCAATTAAAAGCCAAGTACTAATTTGGAAGAGAGCCAGGCAGAGGCTCCCACTGGACAGTGCTAACAGAGAGGCAAGGGGAAGAGGGGGCAAACCGTGGCAGGCCTGTAAGTCAATGCCTAGGGTTCCTTCTATCCTTCCATCCCATCTCCTTCACAGAAACCTTGGAATGGCTCCTTTACCACCACTGAACATTATAGACACTAATTCTTGCAACAAAGCCTATATATGATATGGGTGTTTTATTTACTCTAAGCATTAAGAACCTAATGAACACCAACTCTTCACACGTGTGTCACCTTCAGCTTTGACTGTGTGATACCCGGAGTACAGACCCACCAGTCCACTAACTTTGGGGACACTAGGGGACACTGCCTTTCTCTCTGCCATTAGAGACCAGGAATCAGCTCAAGTGCCTCACAGCAGGGACAAAATGAGCAGGTTCCTCTCACCAGAGAACTGGGGGTGAAGGAGGGTGGTCTTACCGCATTCTCCTTCAGTTGCAGACCCTCCCCATTGGGAAGGGAAGACCGTCTCTTAGCGGAGTTCCTGTTTGGGGTTGAGGTAATGGCCCCTGCTTTCTTCTTCACAGTGAGTACCTCACAGCTGGCTTGGTCTTCATTGTGTGTGCTCTTCCCGGCATTGATGACCCTGAAGAAGAAGCCAGGAGAGTGGTCAGACAGTGATTTCTGGAAAGCTCAGAGCTCAGTCTCAAGGGGTAGTCTAGGCAGTCTCCACAACAGACAGAAAACTAAAGCCCTACCTAGTGCACAGGACCCTATGGTCTTGGTATGTTCTGCGCCCGAGTACACTAATTTTTCTACAAACGAAATTACGTTAGCACACACTAAAACATTTACTAAACCATTGTTTTGAGCCCAGTTCACCTTCCCAGCTGTCTGACAGATGTAAGCTTCACTCCCCCCTCTCCTGCCCCCCGCCCCCAATCCATTTTAGTCAAAGCACAGGAGACAATCACTCTTTTGGCAATTACAATGAAGACAGGCAAGCAGGCTCGGGGAGTTCTGTTGCATTTCTCCAAGTGATAAAGGGCAAAACCCACCATCAATCTTACAGAGAACAAAGCAGTGCAAGAATTTACAGCACACAGTAAAATCCAAGATAACCACATTTCTCTACTGCCATGCCCACTTTTACTCTACAGACTGAGAAGTGAATGGATCAATGGTTTATTTTTTTTTCTTTTTTACTTTTTTTTAATGTTTATTTTTGAGAGAGAAAGACAGAGTGCAAGCAGGTGGAGGGGCAGAGAGAGAGAGGAAAACATAGAATCTGAAGCAGCATCCAGGCCCTGAGCTGTCAGTGCAGAGTCCAACGCGGGGCTTGAAACAATGAACCACTGAGATCATGACCTGAGCCAATGTTGGGCACTTAACCGACTGAGCCACCCAGGTACCCCTCAAAGGTTATTCTTTTAAAATTATCTTTAGTCCTTCATTTTTTTTCTCCTGTAGAATAATACTTGTCACAAAGTGTCATTGCACTGGGCCCTCAGGCCCTCTGATTTGGACATGTGACTATATGATACTATAGCATGTTGATAATGGTTCAGCCTAATTACTAAATGTTTTAAGCATAGGAATGCATTAGAAGAACATGCCACATTTATATGTACAATGGAATACTACTTGGCAATGAGAAAGAATGATCTCTTCCCATCTGCAGTAACATGGATGGAACTGGAAGGTATTCTGCTGAGTGAAATCAGTCAGAGATATCATATATTTTCACATATGTGGATCTTGAGAAACTTAACAGAAGACCATGGGAGAGGGGAAGGGGAAAAAATAGCTGCAGAGAGGAGGTAGGCAAACCATAAGAGACTCTTAAATACAGAGAACTGAGGGTAGATGGGGGGTAGGGGAGAGGGGAACATGGGTGACGGGCACTGAGGAAGGCACTTGGGATGAGCACTAGGTGTTGTATGTAAGCAATAAACCATGGGAATCTACTCCCAAAACAAATAGCACACTTTACACACTGTATGTTAGCCAACTTGACAATTAATTATATTAAAAAAGAAGAAGAACATGTCACATTATTCATATACCTTTTCCGTATCAGGTGACTGCAGACTGAACTCTTGGGTTTCAGCATCATTTTCTTGTTAAGTAATTAATTAGCAGCTAAAATAGATTTCCCAAAAGAGAGCTCTCTTTAATTTGCCATTGGTTGTTATTTTCTTTTCAAAACTTCCACTGTGTCACAGTAGGTGAGAGAGTGGGTGTGCAGGGAGGATACAGAATTCAGTGACAAGGAAAGAATAGACGTCGTTTTTTTTTTTTTTAAAGATAAGACAGTTGGAGATTTACTCTGTCAGTGTGATGTGTACACTACTCTGTCAACTCCCTCCAAAGTAGAAGATATCCTTTTCCAACACTTTTTCTTTTCCTTTTAAATTCTGAAGTAATTATAGACTCAGAGTCAACTGCAAAAACAGTACAGAGAGTTTCATGCATCCTTCCCTGACAATATTATTTCACATACTTACAGTGTACTATCAAAACAATCAATTGACACTGATGAAATATTGTCAACCAGGCTGCAGACCTTATTCAAACTTAACCGCTTTTTATACCAATGGCCCTCAGTACTGAAAACTTCATGGATCTCCAAAATGCACACACACCACAACCAAATAGGAAACAGGCCGCAAATGTGGGGCCTGAGTGCCCCAAGATCTAAGGGAGTGTTTCAGGCCTTCCGCCAAACCTTGAGATGTGTTTCAGATATTTTAACATGTACTTTATTCTTTGGGGCATCTGGGTGGCTCAGTCAGTTTAGTGTCCAACTTCAGCTCAGGCCATGATCTCATGGTTCATGAGTTTGAGCCCCGTGTCAGGCTCTGTGCTGACAGCTCGGAGCCCGGAACCTGTTCGGATTCTGTATCTCTCTCTCTCTGCCCCTCGCCCACTCTTGATCTCTCTCAAGAATAAATAAATTAATAAATAATAAATTTAAAAGTACAGCATTTTGAAAAAAATACAGTAATTTAGAAGTTCATTCAAATGTTACACATGAACACAGAAATGTTCGTGGTCTATATATTCAGCATAAGGCTTTTCTTTTCTAATTGACCAATATCTCTTGATTGGAAGGAGAATTGTTTTAAAGACACATCATTTGCAATTACTTACCTATGTTATAGGAAAAAGACCACACCAGCATCTATTATCTCCTCTATTTCAAATTCCTGTATTAATCAAAACTGTTCCATAATTCTTACTGAGTTTATTATAAATTTCAACTTAAGCATGTTTTTATAAACAAAAGCCTACTTTTACTCATTTTACGTATTACACTTCTGTGTAAGGTTTTTAAGAAGTAGACTGCTGCTTATGGAGTTTGAAATTCAGTGTCCTAGGGGCCTATGTAAGGAGGTGGGGATCTGTGACATCAAATCTGCCTTGTGTGTATGACACACTCTTGCCTCTGGAGGGATGGAGTCGGGGAAAGATCAAGGGCTAGTCTTCTGCCCAGCTTCACTCTCTTTCCTTCAAGGAGGAGATATTTTCATATGGTTTAAGTTAAAATGTAATTTCATATGGTTGAAGTTACAAAGTGGTTACCTGCATATAGACTATTAATATTGCCACACCACGTGAGCTAAGCAGCTTACTCCAGGTTTCACAGCCAGGACATGCTGCAGCTGGAAGGCAGAATGAGGTCTACCATGACCCCGTCCCCTTCAACCCAACCTCTTCCTATTATACCTGGGGACTTGCACCAGCCTGTGGTGGGCAGAGCTGAAGCGTGTGGGGAGGCACAGAATAAGCAGGTTAGGTGAGCTCTGTACCAGGCCCATAGGCTCCCTCTTCTCTAACTATTGGAGAAAGGGCCCAGAGGGAGGATGAGGATGGATGTTCAGATCTGCCCGTCTTGAGAGGAGTCCACATTTACTCCAGAGGTTTGCAGCTGGCGTGCCTAGTACAAAACATGCTTTGTCTAGGGGTACCTGGGTGGCTTAGTCAGTTGAGCATTTGACTCTTGGTGTTGGCTCACATCATGATATCACAGTTTGTGAGTTCAAGCCCCACATCAGGCTTCACGCTGACAGTGCAGTCTTTTTGGAATTCTCTCTCTCCCTCTCAAAATAAAGAAATAAACTTAAAAAAAAAAAAAAAGCATGCTTTGTCTAGAGTCCTCTCACATCTCCCCTTGGAGAACCAAACCAGGCAGAGAAAGAAGGTTGGAAATACCACAGCTGCCTCTTCTCAGTCACTGGTAGTGACATCCCAAGCAACATGTGTGGGGTGGACTATCTGCTAGATGGGGATGTTACACTTTTCTTGTCTCTCCCATGAGCGTCTTCCCTAGGGAAAGCCAAGCAGAGGTTTGGCTAGGAAAATCAATTTGTGACAAACATCCCCTCCATCCTGTCCTCTGTACAATATCCTAGCTGCTATTTCCGGAACTTGGCATCACCTTAACCAATGGAACCTCAACTTATGCTGTAGTCGAGTCTTTTTGTAACAAAAAAAGCATCACTGGTCTCCAATAGCTACATGCCAGGCTGATTCATCTGCCACTGCTGTTTTCCAACAGTCAACGAAGCTACTATAATTACATAAATCCCAAATCGCGGTGATCTTGAAAGGGCTTTATCTCCTACCTCTCTTAGTGGATATTAAACTCCAAAGTCTTTGACCGAACTTCAAGAAAGCCTAGAAACCTTATTTTATGCATGAGAAGACTCTGTCATGCACAAGGTCACGCAGCTGAATACAGCAGAGCTGTGAACATACTTCTGAGCTCCCAGCAATTTCTGCTTCAGCTCTCAGTTGTTTTATTTTCCTTTTGTGTGTCTATTCTTATCGCACTTGGTTCAGAGGGCTGTACTGCAATGACTCATCAAAGCCAGAGAACTGTGACAGAACAATCACTGCTGGCCTTACTTTGCCATTTCATGTTGAATACAGCTTATGAAAGACACTAATAAGATACCAAAAAGTAAAAAATGTCAACCTGGTGGGAAGACAGCAACCCCAACCCTATCTGGTCTATCATCTGACCAAGAGGAAGCCTGTTTGGTCAGGTATCTGGATTGTTATTCAGATGTTAAAGTCAAATTAATTTAAAGCCACTGCCTTTTTCAAAAAAACACAACTCTCAGGGCAACTGGGTGGCTCAGTAGGAGAAGCATCCAATTTCGACTCAGGTCACTATATTGAGGTTCATGGGTTCGAGCCCCTCATCAGGATCTGTGCTGGCAGTTCGGAGCCTGGAGCCTGTTTCGGATTCTTTGTCTCCCTCTTTCTCTGTCCCTCCCCCACTTGTACGCTGTCTCTCCTTCTCTCTCTCAAAAATAAACATTAATTTTTTTTTTTAAAAACTACATTTGTACTATATTTTATATTATTTCAAACTCCTTACTCCACACAGCTTCAGTAAAAAGACCTGATTCTTTTTAATTTACCTTGGCTTTAAAAAGCTTGGCTTCTATTGACTTAAATATTGTTTACTAAATGTAAGTGAAACCTTAAATTCCTCTAAAAGTAAATTGGGAAAAACTGTTTCCCAAGCTGAGGAGCCTCACGCTGTTAACAGATTCAATAATTTTATTTAATCTAAAGCAGCCAGGTCAGTAGTTAAACTAACTTCTTGTTTTCTGCTCTAGCAGGAATTCAGCACTATCCTGAGCTCAAGAGGAATGACTGGAAGATATGCATTCTTTATCTAAACACAATGCTTATTCTGAAGACTTCAAATGCTGGTGGACCACGAACTGTCCTATTTCAATGATGTTGTTTTCCAATGTCCTACAAAGAGGGAAAACATCTTCCTTGGAATTGGACTGAAGGCAATAAACCATATTAATTAAGAACATGGGCACTCTCCCTGCGAACACAGCATATAGCAGGTGCTCAAGAAAGGTTTGCTGAGTGAATGAATGAGACAGAAATCAACTCTGTTACTTCCAAAACACGGAGTAATAATAATTTTATATGTGTTGAGAATGAACTACGTGCTAGGGACTGATATTAGCATCTTACATGTGTCAGCTCTGTGAGTTAGCCACCGCTGTTCTTCTTTTTAAAGGCAAGGCACAGCCAGTGGGTAGCAAAAGGTCCAGACAACTTACTTAACTTCTACAAACCTTAGTTCCTGAGCAGTACATCATGAATTAAATTCTGAGAGTTGCTAAGTTATTTGTGTGTTGGGAGGTGGCATTTCTGGTCACCCATAAAGAATTGGAAAAATATGAAGTTAGCATTAAAGTTCAGGTGGGAGAATTGTTGGAGAATCTATACAAAGAATGGCTACAGTCTCTTCTAAATGAAGAGTTTACACCCAGCTCTTTCAACTCTAAGTAGACACATTTGCTCTGGGAAAGACCTGCGACAAAATTCATTTGATGACTTTGTCTACCTTCAGTTGAACCCAAACACCAAGATTTTTTCCCCTGGTAAAAACAGTTAAACATGCAATTTTAAGGACTTGGGAATCAAAAATCCTGTGTGTGTGTACCAGATACAACTTGAAGCCATGACCTGAGTTCCAGGCATGAATATGACCATGAGACCACAGAAATAGGACCTGTTTAAAAAGAACAAATGATTTTCTGTGCTACTGTCACACACTTAGGAAACCGGTTTTCCAGGGTACCAGGGTGGCTCAGTTGGTTAAGCATCCGACTTTGGTTTAGGTCATAATCTCGTGGTTCGTGGGTTCAAGCCCCTCACTGGGCTCTGTGCCGACAGCTCAGAGCCTGGAGCCACTCATGCATGCACATGCTCTCTCTCTTCTTTCTCAAAAATAAACTTTTTTTTTTAAATTAAAAAATTTTTTAAATGAAGAAGAAACCGGTTTTTCCTTCTTTCTACTTCTGAAGTACTCTAGTCATGGGGCACCTGGGTGGCTCAGTTGGTTGAGTGTTCGACTTGAGCTCAGGTGATACTTTCTCAGTTTGTGAGTTTGAGGCTTGCTGCTGTGACAGTCTGTCAGTGCAAAGCCTGCTTTGGATCTTCTGTCCCCTTCTCCCTGCCCCTCTCCTGCTTGCATGGTCTCAAAAATAAACATTTAAAAATTTGTTTAAAAAAAAAATCTCTAGTCACAAATTTTTAAAAACAACAGACTTTCAGCAGTTAACTCCTGGTTTTAATTGCAGCCGTTTAATTATCAAATTATCTGCCTTATCATCTGCTCAAAATCTTGACCACAAGGACGCTTATCTGATAACAGGATACAGAGAGTAGATTCCTATTATTAAATCCAGACAAGTAAGTACTCTCAAGTATACTCAAGTAGTGAGCCCTTGTCACAAAGGACAGAGGCTCAGAGAAAGAGCAAAGAAACCATTTTCAGAAGGACGCACAAAGACAATCAACACAGGATAGTCACAGCTCACATTTTCTTTGAAGGATTCCATGCATTTCATCCCATGCTAGCACTTGATGTGTCAACTCATTCATTACCCACCTCCTCCCTGTTCATAACCACACGAGAAACTACAAGAGGGACAATGGTTAGAGAGACATAGCAACACCCGGCCTCTACTAATTACTAGCCGTAGCTGTGTGTTCTTGGACAAGTTACTTTTGCTCTCTAAAATGGGCAGAATAGTCCTCTCATCATAGAAGAGCATGAGAAGTAAATGCCCCAGCATCGAAAGTACTGAGCAGTGTCTGGCACATAACGAGCTCTCAGTAGATATCACTTATTAATATTAGATCAGATACAAAGTCAGCTGCTTCTTCTGCTGGGCCCAGGGGGCTTTATCTAGCCATGCAAGTTTGAGGAGACTCTCCTCCTCCCTCCCCTTTCTTTTAGTGTCCCTTAACCTGCCTCAAGGACACATGGCCACCTCTAGGCATCCAGAGGCTTCAGGTGGCATCACATGGCACTTTCCACAACAGGGAACTTGAGCAAGGCCGTCTGCTCCTGAGCCCTCTTCTCAACATCAGTGCAACACTGTAGCCACACGTGACAGGGTTCTATGCACAGGAGAGCACTCGCATAGTCATGCCTGTGCTGCTTCTAGGTTCCCGTCAAGACCCACCCACAGATGCCATTTCAGTACAAGAGCTAAGGTTGCATGCACAAAGAAAAAGACCGAAAACAGAATTTGACTTGGTTTTTTGGTTATTATTATGTTGCTTCGTGGCTTGTTTTGTTTTGTTTAGAGAGAGTACACACAAGCAGAGGTTAAGGGCACAGGGAGGGATGGAGGGGGAGAGACAGAGAGAGAGAGACTATAACTCAAGCAGGCCTCTCACTCAGTGCAGAGCCTAATGCAGGGCTCAATCCCACAACCCTGGGATCATGATCTGAGCTGAAATTAAAAGTCGACTGAGCTACTCAGGTGTCTCTATTACTTTGTGGGGATTTTTTGTTTTAATATTTGTTTTTATTTTTGAGAGAGAGAGATTGCCTAAGCAGGGGAGGTGGCAGGGGAGGTAAATCTTTATTTGAAATCTGAAGCAAGCTCTGTGCTGATAGCAGAGAACCCAATTCAGGGCTCGAACTCATGAACCATGAGATCACGAGCTGAGTGAAAAGTCAGACGCTCAACTGACTGAGCCACCCAGGCCCCTCTCCTATTGCTTTGCTTTTAAAGGAAATAAAGGCCTGAACAGTTGAGGCTAAAAAGTTTACACTAGTGTTAATACTGCTGAGCAGGCAGTAATTACACTGGCTAAGAACGCAGAAGTAATTTACAAAGGACATCAGGTGAAGTGAGATATTGCTGATTCATATATAATTGAGAAGCAGACAGCAAAAGGCTGTAGGGGAGGGATGGGAAATGAATCATTTATGGAAGACCAAATAGAGCTATCGATTATTAAAATTCTCTTTTCTGGGTAACCTCCTAGGCAATGTTTCATGTGACTCTAAAGTGGCTACCGACCTCCCAGATAGGCAAGTGGGCTGGAATGTAAGGACAACTTAATTCCTAGTTCCCAGGTAGTTAATAATCTCTCATTCTTGGTATACTGGAAGACCATGGCTCTGACCAGAAGTTAAGCCTTTGATAACAGCCGTCAGCAAAAAGAGCCAAAACATCCATCGAGAATAACAGCTTGTCCCAGAGAGTCCCAGCCACCTCCAGGTAGGAGGGAGAGCAGGAAGTCATCACAGCCCCCTCAGTTAACAGTCAGGTGTTACCCGGGAGGAGAAAGGACGACAAGAAGTGGGATTCTCTGGGGTGTTGGGCTCTCACCTTGTGGAAGGTGACTAAGTACGAGTACACAGAGGAGGCAGCATGATGGAGTTCACCTTTTAAACACAGGTGGGAAAAGAGCACATACATGCACGTTTTCTCCATCTGGCGTCCTTACACCTCTGGTTCCCAGGCTCTGTCTCTGGGCAGGTAATGAAGGGATGTGACCAATCAAGCGTTGCTAAATGAGGTCTCAAGAACCACATTCAGCCCCCAGAGGGGTTACTAGTTTAAAATTTTGCCCACAAAATACTTCTTTAATGTTTATTTTGAGAGAGAGAGAGGGAGATAAGATTCAAGTGGGAGAGGGGCAGAAAGAGAGGGGGATAAAGAGAGCCAGAAGCAAGCTCTGCACTATTAGTGCAGAGCCCAATGCAGGGCTCGATCTAACAACCGTAAGATGATGACCTGAACCGGACGCTTAACCAACTGAGCCACCCAGGTGCCCCATCCCACAAAATTCTTTTTAAAAGGCAAATTAGTTGCCAACATTGAAAAACTGGGATATTTGCATTAAAATCTCTATTTTCCTATTTCTCTCGAAAAACAGTACATCAGGTTATATACCTGTCCCAGTGTCTTGTGACAACAATCAGGGACATGACATATGCTCCCTGGCTCACAAAGACCTCACTCTGTCCACTGTGACATTTATGTAACCAGCCTGGCCCCATGGGCATTTGATTCTGCAACCCAGCATCCTGATCTCTGGGATTTCATAAGTAAGCCAAGAAAATTATTAGATATACAGTATACTGATTGAAATCATTTCTTTAAAAATATTTACCATGGAACCAGGTAGAGATAAACCAAGAAGACTACGATGTGGTTCCCACACTCAAGGAGACTGCAGTCATCTGTAGTTGAGAGACCTCCTTACAAATAACTACAATTTGCTCAGATTGATGCCATAATCAAGGTGCATGGCACAGGGACATACTTTGCATACAACAGACAACTTTGCAACAAAAGAGTAGGGAAAGTATCACAGATGAGGGGGCATCTGAGCTCGGCCTCATGGAATGAAGGAGGAAATCAGAGAACAGACAAGGAAAGGTTCTCCAGGCAGAGGAATAGCCTGGGAAAGAGAGTGATGTAAACTTTATAAAGAGGGGCTGGGTGTGACCTAAGCGTAGGCTTGGTAAGGGAGCCACATCAGAACTACACCATTAAAGGGTCGCCTGAGTGGTCCAGTCGGTTAAGCATCCTACTTTGGCTCAGGTTATGATCTCATGGCCCATGAGTTCGAGCCCCTTGTCTGACTCGTGCTGACAGCTCAGAGCCTGGAGCCTGCTAAGGATTCTGTCTCAGTCTCTCTGCCCCTCCCCCACTTGTGTTTTCTCTCTTTCACAAATATAAACAAAAAAATTATTTTTTAAAAAAAGGACTAGATCATGAAATCCTATCATAATTTATCCTATCGAGTTTATGACCCATGGGAAGAATCTAAGATTGTTTAAGCAAATGATCCTTATGATCTGAACTATTTAGGAAAATACCAATACTGGCTTAATGGAGGACAGTTTATACAGGATAAATGACAAAGGCAAAGTGATCAGCCAGGGTCTCCGACAACAGTCTAGGTGACAAAGAGGTCATGAAACAAGCACTAGCTCTGGGTGGAAGGAAAAAAGTGAGGCCTTCAGAGAAGGGGAAACAACAGAGCGTTCCCAGGAAGACCTACTGGGCAAGGGTCATGGAGGAAAAGGGAACAAAGAGGAAGGTTCTCAGGTTTCCACTGGCAGAATGAGCAGATGACGTAAGCTGATTATGAACAGTGAGGGGAAGGGAAACAAGTCTTAGGGGTGGGGAGTGCTGAAGGGGGAGATAATGAAATTGGTTTTAGGTCAGTGAACAGAACATTATTAGTACCAGAAATTCCAAAGGCAGTGACACCCCACTGTGACTTAAGCAGCGGTCTGCAAACTATGTCTCATGGGCCAAACCTGGCTCCTAAGCTAAGAATGGTTTTTACATTTTTAGGTATGTGGGCGGGGGGAATCAAAGTAATATTTTGAGACATGTGAAAAGTATAGGAAATTCAAATTTCAATGTCAATAATACATCTATGTTCAGTCGTTTATGTATATCATGGCTTTCCAGGTCCAATGGCAGTTCATAGTTTCTGCAGAGACTACCCACAGAGTGTGTGTGTGTGTATATATATATATGATTTACTACATATGTATATATTTTATATATATATATATATATGTGATTTACTATAAATAACTTTACAGAAAATGGGTGCTGACTCCCAAACTTAACTATCAGATTGAATGGTCTAAAATTGTTGTTGTAGGTCAAAAACAAATATTGACCATTTTGTGTTATTACATGTAATAAAGAAGTGGACAGAGAAGAGAGAGATCAATTTGAATAGAATTTACTGTGCATCTTGGTGTTATTAGTCACATTAACTCTGGATATACTTTGCTGCTGGCATTCAGGGGCCATCATTAGCTTCTATCTTCCTCCCCAATATAATTAAATAACTGAAGATTAACAAAACTCAAGATCAAAAGAAGTTATGGTGTCACGTAGGTCTCCCCACACACATAATGTTTTCTTCTTCATACTGACTGTTTAAGAAATGAACTTTCAACAAAGATAAAACCCAGAAAGCTGTTATTGGGTACTTCCTTTCCATTAGTCTCCAGGCCCTCTTGACAAAACCATTAATAACACCAAAGTCCAACTTCCACATTTAAGTAAGGAAGTCTGTGCCCTGTCAGATGCTGGGGCAATCCCCATTCAATGACACAGTGCCTCAGTGTTGGGGACAAGTGAAATGAAAATAAAGGCTACCCAAACAGGACTTCAAGTCTGGAGGTTTTGCATTACATAAAGCCAGTTTAGAACAATATTACTTGCATAAGCTTCTGCTGGCAATTAAGAGGGCGGGGGGCGGAGGGAGGGGGGAAGCAGTGTGCCTCAAGCTACTATCTAAAGGTTTTATTTATTTACCAGATGTATCAGTGCTACCAGCAACGTTAGAAACAGGCATTTTTTTTTTTTAAACAAAATGACAGTCAATCTCAAATGTACAATTTAAAGATGTGAATTTCAAAAAGGCTGAAACTGATAAAAATGAAACCAGAAGATAAAAATACGCTAATCTCAACAGATATCAAATAAAATACATAACTTTTTAATCAGCAGTTTCCTCAAAAACTCGATACAATCTTGACTTTTCCTTGTTCTGGGATGAAGAAAGTTCCCGACCATCTAGAGCTCCCGTGTTCCTTTTTAACCTTAAGGCAACACAACAACGGTAATTTTATATAGATGGTGGTAAGAAGGATGAAACTCTAACTTGAGAGTTCTGAGTCCTGGCTTTAGAAAAGACCTTTAAAATGTGCTCTTCTATGAGAGAGACCAAAGGCCACTCATCTACCTGTTTTCAAATGTGCATGCCGGGTGGCCTTCACACACTACAGGGCAGGAAATGACAGGAGGGGGCGGCAGGCAGGTTCTCCCTGCTAGAAATCTGGGAGGCAGTTAAGAGCAGAAAGACTATGGAACCAACCGGTAAGTACCTACATGACCTTCACTTTATCTCCCAAGGCCTCAGCTTTTCATCAGTAAGATGGGGACAATGAAAAGTACTTTGTTCTTGGGAAAGGTGCTTGGCTGTCAGAAAAGAGCTGTGTATAGAGCTTTACATCTAACAACTTGGTTAATGCTTGTAACCCTGAACACAAGAAAGGTGGTGTCATTAGCTTCATTTTATTGGCTCAATCAATATACTATAAAAAGCAATTCAGTTAAATATCCTAGACAAGCTCGTCTGGTATTTTCTTTCCAACAACTGAGGTTTTAAATGATGTATTGTGTTCACATAAATGAAGCTCTTGTAATTAGTTGCACAACAGCCTATAAATAGAATACAGGTATTGCAAGAAGGAATTGTGACGTGTCACATGGTTTCGGCATGCCAATATACTCTTTCCGAGGCAAGCACAGCATTGCTGCAAATGTACATTAACAGCAACAATTAATTTCCCACTTATTACTTAAGTCATTGCTTAAAAAAAAAACACAGAACACTTTATTTTAATTGAAAATAATCTGCTTTGGAAAATCTTCATCCCTATGTGAACTAATTTGTAGAGAAAGTCTGATTTGTTTCCAGATTAAAGCCAGAATATAAAGGCACCTGGGTGGCTCAGTTGGTTAAGCTTCAGACTCCTGGTTTTAGCTCTAGTCATAATCTCAAGGTTCGTGAGTTTGAGCCCCCCATACTGGCTCTGCACTGAAAATGCAAAACCTGCTTGAGATTCTCTCTCCATCTCTCTCACTATCTTTCTCTATCTAAATAAATAAATAAACTTAAAAAAAAAAAAAAAAGAAAGTCTGAATACAAAAAGTAGCCCTTTGAAAGCTGGTTGCTATCAGGTAAAAAATTATTTCCTTTGTGCCTACACCCAAGGCAACTGCATTAACAATTCAACTCTCCCTGATTTACAAAGGAAAGAACATTTAAACCTTGAGGCCCCAGAGGGGCCAATAGGGGTTCCATTTTAGGCAAAGTTATTTCTACACCCTCAGAAACATTTCTAGAAAATAATGTGAGACTTTGCTATGGCCTTGAAGGAGACAAATGCACTAGGAAGCATGTAAACAATTTTTAATCAGATGCCCAGCATCATCCTTAAATAAAAAGGACAAGGGGGTTAATATTTCAATTAGTCAAAGAGAGATATGTTCCATCATGTTGTATGTTGGTTTTTGTTGTTTTCCTCTATCTCAAGTCACATAGCAGGGAGTAGGCATTCAATAAACATTAGCTGAATGCATGAACAAATGCATTCATTTGAATGCAGAACTTGTTTTTCTCTGTAACATCCCATGAGGGACACCAGAATAACAAGCGAATTCTAGGCTTGCCTATTGTTTTCTTTTTTTTTTTTTTAAGTTTACCTATTTATTTTGAGAGACAGTGAGAGAGCATGTGTGCAAATGAGCAGGGGAGGGGCAGAGAAAGAGAGACAGAGAGAGAGAATATCCCAAGCAGGCTCTGAACCATCAGCACAGAGCCTGACCAGGGGCTTGATCTCACAAACCTTGAGATCATGACCTGAACTGAAACAGAGTCGGAAGCTTAACCGACTCAGCCACCCAGGTGCCCCTGCCTATTTGTTTCTTAATTTTTAAAATGTTTTTAGTGGGGCTTTCCCATCAATTGCCTTCAAGGAAAATAACTGTATGTTCCAAAGGAAAAAATTATTTAATTATAAGTGCTAATAACTTGAAAGCATGACATGTCAAGTGAACGCCAAACATCTGCAAAAAAGGGGCTGATAAAACAGACCCTAGTCATTGCTAGATGGAATCTTAACTCCACTGCTGGTCTCTGCATTATAACCAAATGCTCACTCAGTAACAATGTGGCCTG
The DNA here is from genome assembly GCA_017311185.1 of Proteles cristata cristata. Lineage (NCBI taxonomy): Eukaryota > Metazoa > Chordata > Mammalia > Carnivora > Hyaenidae > Proteles > Proteles cristata. Next base: position 250,379 of record JAESUZ010003925.1, read on the forward strand.
ACCCAGGTGGCCTTGGGAGGCCTAGTGCCCTCTCAACACTGCGACTGCCGTGCAGGAAGGAAACTCCAGGGGCCCAAGGGGGACATAGGGGTAGTAGAAAGGCAATTCTGACACCATCAGTTTAAAGCTGCCTGGGTCGCAAGGAGTGATGTCAGAAAGCAGAGATGCCCTTCCCCAGAGATATCCAAAAGCAGATGCATCACCTCAGAGGGACACTCTGAGGATTTCTGCACTGAATGAGAAGGTTCTGAGGCTTCTTTTCCAACTGCTGAGTCTCTATCTGTCCCCACACCCAACTCTAGTTAATGTAAAACCTAACCTTCTTTCAGAGCTAAAATTAATTTATTACGGAACAGAGCTTTGGAGTGGTACTTGTCTAAGACAATCCTGTGATACCTGGGAAACTATATTTTGACATATGGCAAAGTCTCTAGCCATATGGCAAGCAGAAATTTGATTAACTCAAACTTCCTATCCCCCACTAGCCCTTTAATGTGGGAGTGTGCAAATGAGCCTCATATGTTGCCATTCCCTGGGGCCACCATTTGGCTTGCTTCTCTTCCTACCCAACTTTCCCTGGGAGAGCTTCTCTATTCCCCAGGCTTCGTTTAAGAACTAAATACTAAGCACTGCCGTATTCTTGTCTACAGCACAGATCTCTGGGGTGTCTGACTGCATTTCTGAATGCCTGCAGGATATCTGCATTTGCAAATTACACACATTCAAGCTGCCCAAACCTGCACTCATTCTCTTTTTTCCGTCTACCTCTGTCTCAAATGCAATCCTTTTTCCTGTTGTTTCTGCCTTTGTGGACCAAAAATTCCAAAGAACATCCCTGTTCTACTGGCTTCTTAACTCTTGCCCAACATCTAGTTCCTCGGCCTAACTGTCAACCAGGACTGAATTTAGGCCAAGTCCCATGCCTTGTTCAGACCCACATCACATCGTCCAGGCACCATCGCAAAAACCTCCTAACTGGTTGTCCCCTCCACTGATAAATCCTATACAGCATGGTGACATCGACTTTTCTCAACCTTGAATATGGGACAATTACTTCTGTATTCCCATTCTCTCAAATGGACTCTGAAGATCGTAGGGTAAAATGTAAACTTCCTTAGCTTGCCACACAAGGATCTTCATGATTTGGCCCATATCCATGTCTTCATCCCATCTGCTCTCCTCACACCTCCCCATTGCCAGCCATAAAAAACAGCCATTGGGTTTACAGAAGAGCAAGCAGTGTAGCTACAAACCACAATTCTTGACACATGCCTTTCCCTCTGCCTACAATGATCTAACCTACCCTCCTCTTGTCTGACAAATGCCCCCTTATCCTTCAACCACCACATCATGCTAAGGCTGCTTGACATGCACTTCTTTACTGTAGTTCTTAAACACTGCAATGTAAGCACTTAATATTACAGTTGGTACAGCGATGGAAATTCCCAGAAATTTGGAGTGGTTTTCTGGCTCCACCATTTACTAGCGGTGTGACTTGGGTAAGTTAATTGACCTTTCCAAAACTCAGTTTCTTTAGCTATTAAATTGGTCCACTGTGTGAATTAAGAATACAAAGAAGTGTAAACTGTTGACAAAGACTGGGCAGAGACACACCCTCTTTCTTCTGGATATTGTCATACTGTCTTTCCCTCCTACCCAACACTCCAATCCACTCACACATTTGGTCCTTGGCCACATCTGATTGAGCTAGGTCTAGCCACCTAATACTAGTTGAGCCAGTAAGGGGCCTTCCATGGAAAGTGAAAGAGAAAAACAGATAGGGAAGAGAGCATGAAGGGAGACAAAAGAGAAATGAAATAGATCATGTAAGAATACAGATTAGAAACAGAGAATCTCAACCGAGTTTTAGTTCCTAGCTCCAGCTGCTCCCAGGATCCGTTTATCCTGAGAATATCTGGGTAGCCCCAATATCCTACAGTCAATTCACATTAGGTGGCTATCAATTAGAAGTTAAGAAGTGTAATAAAACCCAAGTCTGATACAAATTCTTTTGTACTGTTACAATAGTAAAGTACCATGAAGGCAGAGGTAGAACCTTGTTTGACTTAGTATTCTCAGAGAAGAGCCAATGCCTAAAACAAAGCAGACAAATATCTATTGAATGAAAGATCTGTTGACTTTAGAAGAGAAATAGTAACTTGAGATTAAAAGTCCTATCAGAAGCTCAAGAATCTCCAGGTACCTGTCCCAAGTAGTAAAAGAGAAACTTTTTAAAAAAGATGTGTAAGTAATCTCTATAACCAACGAGGGGCTCAAACTCACAATACCAACATCAATAGTCACATGCTCCACCAGCTGAGCCAGCCAGGCACCCTGAGAAACTTTTTTTAAGTAGCAAAATTTTGACAGCTATGACCAAAACCAGGTACCAAGATACACTTCTGAGAGCCAGTGGTCAAGCATATTTATCCCTGAATATTATAAAGTTGCTATCAGTTGAGTCAATCCAAGTTTATTGGGAAGATTTTTTAAAACTGTATTTATTATTTATTTTTCAGAGAGAGGGAGAGGGAGAAAGAGAGAGAGCGCGTGTGATAGAGCGAGCGAGAGCGCAGGCACACATGCAGGAGATGGGCAAAGAGAGAGGGAGGCAAAATCCCATGCAGGTTCCATGCTATCAGTGCAGAGCCAATGTGGGGCACAAACCCACAAACTATGAGATCATGACCTGAAGAGGAAACCAAGAGTTGGACACTCAATTGACTGAGCCACCCAGGCACCCCTCAAAACTGTATTCTATGAATAAATGCTAATGTAGAGAACGATTTCTGAAGCTTACTAACAGGAGACAGTGGAATATTCATTATTAGAAATCTAGCAACTGAGAGCTAATCACCACTCCCATCCATAACCTTGGGAGACAGAGGGACTTATTTAAAGTCTCAAATTGTTGGAAATTCCACTGATTTAAAATGAGGTTAACTGATGACCTTGCCTACTGCATTTCAGTCTAGAGATTAAAATAGGTCTCATTGTTCCAGAATTCTGGCTGTTGTAAGAAATAGGCTCCAAATGGCCAGAAGGAATTTTAACAGCAAAACCAGGAGCATGAGAAAGGAAATCAGGAGGAATAATTTTCTTCATAAAAAAGGTCCATGAGTGTAACTTTCATTTCATTTTGTTTCTAAATTGTAGATGTTTGTAAGCTGGTTGCAACGTATCCTTTCTGCATTGACATGAAGCATGAATTAACCAGTAAAAAATAAAATCAGTAAAAAAAATTCTTACATCCTACATTTAAGATACTTTCTAATGTTTGTTTATTTACTTATTTACTTTGTGAGAGGAAGAGAGACAGGTCATACGCAGGGGAGAGGCAGAGAGAGGGAGACACAGAATCCGATGCAGGCTCCAGGCTCTGAGCTGTCAGCACAGAGACGGACACAGGGCTTAAACCCACAACCAACTTTGACCTGAGCTGAAGTCAGATGCTTAGCCAACTGAGCCATCCAGGCACTCCTCAAAATACTTTCTAACTTACTAAATCATTCCTAAAGGGTTATTTATAGACCAAAAGGTTGTGAATACCATGACTGATCAACTTAACATACATTTTGACGAAAACATTATATCCATTTACAGGCTTACATGGAAATTTTACTGAACCACAACTTAATAAAGCATAACACTGACTACATAACTATCATTTATGACACTTTTTCTATGGAACAATACATCTAGTATTCCAACCTGTTAGTAATGGTTCTTATGCTTTTGTGTGCATACAAATTACCTGGGGAACTTCTTAAAACATGATTTCTAAGTCCCACTTCCAGAGATTCTGACTTAGTAGACTAAAGGTAGAACCAGAGAAAAGCTCCCAAATGATAGTGACACTTTTGGTTTACCGATGACACATAGGTAGCACTGCTTTAGATGAAACAGTCCCTCTGATTTAGCCAAGGACTGGCATTGCCTTCAATGAGGGAATGAGGCACCCTCAGTCTCATGCCAGTGAGCTGAGTAATGGTATGTGATACCCCCCAGTTTATAAGCCATTGGTGTGCTTTCACGATGTGGGAAACAAAGGGAAAAGAAAACAGTTAAATTTCCTTTTTGCCTACAGTCCACTGACACGTCCTTCAAACAGGCAGAGTGACCTTCGGGAGCTCAGCTGCCTTGATGATACTTTGCTAGAGGCAAAAAGCAATCTTGGCTTAACATTATCCCAGCCTTCAGGAAACCTATTTTAACATATAAAAATTCCTTTGGAAACTTCTTTTCTTTCTACCCCTCAAGATACAGGCTGGCAACCATACTACAAGCTTACAGCCTCCTGATAGACTTCTGAAGGATCTCATGACTGAGTTTTTACTAAACAGTAACAAATGACCTTTTCCTAACAGCAGCTAGCCCCTCAAGGTCCTGGAAATCCTGTTTCCAAAATACCTTAACCCTTTCCCAACCTGAAGATATATAATCAATCAGTCACTCTTCACAATCTCTGTGCTGCCCTTTCTGCCCACGGGTCCTGTCCCAGGACTTTAATAAAACCACTTTTTTGCACTGAAGAGGTCTTAAGAATTCTTTGTTAGCCATCAGCTCCAAACCCCACAGTTTCCACATTAGTGCCTACTGAGTCAGAAGTTCAAGAAGCTTGACTGCGGCAGGGGGTACTCCCTGTGAAGGAGGAGGAGGAGGGTCCTGGATCATCAGCTGAAGGGGAAGGATGAGGAGTGCTGGTTGTGTCTACCACACCTGAGACACAGGTTAGGAAATGTTAAAGAGAATCAGTAAGAGCAGGTGAGGCGTGGGAAAGACAACACACAGGAAGCTCGTTCCCATTGGTGAAAGTGGCTGCACTACAAAGGAGAAGGGAGTTCTGCTTATTTATAATATTGGAGGTAAGTTATCATGTGGGGCAATTATTCTCATATCAGATGTAATCGTACATTATCTATATTCCAAATTATTAACTATTCAATTATTACTTTTTTTAAGTTTATGTATTTTGAAAGAGAGAGCAAGCGAGCATGCAAGCACGTGTGATATGGGGAGGGGCAGAGAGAGGGAAAGAGAGAATCCCAAGCAATCACCAGACTGTCAGTGCAGAGCCCAATGCGAGGCTCGAACTCATGAACTGTGAGATCATGACCTGAGACAAAATCAAGAATCAGATGCTTAACTGACTGAGCCATTCAGGTGCCCCAAAATACTTTTTATTATTAAGAAAAAAGACTAGTGTTAGTACTTTATAATTGTATGTTATTTCATTTGAACCTCTCAATGATAAGGCATATAGGAGAGGTATCTTTCGTCCCCTTTTATAAAAATTGAATCCAGAAAGTTGACTAACCCAAGCTCATACAGTTCCCAAGTAGTAAAGCCAGACTCAGATTCCCTTCAGATTCCAAGGTCTAACTCTACAACATCCTACACTGTAGAGAAAGGCAGGTAAGAAGCTGGCAGATTCCAAAGGAAAGCCGAGGATCTGCTAGTATCATGAAGCGACAGAGGTGAGGACTTAAGAAAGCAAAGTGTCAGATGCCAGGAAAAGTTCAAGTGTCTGCTAGCTTTGGTAATTAAGAAATTACTGGATGGGGTGAGCACCTGGGTGGCTCAGTCAGTTAAGCGGCCGACTTTGGCTCAGGTCATAATCTCACCGTTCGTGAATTCGAGCCCCAAGTTGGGCTCCATGCTGAAAGCTCAAAACCTATAGCCTGCTTCAGATTCTGTGTCTCCCTCTCTTTCTGCCCTTCCCCCACACTCTCTCTCTCTCCCTCTCTCCCCTCTCGAAAAGGAATAGACATTTTAAAAAAATGTTAAGAAGAGGTTATTGGTGCCCACTGGTAAGGTCCAAAGTATTATCCCCTCCCAGAGAAAGTTTTAAGATGAGAAAATGCAGTGAGGTTGAATATTGTAGTTTCCAGAGAAGTATCTCACTTGTCACCTTGTTTTTTATGAATAAGGGGGAAAAAAATCTTAAAATAGCATCCACCTGTCCATTAAATAGACTAGCTCTAATCCAAAGGGAACACTGTTAAACAACTGCTCTACAGCCCCTCACAAATTCCCAAAAATGTATATAGCAATTTAGAGGATAACTGAATAACTGACACCCTTTTAATTAGCTCCCAACTCCAAAGTAGTATAGGCACTTCAAAATTTTAATGTGTTGGAATGCCTGGGTGGTTCATGAGTTCATGAGTTTGAGCCCCACATCAAGCCTCATGGTGACAGTACAGAGCCTTTTTCCATCTCTCTCTGCCTCTCTCTGCCATCTCTCCCTGCTCACAGCTCACTTGTGCCCTCTCTCTCTCTCTCAAAAAATAAACCTTAAAAAATTTTGATGTGTTTTCGTGGCCAAAGATTTACTGATAATTTACAGCTTTAAACTTTCATTTCTTCTTTTTGAAATGCAGAGAAGCTTCTGGTAATCAGAGATTTTATGAACATTTCATGAACAGAAGTTTTTGCTTCAAAAAAAATTTTTTTTAATGTTTATTTTTTAGAGAGATAGCATGTAAGCAGGGAAGGGGCAGAGAGAGAGACACACACACAGAATCTGAAGCAGGTTCCAGGCTCTGAGCTGTCAGCACAGAACCTGAAGTGGGGCTTGAACCTACGAACAGTGAGATCATGACTTGAGCCGAAGTTGAACACTTAACCCACTGAGCCACACAGGAACCCCAAAAGTTTGTTCTTTAAAAAAAAAAAAAATCTATACAATTACTGTCATCTTCAAGATATAGTAAATGGAGGAAAGCAATATTATATATTTTTATGAGAAAACAAGAACACACAGAAATAAAAGCACTAAAAGAATAAACTAGAAACTAATAAAAACAGAGGCACCTGGGTGGCTCAGTCGGTTAAGCATCCGACTTCAGCTCAGGTCATGATATCATGGTTCGTGGGTTTGAGTCCCGCATCAGGCTCTGTGCTGACAGCTAGCTCAGAGCCTGGAGCCAGTTTCAGATTCTGTGTTTCACTCTCTCTCTGACCCTCCCCTGCTCACGCTGTCTCTCTCTCTCAGAAATAAATAAAATGATAAAAAAAAGAAACTAATAAAAACAGATACCCATAGGGGTTATATGTGGGAGGAAGTGGTGAAGAATGCAAACAAGACTTTTTTAAGTTTGTATATCTTTAAAAAAATACAAAACATTTTTGACTTTTGAAAATTAAATCAAAAATGAAAAAAATGCACATCTAGTTGAAAACAAACTTGAACTGTATATATTAAATTGGTAATCTAATCATACTGGTCATTTTATTACAAGTGGCTTTTGAACAACTGTGGGATATAAACCAAAAAGAAAAAATACTGCAGAAAAATCTTAAAATGTGCTCAGCAGACATACTGGTATTGAAAATTTGAAACTATGTTACATGTGTTATTAGGATATAGGAAATGTCAATGTTATTAAGTCTCAAGATTTATAAGACAATAAATATAAATCAGATAAGAGAAAAAACCCTACTATTAAATTGTATTTGGAAATATCAATATAAATTCAATTGTTAAAACACATGTATTTCATAACTCTGTCCATTAAAGAACCAGAAGTAATATCACCACAGCAATGTGAGCATCAGAGCACCATTCCCCAGGGAAAGGTAACAGGCCTCCTTGGCAAAGTGACTGGTGCCCAGTAAGACACAGTGGAAGTACTAGGTTGAACCAGAAAGCAAAGAAGCACTCAAAGATAATATGCATTTCAGAAGGACACAGGACCATGTCTGATGGGGTTCTAACTGGTTAAATCTGAGATAACTTGAGCATCAAAAATAAACAGATTTTCATACAGAGAAAAGCAAATCCCTCAATCCATAGTGATGGTTAAAGAAATAAAACACCTAAATCACTACCATCTGGAGTGACTGTTATGCTAGCTACTTCCTCTGAAAATGGATAATTCAAGGGAATAAATTAAATGATGATCCTATGTGTGTATATGGAAGAACATTAGTTCATCTCCAGTTATTAAAGAAAAATCCTCTCTACAGCAAAATGCTATAAAAGTACACCAAAGAGGTGATAATTAGAAAACAATCATTTGGCAATCCCCAGTGAAATAAGTGGTTTGGGCAAAGGTCATACGCCTATGCTAAACACCCTTAGGTGACAAATAATTAGCAAAAGGATATTCACATGGTGCATGCCACATCACAACATCATTTTATAGAAATAGCACTTTTACACAGGAAAGAAAGAGGTAATGACTGCTATAGGAATTAAATGACCAAACAAGTACCCTACAAGTGGGATGACCTAAAGGCATATGCTTCCTGGTGTAGATCAACAGAGAGTAAACAGCATCACCCAGAATGATGATAACACTCTTCCCAATGTTACCAAGCATGTAGGCATACATTCCACTTTATGGACAACAAAGGGATAGAGAATCTGGTTAAATAGCACAAGGAAATAATAAAAAGAGACAACTTGCTTGGTTTCTTCAAACAGTCGACCTAATCATTCAAAGCCCATTCAGGATATCTCTAGGATAGTGAGGGAAATAATAATAAATGAAACAATAAATAAGTGTGGGCCATATGTTAGATACTTTTGGACTAATGGCAAGGTTCATTGTGGTTAACAATAGTTTTGTGCTTATGTAAGAGAGTGCGCTTGTTTAGGATGGGGTGTTTTTAAAAGATTCCAGAGAAATGTAGTCAGGTATTCACTGAATTATTCTTTCAACATTTCTGTATGTTTGAAATGTTGATTAGAATAAAAGGTTGAGAGAAGAGTATCTTTAACTCTGAAGAAATGAAACAAAGTTTACAAGTGTATACAATAAAATAATAAAATATAAATGTGTGAAAGTCAAGATAAAAGAAAAAAGATTAAATAAAAGATCAAGGACAGGGAAGTTTCAATACCCATATGCTGACCATAGTTCAGACACAATTCTAAGTAAGCCTCAAATGTAGCTCTTAGTTTCCCGGTTGCCATATCAGAAAGGGAACTGTGGTGGGTGTCACAACTTACCATCATCCACAGACCAAGGACTAGAAGAGAATCTCTCTTCTCAGGAGTCTTATGGGGAAAGATCACTGGTAAAGGGGACATCACTTTCTCTCCCTCAGTAAACGCAAGAGAATGAGAGGCCATTCCCTCTACTGTTTGTCAAACTAACCTAAGGGCTGGTTCCAAAGTCAAGTGCATGGAGAACCCTAGTTGGGGAAGTGGCAGGTAGGAAGGTAGGAGGAATAAGAACAAAGTTCAGAGTATTTACAGAAATGGATGGGCTGCAATGCCATCCAAATTAACTTCAGTAATAGCCACGTGGTCTAAGAAGACTTTCTGGAAGACTTCTGGAAGACAGGAAGAGACAGGCATTATTGAAACATTAAAATAAAACCTTTAAAAGTATGTGTATTTGAGGACAGACCAAAATCTTATCATGGTCAAGGTACAACCCTAGGGTCCTGACCCTTATCGCAGTGTAGGCTCTGCAGAAGCTTCACAGATCAGGCATCTGCTAAACAAACATGGCTTCCTCTAAACCAGTCACTGTCCAGAGTCCAAGGTAGAAGAAAGGTCAACAAAACCCGCCGTGTTAGGATGCTCCAGAAACACTTCCCCACATGGTAAAGAACACACCAGTTCAAATCAAGAGGAGAATAAGTAGGCATCAAGTTAGGGTCACCAGCTGTTCCTGTTTTCCTTCAGCACTCAAAGTAATTGCCTCCTATGTTTCCATAAACCAGGGTGGCTGGTCATGGTCCTTAAAGTCCATTGCTCTTCTCGTAAAATAACAGAGACTAGTGATATTTTAAGCTGGGAGCAGGCAAAGATAATAACACAGTGTCCAATGAACAACTGGATCAGAAATAGGGGAAGGCAAAAATGGGGAAAACTGTACTTCAGAGACACCCAGTCAGGGCTCATCCCTGAGGTAATGGACATAAACGGGTTGCATGGCACAAAGCCCAAGAATCAGATGAGACTTTGAACAGGGTGGTGGCAAATGTACTGTGGTTTTAATTAGCAGCGAGAGAAGATGAGGTCTAAGACCCAGCAATCAAAAGGACAGTTGCTGACAAGAGGGCCAATTCTTGGATCCCTGGTATTTCAAAGGTATAAGAATCTAACCTTCCAGATACCATCTGGAGGTTAAAGACTTACTTCACTCCAAGTATCCAAGTTATTCTAGGTCTCTGGGCCTGTGAGGGACCGTCAATAAAAGTTAATAACAGAGTTGTACTTTCTTGCTTCCTTGCATGCCTGGTAATTTTTTATTGGATTCTAGACAATAAATCTTACCTTGTTGAGTGCTGGATATTTTTCTGTTCCTATGGATATTCTTGAGCCTTGTTCTGTGATCGTTACTTGATAATGGTCTGCCCTTTTGAGGTTTTCATTTTAGGATTTCTTAGGCTGGACTAAACAGTGTTTAATCCAGGGCTAATTATTCCTCTCACTATAAATCAAGGCATTTCTGAGTACTCTACCCAATGCCCCATGAAGGATGAGGTTTTCCAGTCTAGCTGAGGGAACAGGCGCTGTTCTTGGCTCTCAGTGAGCACTAGATACTCTTCCACTAATCCTTCTTCTCCAGACTCAGCTCATTTCCTCACAGGAACAAATCGATCAGAACTCAAATACTCCCTGCAGACACCTGGACCTCTCTCTTTATTCAGCTACCTCCTCCTTCAGTGTGCTCTTCTGTGAAATCTAGCCATCTTGGTCTCTCAGCTTCCCAGCTCCTGTTCCACTCAGGGAGTCGGCTTTGTTCCAGCAGGGTTTCCCCTCTCTCAAAGCTGGGACAATTATAGAGCTGACATCATTTGCCTCCCATCTCTTAGATAATGGGAAACTTTTGTTGCCTGATGCCCAGAATTCCTAAAACTGTTGTTTCATCAATTTGCTTTATCTCTTGTTGGTTTCAGGTAGTAGGGTATACCCAATTCTTGTTAGCCCATCTTGGCTGGATACAGAAATGTCCCAGAATCATTTAAAAAAATTTTTTTTACATTAATTTATTTTTGAGAGACAGAACACAAGCAGGGGAGGGACAGAGAAAGAATGAGACAGAATCCAAGCAGACGCCAGTCTCCGAGCTGTCAGCACAGAGCCTGGAGTAGGTCTCGAACCCACAAACCATGTGATCATGACCTGAGCTAAAGTCAGATGCTTAACCAACTGAGCCACTCAGGCAACCCCCACCCCCACCCCCACCCCGGATTATTTTTTAAAGAGGAAGGCTCTGTTGATAACTTCTAAATGAACTGATACCAAATAGGATCTGGCACTGCACCAAAAAATTATACTTTAGAAAATGTACTAATACCTGTTATCAAGAAACATCCTGGGAGATTCCAAGAAATGAACAGATCCTAGTTTTACAAGTTCCAACACACATGGTTATTTCATCACAATAATCTATTCTGCCTCCACAGCTAAGCTATTAAATTACTTAAGAATTATGTTGTCTTTGCTTAAACTGGCTACACATAAATCTAATGAGTCCAGGTGATCATTAGAGCAATTCATGAATCAGGCTCAAAGATGTGGAATAGTCTTCTGGAATCATAATCCCTACCATCTCTGCCTTCAATGAAGACATGAGGGGGATATGTGTGTACACATGCACAGAATGGAGTGAGAGGTAATAGGGGTGGAGAAAGAAAGGGAAGACATATTGTATTTATCACAGCATCCCTAGCACCTAGCAAAAGGTTTGGCACAAAGACAGCACCCAAATACTTAATAAATGAAAGAAGGAAAGAATGCTACACTTTGAAAAGCTAAATTCCTTTTAGTGGTCACATGGCATCTTTAATGTTTATTTATTTTTGAGACAGAGAGAGACAATGTGTGAGCAGGGGAGGAGCAGAGAGAAAGGGAGACACAGAATCCAAAGCAGGCCCCAGGATCTGAGCTGTCAGCACAGAGCCCAACGCATGGCTCACACTCACGAACCGCAAGATCACAACCTGAGCTGGTGTTGGACACTTAACTGACTGAGCCAACCAAGCACCTCTTGTGGTCGTAAGGCATCTTAGATGAGAGGCATAACCTCCTTCTCTTGCTTTAAGGGTGAAGGGAAGAAGAGTAGTGGCTGGTGTTCAGTGGAAGCTAAGGTGACTGGTTTTAGCAGTGTTGACCAAATAATCCTAGTTGTTTTAAAAAATACTTTCTATTAAACTTTTTCCTAATGAGACTAGAAATCATCACAGAGAGATGAAATCTGTTTTCATAAAAGAACCTTACAAGCCTTTATATAAGTGACTCCAAATTGCAAACTCTCTTGGAGCCTTTATCATGATGCCCCAAGAACACATTTTTGAGTCTGAGGTGACTGCTCATTCCATGTCAAGTTTTTTTTTTTTTTAAGTCCTTTGTGCTAAAGTTCAAACTCATTTTGTGTTGCTGCCAATGAAAGTTTCTCAACCTCTGCTTGCACCTTATACTTTCTCCCCACCACCTTTCTGAACCATATCCAAAACATTTATTATGTCGCGCATACTACATCTTATTGCTCTTATCTGAATGCATGTGCAGCTCTCTTCATGAGGGTTTAAGCAGGGCAGGCATGCATCCAGCAAGGCACTCTCCATAAATGAATTGTCAACATAACGACTAATGAATGTATACACACTCTCAGGCATTTGTCAGGAGTCTTTAAACTCTTTCTTTTTTTTTGGCTCTAATTTGGCCTATCTTTAAAAATAAGTCCAGTACACATTTGCTGTAGGTCCCCAAATGGACCATTACCATGAAAGGGAATATTATCCATCCTTTGAATTAATTATTAAAGTTTAAAAGTACAGAGAACAGAAGATTCCTAAGTTCTCACATTTGTGAAAAGTTTTTACTCTTCCAAAATTAGGTCATATATTCAGACATCACAGATAGAAACAATTCTGTGAGTCTCTTCCCTCTCCAAGTGTTAATCACATATCCTAATGGGTAGATTTAACTATGTTTATCAAGTAGCCTTTTTAGAATCTTTTATACTGCATTCACCAGGGCGCTATTTCTGTTCAATAGATTTTGCATTACATCAAATTTTTATGGTAATAAAAGTGATGGCAGAGGAGAAAATATGTTTCCTATGTAAAACCACATATTTATCACAAAATTATTGTTTTATTTTTTAAGTTTTATAAAATTTACTTATTTTTGAGAGAGAGACCGAATGTGAGGAAGGGAGAGGGAGAGAAGAGAGGAAGACACATCTGAAGCAGGCTTCAGGCTCTGAGCTGTCAGCAGAGAGCCCAACCCAGGGCTCAAACTCACGAACTGCCAATATCACAAGCTCAGCCAAAGTGGACACCTAACCAGGGCGCCTGGGTGGCTTAGTCGGTTGAGCGTCCGACTTTCGCTTAGGTCATGATCTCGCGGTTCGTGGGTTCGAGCCCCGCCTCGGGCTCTGTGCTGGCTGCCAGCTCAGAGCCTGGAGCCTGTTTCAGAGTCTGTGTCTCCCTCTCTCTCTGACCCTCCCCTGCTCATGCTGTCTCTCTCTCTCTCTTAGAAATAAATAAAACATTAAAAAATGTCAAAAAAAAAAAAAAAAAGAGCCGCATAGCTTTCAAAAAAAAAAGTCGAAACCTAACCAACTGAGCCACCCAGGCACTCCATAAAATTACTGATTTTAAATGAAGTGCCATTTATTGGGTAAGCATGAGAGGTAAGGATTATCTAAAGCAGCATTTCTCCATCTTTTTACCAGTGTTTCCCTAAGGAGAAAAATTTAAATTCTTCCCAAGAAGAGAAATTACTACTAAGGAAAGAGATTTTTCAGGACGACTTGCACTTTGGAGGGCCACAAAAACCACTGTAATTGCTAAAACTTTTTTGTCCTTCAAGAACCAAATTTTGCGCTCTCCAGTGTTTTATGACCCCACCGAGAATTTAGGACATAAAAGAGTAACCAGTGTGTTTTAATGCTAAATAGCTCCGAGTTTTGGCAAAACAAACACCTGGCAATCAGATAAATTAAATATGCTCCATGTAATGAATAAAAGAGTTACAGCGATAAAATCCCACTTTCAAGCCTACTTAAAACCACTTCAAAAAACTCCCAATCCTTGTTTAATTAGCTCCAGAGAATCTTTCTCTCTCATTGCTACTTCCCATTGATTTTCTCACTGTTTCAAGGGCTGCCAGAGACCACCTTGTATTAGAATTACATTCTCAGGTATCTTTCTACCCTATTAAATTTATAAGAGCCCAAAGAGGAAGAACTCATTATTATTCATCTTTGTGCTGCCCGTAAGTTGTGGCCCAGAGACTGGTACATAGGTACAAACCAATCTATTCTGTGGTTATTAGAAACACCAGTAGAGATTGGCAGGCCCTTCCCTGGAGTTTCTTGAATAGTTGGCTAACTTGTGCTCCTTTATGAGCCTTCGCATGCATAACTGTGAAATGGAAAAATTTTTTTATTCTTATTATTTTCAGTAACTGACTGTACAATATACCTTATACAAATTTGCTTGTCTGCAACTACCAGCAGACAAGCAATCTCTCTCTGGCCCCTCCCACTGGTTTCCAGCCAGGTCCGCCATTCTTTAAAAGCTGTCCCCTAACTTCTGTAGTCGTATTGGGCTCTGTGTCTGTTACTCAACTGAAAGGAAAAGTGAAATGCTATTAATCTAAATCTTCTAAGGTCTTAAACAAATAAGGGGATAAAGGTAAATATTGCTATGTACTTCAACACTTGTAGACAGTTTTACTGCCTAGCGATAACACCTTTATAACTTAACTCCTTTATAATTCAAAGCTTTGAAAATAGCTTTAAATATTCCTCATTCTCTGCCATATGGAGAAGATGAGAAAGGAGTACAAAAATGTTTTTAAACAGCATTTCAAGAAAAAAATAGCATTTCAAGGATCTAAAAAGCAGCTTAAAGATCTCACGTCCTCCTTACCTTTAGTCTTCACACATAAAAAGTACCATTCGTTTCTTGTTATTTACCCTCAAATCACATACAAACACAAATTATTTAAAATTCTATGAAATCAAAAGCTAAGTTAGGAGTGACATACTGATAATTATTATAGTGGGAAATACATCCCTAGAAGAGATACTGGAGGTTTCTCTTAAGGAAGTGACTTAACTAGGAAATAAGTCTCCCCAAAGCATGTGATCTTCAATTCCAGTTCCTCATTAACATTCATCTAGAAAACTCGGGGTGGTGAGAGGAGTAGTGTATAAAAAGCAAGGTCAGATCTTGCTGCAGGTCACAGTTTTACACCTCACTATGAAATCAGTCATTTGAACAAATTCCGGTTCTCTTTCCTCCTTCCACAGGTAAACCAAGACACCCAAACTCCAGTTTAAAACGAACCCTACGGTGACTTGCATTTTAACCAGCATGATCTTTATCTTTAATAGCAGCACTGGCCACACTTTGGAGGAAGTTAACACTGAGCAAAGGACAGAAACTGATCCTTTCACAACTGCAGCCAGCAATCAAAACTCTGAATAGCTGCTCCTTCACGTCAGTTAGCCAAGGAAAGGTGCCATTCCCCTCCCAGATATGTACTTCTCATTGTCTTGTGGAACAATCCCAGATGAGAAGCCTTCAACACTTTGCATTCAAAAATCTGAAGTCAGGGAGTGGATCACCTGAACGAAGAGAAACAAAGCTATCTTCTGACACCCAGGATGGGCACCAGTCCCTTCAAAGTCCCACCTCTATTGTTGCTGGAGAGGCCTCTGGCTAGGATTCCCTCAGTAGGGTTCTCTTTCACTTCTTAAGGGACATTGAAAACTCAGAAGCAAAGATTTTTAAAGAAATCAAGCATGTGCTAACAGAGGTCTTCACCAACAGAAGAGGCTGAATGAGAAAGAACGTGAGTATATGCTGGTCCTTTAGAGGAGGTAGGGCAGGAAAGTTGAAAAGAGACAAACAATTGAAACCTTTTAAAGTTTTCCTTACAAGGCTAAAAACCCGGAAACAGAAAACAAAAACAGGCACACAGTTCAACATCACTTCAACTGATGACTGTGGAAAATCAGAGCTGGGACTTTGAAAATGATTTGGATAAACACTTTCAACTTTCAGATGAGGAAATTGAAGTACAAAAACTTGCCCACACTGTTCAAGGTCACATGGTAATAGCCCTGATTATGAACCAAATCTTGTCTCATGCTGTTGCTACAACTCACTGCTGACAGGACAAACCTCCTATGCCTCCTTCTAAATGCAAAGGCTACATTATAACAAAACCACAACCTCTGCCTTCTAAAGGACCATGTTCCTATATCCTAGATGCCCTGTGTCCAATTCAGCAGTTTGATACGGCTGTTAGGTTCCCATGACACCAGCAGGTGTGGACACAGGAATGGGAAAATGTAGCCACACCGTCTCTTCTGGTTCTTTAATGTTTGGTCTTTAACCAGCACCTCCACATGTCATCTCAGTGAACACTCCAACAATCACCTGCAGGAAAAGCAGGTGTCACACCTCGGTTTTTCTAGATAAGAAAACTGACCTCCTGGGCCTACCTAATTATGACAAAATACAGTATGAATAAAGTGACCTTGGCAACTTACCAACAAGTTTGCATCAATTAAAAATTAAACGACAGGATTAAAATCCCACCTTGTCCCCTTACTAGCAAAAGGAACTAGGAACTTCATTTCTCTCCTCTGTGAACTAAGGCTACACCTTCCTTCCAAGCATCTCTGAGGATAAGGGGGAAGGTGTGCCAAGTGCCCCGGACAGGCACAGTCTCTTACTCCATGCCCGCTATCATTGTGGAAACTAAAATGAAACACTCTAACCAAGCACAAGTTTCAAGTCATGGAACTATATAACTAGATAATCTCACTCTCCTTTAAAAACATTTTTTTTAACATTTATTCATTTTTCAGAGACACAGGGTCAACAGGGAAGGGCAAAGAAAGGGAGACACAGAATCCGAAGCAGGCTCCAGGCTCTGAGCTGTCAGCACAGAGCCAATGTGGGGCTTGAACCCACAAACCATGAGATCATGACCTGAAGTCAGACGCTCAAGCTTAACCTACTGAACCACCCAGGTGCTTCTCATTCTCCTTTAAACTGAAAAACACCTTCACAGCTGATTAGCTACCACTGACATTTGTTGCTTCCCGTCTCTATTTGTTAAACCGTTTCTCACTGTATTGACTCTATGACTACTTTGTTTTGTAAGCTGTTTCCTCCTTCTCTCAGCACATTACACACTTCGTGCGTTCAAACACCTATCTTCTTACTCTCCATTGCACTCCCAGGAGCAGACTCTTTAATTCCAGAAGAGAACCATCTGGTTGCAGAGAAGGCAGCAGATGAGGAAATGAACGATCACTGCTAAGACTTCCGGGAAGGAAGGTCTCATTGTCCGGAGAGCAGGGCATGGCCCCAAATGCTTCCTGGGCAGGAATGTTACATCTAGGGTCCGGGTGATGCTGCCAGCAAACAGGAAGAGCAGGAGCCCTTATAGGGAGGCCCCTCCTGAACCCAGCCCCAACTCAAGAGTGCCAAGTCTCCTGGCATTTTAACAGAAGCCAAGAATCCATAATATGGAAAATGTCTACATTTGAGGACACTCTGTGGGCCAAATAAAATTCACTTATGAGAAAATGTGGTTCATGGGTCACCTATGTTTTCAATTGTGGCCTTCAAGCTCTCTGGCTTAAGGTTATGGTATACCAAACTGCAGAAACTCAGCTCTGGAGTTTTCTGCCTGGAAAGGCAGTCAGAGGGAACAAAGATCTTGAAAGGCCTAGAGAGCACACTATGAGATAAGGAGGATGAAATCTGAGAATCCAATGTAAATCAGGCAGATCAAGAGATGGGGGGTTAGGATGAAAGCTACCACAGTTGTTCCTACTGCTTCCAAGGAGAGTCGGGGGCTCCTGTGGTCTGAGAAGACAGCAAGATCTCCGAGAGAGGTTTTTGCACAAAACCACAGATATACGGGCTTCTGACTACCTATTGGTGCTCTGATCTAAATGAGCTTGAATGTCTGGCAGTGGCAAATTGATGTGAACACTTCTGAGCCCTATATTAAAAAACTTCAAGGCTCTCAGAATCATGAATGATGTATGATCATCAGACCTCTTTCAAAGACTGTTTTTGATGTAACAACTCATGTCTGATTTTCAAACATCATTTCTGTAAGAGCAGAAGTGAAAAGAACTTACAATAAAAAGGAATGTAAAAAAACCTTAGCAAGCTTGACACACAGACAACTACCTTCCCTGATGAAATGAATCTACTGGTAGTAAAGAGTATTTTGTTTAGAAAATTCAGTCATCAAAGATTTCAATCATTTTGTCCGATATGAAAAGCAGAAATACAGTGTAAGTACCGATTCATCGTTTATTGTTTAACACACATTTCAATCTTTTCAAAGTGTTTTCATGAAAATTCAATAGTTTTCTTAATGAAGAGATTCTGTTCTCCAAGATAGAAGAGTACCATACAGCGCTAAAAATTACTCAGCACTTCAATCCACTCAAATTCCAATATACGAAATGGATTCTACCGACAGAGCTGTCTAAAATAAAAATAATTACAACTTCCACCACTCTGTTACTCACATATGTGAACTTTAGAATCCAAATATTCCTATTCAGAGATATTCATTTAAACTGTAAAGGGGGTTCTGACTCTATGGCTAAATTGCTAAACACATTAGTTCCTTTTCCCAGAGATGACATCTCAAGGGACTTACTTTCATACTTAAGGAAATACATCTGTTACGTTAACAGTCTCCAAGAGAAAACAAACATGTGGAAATGCTATTGTCATTTTCTATAAACCTAACTTTGAAAATTTTTAATTTGTTAATTAAAATTTCACATGGCACTAGAGGATTATTGCTGGGGTGGTTACTGCTATTTTCAGCTTTAACTTAAAAAAATTTTTTTAAATGTTTTATTTCTGAGAGAGAGACAGCGTGAGCAGGGGAGGGTCAGAGAGAGAGGGAGACACAGAATGTGAAACAGGTTCCGGGCTCTGAGCTAGCTGTCAGCACAGAGCCCGAGGCGGGGCTCGAACCCACGAACCGCAAGATCATGACCTGAGCCAAAGTCGGAAGCTTAACAGACTGAGCCACCCAGACACCCCTCAGCTATAACTTTAATCCGAGTGAATGAAAAAAAGAACTGAGAACTGAGATCTGAGGAAAGAAATAGGATTAATTTTAAAGCTGGAAAAAGGTTTAGGGATATTCTCTCCTTTGACAGATATAGGAAACAGAGTCACAGAAGACGACATCGATCATTGCCAAATTTGCAGAATTCAGAGATTCTATATTATTTCCCAAACCTTTCTCCTCTATTGAGGCTCCTGATAAAAACTTACAAAACAGGGGCACCTAGCTGGTTCAGCCAGTAGAGCATGTGACTCTTGATCTTGGGGTGTAGAGGTTACTTAAATAAAACTTTTTTTAAAAAATGACAAAACAATACATCTAATTTTGGAAAACAAGGACCTTTTCTCACTCCATGCATACACACCGATGCTATAATCACACTTCCCATTCCGCTTCCACTCACCTGCCAGCACGGACTTAGTTTGGAGCACTGGTTCTACTGCAGGGGACACTTGGCAATATCTAGAGACATTTTGGGTTTAACTACCAAGTGAGAGAGATGCTCCTGGCATCTAAAGAGTAAAGGTCTGGGAGGCCATTAAGCATCTGACAATGCACAGGGCAGCTCTCTAGAGAACAAAGAATTACTCCACCCAAAATGTGAATAGTGCCAAGGTTGAGAAACTCTGGACTAGAGGCAATAATAAAAGGCAAGCATTTCTTCTACGGACCAAGTGTGCATCAAGAAAGGTGGATATGGTGGGTGCCTGGGTGGCTCAAACCGTTCAGTGTCTGACTTCGGCTCAAGTCACAATCTCGCTGTTTGGAGTTCGACCCCAAATCAGGCTCTCTGCTATCAGTGCAGAGCCTGCTTTAGCCCTCCTGTCCCCTCTCCCTCTTTACTACTTACTCACTCACTCTCTCTCTCTCAAAACTAAACTAACATTAAAATAAAAGTTGTATATAGCATTATTGTTTAAACATGGTATGTGCTTTATAAGCACCAATATTGGTAAAAAAAAAAAAAAACCTACATACACACACACATATATGTAAATAAACAGGTATATTTCAAGAATTAAGATAATGCAAATCCAGAGTGGCTGCCTACTAAGCTAACATTCTCACATATATAACTGGGATTTGCCATAAACATTGCGGGTTTTGTCTGGTTGTATATGTTACTTGGGACTTGTTCAATGATATTTGGAATTTTTCTGGTCAGTTTAAATGAACCATTTTTATTTTGCAATAACAAAATATACTTAAAAGTGTGTGAAAATAATTTCTTAGTGAAATTCACATAGGAAAATGATTTTTGCACATTCAAACCTATCCTTAAGCTGAACACTTCCATTCCTACTGATAAAAATTTCTTAAAGTAACCTTTCTTAAAAACAGAATTAACACATAATAGTGGAATAGACTTGTATACATCACTGCAATATGGGTAAAATAATTTTGTGCTGGACTGAGAAGCATGCTTTGAATGTGTCACTCAAGGAAGTTAAGCCACTAAGAAAAGGCACAAATTGGGAGTAAACTACTCTCCCAGCCCTGTGCATGACCTTTAAAACTAATTTCTAAGTCTAAAAAGCCTCAAAAGAGTAATTTAGGATTTTTTAAGGCTAAATTTTAAGACGATAATTTGAACAGTCAAAATGAGAAATGAGAATCCACCAATAATATATCAAGTATTTGGCAACGTGGAGTTCCTATTTCAGAAAAATGGCGACTCATCATTAGTGGCAAATAAACCATCTCTTTCAGCAGAGGGGAAAAATGCCCAGCTGATAAGCCAGATCTTGTGCACGATTATTTTTCCTTTTGTTCATTTTCTGCAGTTAAGATGGGTCTGTCACAGGGGTGAGGGAAGGTGAGGGGGAAGGGGAGTCTCAAAAGAAGCCTTTTCTAAAGTGTCACCTCAGTTTATTTAGGAGCCTGACAAGTGTCTGGTCCAAGCTCTTCAAAAGGACTTCATCCAATCTAATTTGCTTCCCTTAATAACTGCTCTGCCAAGCCAGCTGGCCTCCAACCATCCCACAAGCGCCATCCGGGGACGTATTTATTCAGGCAGCTCCTCTCCCTCATCCCTCCCCATCCATAGTGCCCTCCCCACCTCTGCTGCTCCAGTCAAACCCACACATGCTTTAGGATTCAGCTTCTAGTCTTTTTCTTTTTTTTTTTTAGTTTGCTTATTTTGAGACACAGAAAGAAAGAGAGAGACAGAGAAACAAATATGTGGGGGAGGGGCAGATAGAGAGGAAGACAGAGGATCAGAAGCAGGATCAGCACTGACAGCTGCGTGGTCAATATGGGTCTTGAACTTAGGAACCGCAAGAGCATGGCCTAAAACTCTCTTGATGCTTAACCAACTGAACCACCCAAGCGCCCCTCAGCTTCTAGGTTGTTTTTTTTTTTTTTTTTAATGTTTTATCTATTTTTGAGAGAGAGAGACAGCATGAGCAGGGGTGGGTCAGAGAGAGAGGGAGACACAGAATCCGAAGCAGGCTCCAGGCTCCGAGATGTCAGCACAGAGCCCGATGTGGGGCTCAAACTCACAAGTTGTGAGATCATGAGACGCCCAACCGACTGAGCCACCCAGGCGCCCCCCTCAGCTTCTAGTTTTAACCTCTCTGCTCCCGAACCTTCCCCCATGGATCCCACCCTCTTCTGCATTCCTACTGCATCCCTCTGGATTACTTATTCTGGCCCTTTATCATCTGGTCTCTCTCATCCTGATTTCTAAAGGCCTCACTTCTAATAGGCTTCTCTCTAGTTAGAGATAAATATAACCAAGTATATTTTCAGACTCCCTATAAAGTCCAGCCAAACACTCAAACTGTACTTGACTGGGAGGAACTATTTCACAGGAGGAAGGGAAGAGGATTGGACAGAGTAGTTACAATGACTATTGGACCCCAGCTTATTTTATGAATCTACTAAACCTTTAATTCAGCACCAGAGCTTACTTCAGTGTCTGTTTATAGAAGCCAAAATCTATGGTGAATTCCAAGTGTCCCCTTCCAAAGAGTGAGTAACTGTGTCAGATGGGAGGAGGGGTGTCACTGGAATACAGAACTGCTTAGAGGAAACGTCACAAGAGTCCCGTTTGTATAAAGCTTTCTCTCCATTTTCTTCTTCCTGTGTCTCTTGGTCTCAGCAAAGCTCCCTGACCCTGTCCTGCCAGTGCCCCTATCCTCTACCCTGCTGGGCTGTGAATGGCCTGCCTCGCCCCTCCAGTACCCAAGTGTGCTCCAGGGCACCCCGACATCCGCTCTCAACACCTCAGATCTGATCACTTTTAAATTTGTTTACTAATTCGACAACCTCCCTCCAAAAAGTGGAGCCTAATTCCCTCCCTCCTGAGTGTGGGCAAGGCTTAATGACCTTCTTCTAACATACAGAATGTGGTGGAAATAATGGTCTATGAAAAAGTAATAAAGACATCAAGGCTGGAGCGTCTGGCTGGCTCAATTAGTACAGCATGGGAATTTTGGGGTCGTGAGTTCAGGCCCCGTTTTGGACACAGAGCTTACTTTAAAAAAGACAGATGCCTGGGTAGCTCAGTCAGTTAAGTGTCTGACTTCAGCTCAGGTCATGATCTCCCAGTTTGTGGGTTTAAGCCCCACATCAGCCCCAAGCTAACAGCACAGAGCCTGCTTGGGAGTCGCTCTCTCTCCCTTTCCCTCTCCAACTCATTCTCATTCTCATTCTCTCTCTCTCTCTCTCTCTCTCTCTCTCTCTCTCTCTGTCAAAAGTAAATAAACATTGGGATGCCTGGGTGGCTCAGTCGGTTAAGCATCTGACTTTGGCTCAGGTCATGATCTCATAGATCATGATTTCCAGCCCTATGTCAAGCTCTGTGCTGAGAGCTCAGAGCCTGGAGCCTGCTTCGGATTCTGTGTCTCCCTCTCTCTGCCCATCATTTACTCACACTCTGTCTCTCTCAAATATACATTTTTTTAAATAAATAAACACTAAAAAAATTTTTTTAAGATCTCAAGTCTTCCTCCTTGTTCTTGTTTCTGGACCATTTGCTCCAGAGAAACCAGCTTCTGTGTTTTGAGGACATGTAGCAAAGAACAGAGGTGTCCTAATGACTTACACTAATTTGCCAGCCGTATTAATGAGCTATCTTCAAAATGGATCCTCCAGTCCCAGGCAAAGCTGCAGACAACTTTTGTCAGAGCCAGTATCTCCCAGATTCCTGACGTATAGAAATCACGTTTGATTATAGATGATACAGATGTTTGTTCTAAGTCACTAAGACTGGTGATCTGTTGCACAGCCATAAATAACACAGCGCTCTTCTTTCCCTGTGCCATCCCTTAGAATGCAGTCCATGGCGCTCACCCCGAAGGAGCAAGCTCCTCTGGGGCCAGTCTTAACCAGTATTTCCTTGTTCTGCTCCCTCCAAGTTTCCCCCTCCTGCCTCGGGGTTGCACAGACCATGGGCATTCCACAAATGTTTATTCAAGAAATACCTCCTCTTCCAGCCTAGCCTGTGGCTTGTTCACAGCCCAGAAAAATGCACCAAAAAGCTGGCTGATCCTCAAATGCTCACAGAACTTAACGCAGAGCATGGTAACTTGTCCTCTGCCTCCTGATTGTGCAGGCTCTGAGAGCTTGGGAGATTTCAGTTTGGCTTAGACTTTTAATCTGTCTGTGCTAATTTAATGCTACCTCCTTAACTCGGATGACTTTATCTCCACGGTACTCACATCAGATCATCAGTCACTTCCTACAGATTAGGAGTGGTGAAAATTCTACTTTACACAGGATCAAGGACCTTTCAAATCTTTTATTCTCAATGTTCCCGTTGGATTGTTTGGCTCTCTTATCTATCTTGCTCCTGAATTTACCTTCCTGCCTCCTCCCACAGACCGCATTAGTGCTAAATATAACTTAGGGAAACAAAACATTCTATGACATCTTCACAGCTGATACAATTACTTTAAACCAGCTTCCCCTTCCGGAAAGGTCTTATGAGTACATTCATCTAGTAATGAAAGCAAACAGTCTCCTGGAATTTGCTTATGATGTTCAAAGGGCAGTGTTAGAGGCAAAATGTGCTGCTTCTCCTTGGGTTC
Organism: Proteles cristata cristata; assembly: GCA_017311185.1. Classification (NCBI taxonomy): domain Eukaryota; kingdom Metazoa; phylum Chordata; class Mammalia; order Carnivora; family Hyaenidae; genus Proteles; species Proteles cristata. Next base: position 274,460 of record JAESUZ010003925.1, read on the forward strand.
CAACATCTTGTATAATGTGCCAATATTACATTCCAGGGACATTCCAGGGGGCTGGTTCTGTTTTTATTTTAACATTATGGTTTTAGTTTCTCACCACTTCTAAGGAGCACTAGGACCGTGGGACTCTGGTAAGGTCAAGATCAAGCAGTATAGGTTGCCCTTATATGATGATGGCATATATGACCATATACTAATGATGACCCCTTATACTAAACACACAGTATAATACCCAGGCCTGAAAGTAGGTTTTTGTGCCTCAAAACCAAGAACAGCTCCAAGTCAATCAAATTTCTTATAAGTGAGGTATATGAGATCATGGTTCTCTGCTCAATATATATTGCCTTAACAGAATCTAGAAATCAAGGCATTTGTATTATGTTCTCTCTAAGAACCATGTAACCTCCTAACTTGCAGAACACATGGGTCCCAAGCTGGTGCCTGCTTCCTGTTTCATGGACCATGCTCACCTCTCACCACTCCGCAGTAAAGGTGAACCCGGGCTAAGGGAGATCATCTTACCTCCACCCCTACACATCCCTCCAAAAAAGCCATGGCGGAATTTTAAAAACTAGGCTGACATCCACTGGACACCAACTTATCAACCACTTGTCAAACATTTACTGTTTCTGTAGCAACCAATCTCAGTAAATAATAAGCTTGAATTTTAACTCTTAAACACTATTCACACATCTATTAAAAACATTATTGTACACGGTGCACATGTTACCAGAAGATGCATATCTAGATGCATTTCTAGGGGGGAAACATCATTCCAAAAATGATGAAAAATAACAGCAGCAGCCATTTCCATATGCAGGAGTGCCCACGCCAGGCAAATGCTCTGCAAAAGCTTTTCGTGCATTTTCATAGAATACTCTGAATGTCCAATGAGTTCCTGAGGATACCTGATTTCTCAATTCCAGAGCTGAGGCAGGACAAGTCTGGATGCCCTCGATGGCCAGATAATTAGAATACAATGTAGTAAGTGCAACAATTGATACGTAAAGGTGTCATAAAAACAGTAGAGGTGTTCTGGAAAGACTTTCCAAAGGAGGTGACTAAGGCACGTAATGATCTCATGTCCATGGGGCGCCTGGGTGGCCTAGTCGGTTAAGCGTCTGACTTTTGCTTGGGTCATGATCTCGCGGTTCGTGGGTTCGAGCCCCGCATTGGGCTCTGTGCTGACTGCCAGCTCAGAGCCTGGAGCCTGTTTCAGTCTGTGACTCCCTCTCTCTCTGACCCTCCCTGCTCATGCTGTCTCTATCTCTCTCTAGAAATAAATAAAACATTAAAAAAAAAAATGATCTCATGTCCAAACCTTACATTTCTCAACTACTATATCCTCCTTTCGTGACATTATGCTTGATCTTGGAGTAAGCTCATATATTTATTTTTGTCCCTTTCTCTCACTACTTCTCTTTTCTCCAAGTTTTTATTAATGTATCAATAATTAATTTTTGTGTAATTATTGTATAATTTATATACAAGTAATTGTCACTCTTTGAACCTATGTTTTTATGATTGTTAACAAACACATATCAGGTAACCATAGCCATAGTCAAGCCACAGAACAGTTCCATCACCCCCCCAATACTATCCCCTTCCCCTTTCTAGTAAGTTCTGTCCTTCAACCATTAAAGGGCCTGACTCATCGGGGATACTCAGTGAAGATGTGTTGCTTTATGTATCTGAGAGTTGCTTTGTTCCAGTAACTGAGGGGGGGGGGGGGGAACAAGCCAAAAAAGAACCCACAAGGATTGCACGATGCTGTGAAATAAATTTATGACAAAAACACGGGCAAGGCAAATGGAGGGAGGTGGAAGGGAAACAAACCCAAGACTGAAGTTATCTTGAGTCAGAGAGGGCATTCAAAGATGAAGACAATCTTGAACTGTTTTGAAGAAATTCTGGAATAGTAAAAGGGAAGAAGCCAAGACCTGGCAGGTAACCTTCAGGAGTCAGGCCATTATCTTACAGGATTTGTCACAATGACCTACAAGAAAGGGCAAGGGGCAGGCTATAGCTAAGGACACCCGTGAGGAAGTCATTTCAGTTTGGAGATGAGAGGCTGAAGCAAGGCGGTAACGGGGAGAGTGGGGAAAAAGGATTTAATTCTATGAAGGAGGAATCTACAGGACCTATGAACAGATTACATGTGCTAAATAGGTGAAAAGAGAGTTCCAAGCCCTTAGATTTGGACAGTGGCGTTCTGCGAGTGACAGATAGTAGTGTGGGAGGGGGACAGGTTGTGTCTTATGCTATGGACCACCTGGGGGCTTATGTCAATATTAGGGTCTTAAAGAACATATGGGAAATGAATTTGAACAGACACTGCTCTAAATAGTACACAAATGGCCAATAAGCACATGAAAAGGTGTCCAACATTTAGTCATTAGGGAAATACAAACCAAGCCCACAATGAGATACCACTTGACACCCATTAAAATGGCTATTACCAAAAAATAAAGATAAAAACATGTGCTGGTAAGAATGTGGAGAAGAAACATGCATTGGTGGTGGAACGTAAAACAGTGCAGTCACTTTGGAAAACAGTTTGGCAATTCCTAAGAAAGTTAAATAGAGTTACCTTAAGACCTAGCAGTTCTACTCTTAAGTATGTAATCAAGAAAACTGAAAATATACGTTCATGTAAAAGTCTGTAAAGAAATGTTCATAACAGCACTACTCATGCAGCCAAAAAAGTAAAAACAACCCACATACATACATCAGCAGATGCATGGAAAAACAATGTGCTATATCCATATCACAGAATATTACCTGGCCATAAAATGGAAGTATTGATACATACACAATGTGGACAAACCTTGAAAATATTATGCTGAGCGAAAGAAATCATACACAAAAGACCATATATTAGATGAATTCCATTTACAGAAAATGTCCAGAATAGGTAAATCTAGGGAGTCAGTAAGTAGATTAGTGGTTCTCAGGAGCTGAGGAAGGGAATGGGGAGTCACTGTTAACAGTATAATGTTTCTTTCACAGGTGATGAAAAGTTACTGAAATTAAATAAAAGTGATATTTGTACCACCTCGTGAATATACTGAAGACCACTGAATTTTACGTTTTAAAGGGATGAATTTAGGATATGTGAATTATATCTCAATTTTAAAAACAAGAGAACTTATAGTTAATGTAGGGAAGACCTGTGGCATCTAGAACTTTCACTGTGGGGCACAGAATGTTATGTTAACTACCAAGTTGTGCAAAATCATGCTATACGTTCTCACGAAGGTTTGGTAACTTAGATCTATGGAAATAAATGCAGCATTTAGTTCCTTGCCAAATGTTTCTTCATAAACTTATGTGCAGCTTTTGCAATCTCATCAGAGATGAAGTATAAACATGTTAACTGGAAAAACACAACCTCAGTGATTTTCTGCTCTAGCCTAAAAACTCACACATCAAAGGAGGCCATCTTAATTCATAACAAGAGACAAGAGAACGACAATGTCAAAAGCAATGTTAGGGCAAGGTACCATCAACACAGCTGTGCCAGGAGGAACACCCATGGTTCAGATGCCACATTACAGTCTGCTCTTAACCCCAAAGTCGCTAAGCTACAACATGTCAAAGGGCAATGAGATGAGGTAACTTCTTGATTCTAAGATCTGATTTTCATATTTTAATTACTCTGAAATTGAGAAGAATTCTACAAATGACTTAAGATTGAGTATGATGGTATCTTTTCACTAAGATGCTGTCACCAAATTTTTGGTTCAGTTGAAAATCAACTGATATCAATGGGTAAGTCTACTGAAACGGTATTAGCTGCAGGCACATTTTCCAGCTCAGTCTATCAGATATTCTATGCCCTACATGCATGATTTCTCTGTGCTGAAAAAGATAATTACATTTGCATACATTTTAGCAGTCACCATGCAAACATAGTTGAGAGTTGCTCTCCAGCTAGTAAATGTTGATCAAAATATACTGCCCGTAGACCAATCAGAATAGATGGAAATTCTTTTCCCAGAGGGGTCTGCAAATCCACACATAATAGGTACTACATTCATAAGTACCCTAACTACAAATTAAATTATTACCAAGAAATTTATGTATTAAGTATGAGAAAGGAGGCCCATTAGGCAGTTATTAGAAAAAGTCTTCCACAATTTTGAGTTTAAATACTACTTTCTGCATCTAACACCATATGTTTCCAAAGAATACTTACCTAATTTCATTCAACCTTTCCTGATAACACTCCTCTAAGAAATAAAAATAGTTAATGTTTTTTCTTGCTAATCTATTTTACAGTAAAGAAACAATGAAATAGAGGTTACTGTATGCTTTTAAAACAACAGACCTGGTCAGTGACAGGGTTAGGACTATATTTCAAGATGTCTCTCTCTGAATCAAGTGTCTTGCCCCTATGCTCCAAGTGGAAATGGTGTGGAAATCGGTAAGACTAAGCACTAGTACCCTTCTTCCATCCTGTATGTGCTCTGCCACAGGAGGCTTTAGCACAGGCTCCTGGCTGGATGACCCCATGTGGTTCTGCACATTGTCAGCTACACACTCACTTCCTGAGTCTGGCCTCTGCTCTATTCCCAAGCTTTTGCATTGGCCCAATTCCAGGTCCTCCAGTTCTCACTATCCTCTGCTAGTCATTAACAAGCCAATGACATTAAGGACAAAGGTGCCCTACCATGCCGTTCCCAAGAACTTTCAGCTACAAAATGACTCATTTGATCTTTACCACATCTCCCCCACATAGGTAGGTCAAGATCATTATCCCCAACCTAAACAAAAGGCAACTAGAACACAGGGAGCTTCAGAGATTAGACAAGGCTGCTCAATGAGAGAAAAAGGTCTAGAATCCACATCATTTTATTGATTCAATGCTAGAGTACTTTCTATTTTACCACATTGATTGTAAGATAGTAAGTTGGCATAGCACTAATGTATTCATCTATAGATTCGTTCAACAAGTATTTATACCGCATACATCAGGATGTGTAAAGGTTGAGGGGGTTAGAATAGAAAACAAAAAAGAAATGTAGTCTCTAGTCCCGTAAACTTGAGTTTGTGAAGACACTGATTTAATAATACAAATAATTACAAACTGTAATGACTGTTAAGAAGGAAAATAATCAAGAGATGAGAGAAGTACCCAGGAACCCTAACTTGGGTCAGAGTGTTAGAGAATAGTTCTTTGAGGAAGTTACATTTCAGTTGAGGATGAAGTCAGCTAGATGAGGAGAGAGGAAGAAGAGTGGTTCTTGCGGAGGGAAGGAGGCAAAGGGAAACATATGCAAAGGCCCTGAGGCAAAAAATATCTTGGAAGATGGGCCATGTGCTGAGAGATTATTCCAGAGGCAGCTCATGTGCCTCACAGCAGACTATAAAGAATTTTGGTTCTTTAAAAATTTTTTTTTAATTTTTATTTATTGTTGAGAATGAGAGAGACTGAGTTCAAGTGGGGGAAGAGCAGAAAGAGAGGGAGACAACAGAATCCAGAGCAGGCTCCAAGATGTGAGCACAGAGCCTGATGCAGGGCTCGAACCCATGAACCATGCATGAGATCATGACCTGAACTGAAGTCAGACGCTTAATTAACTGAGAATTACAGGTGCCCCAAGAAATGTGGTTCTTATCCCAAATGTAAAAGGCACTCACTCAAAGGCGTGAAGCAAGGAGATGCTGTGAGCTGACTTGCATTTTTAGAAGATTTTGGCTACTGTCCAGTCTAGAAAATGAATTGGAGGACACAAGACTAGACAGTGGGGAGACCACTTAGATCATGGTAAAATGGTGCCTGGTAGAGGATGATGGCAACATAAATGGAGAGGAAGGGCCGTGAAATAAAAATGAAGCTTGGTTGGGCAAACTCAAAGAACCAGGGAGCTGGATCTCTGATAGACCAAGGCCACACTTTCAACATCTTCACCTTGAATAAATTTTAAAAGCAGGACTTGAATCTGAAGTGAAAAGTCAAGTTCTCTAACTGGTTATGGCTTCAATATGGTCAGTTGGCTCCATATTACTTTGGACCAGATATAGAAGGCACTCCTCAAACACCACTACAACAACCTTTCTAAACTATTACTAAGACTTGGGACCTAGCTGACTCGAGATGGTTGAGAATCGTTTTCTAAGGTCAGACAATTCCCTATTTAGGAAAGTCCAAGACCAGAACTGGTAAACATTCTTATTACATAGAAAAGGACATTTGAAAGCATGCCTTTATTAAAAAAAAAAAATTAAGATGGCATTATCTTAAGAATAGCACAAACACATTTATGTAGCTTCTGTGCTTTATGTTAATTTAAGAATGAAAAATAAACTGCCTTGCCATTTTCAGTCCCAATATTGAATTGTGTAACACTTGAACACTCACCCTTGGATTTCTACATGTTGAGAACTGAGGAGTGGAAGGAATATGTAGGAGTAGGCAAAAATCACAAAAGCTCACAGCCAAATCTCAGCTATTCTCTTATCTGTCTTCTGCAAAAAGGTAAGAATTCTACTGGCCACACCCAAGTTTCCACAGGCACTGCCCTGATGGTAGGTACTAGTCATGCAGCACCCAAGCATTGGTGAGACTTTTTTTTTTTTTAATCTATACACAAGATTCAAGCCTGGAAGAGGTCTCATTGTTTTTTCTGCTTAGAGGCAACCATTTTGGGTCATATACCCAGTAAGTGATAAAGACTAGGTTGGAAGTTCTCAGACAACACAGACATGACTCTAGGGCTAAAAATTCTAAAACAGTGTTAATGAAGTCCAGAAGATCTGATCAACCAATCCCCAAGAAATCCAAATGAGAAGAAAAGTGAATGCTGTTATGGAAGCCAAGGAGGCTGTTTATGTTCAGGATGGCACAGACTCAAAGACAAATACCTTGAAGAAAAAGCATTTAGGGTGACTATAAGGTATGGACAGGTATGCTTTATTTTTGTTATGTTTGTTTGTTTAGATAGGTATGTTTAGTCAGAAATCTAAAACCAAAATAATTTGGGGATTATAGAAATTTTATAGACAGCACAATTGGGCTTTTTGGGGTGGACTCTTGTTAAAATAACATTTTTATATAGAAAATTAAGGGGTATTTCTGGTGCTTGAGGTTAATGGAACGTCTATTTGGCTTTTTTGTGGAAATTTTCTTCAGACAGGAAAGAAATGAATATTAGAAAGGGAGAAGGAAAGTCCAAGATTGTTACAAGATTGTGAAAGAGCAGTTAACTGGTTCAAAATGGTTTCAAGTCACCTGGCATGGGTTTGCCCTTTATTTTAACAATTTTGAAACGTTATTGCTACTCCACTGTTGGTGAAATTTTAAGAAACCAGGGAGAACTGGGCATTACTAAGGCTTCTGAGAAGGTATTCATGATATCTTTATTAACGCAACTGTAAATCAAGGCAGCACAATTTGAAGAATGAATAATGAGCATGTCCAAAGCATGCTGATGAGTGCCCAGCTCAGGGTGGTATAAGGGCTGACTCACGTCCTGCCAGAGATCTTTTTGCTGAGCCTGATAACATGAGATCTCTGACTTCAACACGGGCTAGGTTATCACATGTGCAATCAGGAGAAAGTAGAGGTGAGATTCAATTTCCTGTCCCACTGAATCAGGAATCCATAATCTTTACTGGGTAGAGAAATAAAACAGGGGATCAATAAAAGGTCTGAAACTGGGTTATTAAAAACAAAGAGTACAAATACAGGAAGGAGATAGAAGCCTAGAAGATGTTAGTTCATCAAAAAAAAGAACCACGTCTACAGGTTTTAGCAGACAAGTAGCCTTAAAATGTTTTCACCTTGGGCTCCAGCGACAGAACTATGGTTTATTTGGAAAAAAGAAGGCGAGGATTCACAATTTTGCTCTATTCAAGGCAAATGAGGCCATTTGTTGAATGAGGCTCTCAGTGCTTTCTGCCACTATTGTAGACTAAACATTTGTGCACCCTCAAAATTCATACATTGGAATCCTAGTCTCCAGTGTCATGGTATTTTGGAGGCAAGGCCTTTGGGAGGTGATTGGGTCCTGAGGTTGGAGCCATCACAAATGGATTTAGTGCCCTTATAAAAGATAACCCTTCCTCCACGGTAGGACAGAGGGGAAGAGAGTCCTCTGTGAACAAGGAAGTGGGACTTCACCCAACACCCAATCTGCTAGAGCCTTGATTTTGGACTTCTCAGCCTCCTGAATAGTGATGAAATTTTGTTCTTTAAGTCATCCAGTTTATGGTATTTTTTGCTATAGAAGCCTAAACTAAAACAGTGAACGGAGTGGGAAAAAAATTAATATAGAATTAATATACAGAGGTAAGTATCCAAGATGGTGAAAAAACCTAAAACCACATTCCATGAGGACATTCAACCCAGGAAAAAGACAAGAAGGACAGTACTTGGAATGAGGTGCTGCCTGATGGGACGGATATACGTAGCACCCCTGTGTGTCTCCAAAGGTAGAATCAGCCCCACGAACAGAGGCCAGCCATGCAAAGCCAAACAGGGCTGCCCCCAAATCTGAGTTCACCATGACCCAGGGTTCACACGGTGGGCGGGTGATGCTTGACAGGAATAACATTAAAAAAAACTGATCAGATATGGACATATCGAACAATTCCTCACAAACCCGACATTCAGTTATGTAAGTTCAAAGACTAGTTCCTAAGCTGTGCCCAGTTGCCTACAGGCATCAAATCCAATGATGTAACTGCCACCATTCCTTCCTTCCTTCCTTCCTTCCTTCCTTCCTCCTTCCTTCCTTCCTTCCTTCTTTCTTTCTTATTTTAGAGTGAGTGAGCAAGCATGCATGAGCGGGAGAGGGGCGAGGGAGAGGAGACAGAATCTCAAGCAGGCTCCCTGCTCAGCATGGATCCCAACAAAGGTCTCCACTCCACAACCCTGGTATCATGACCTGAGCTGAAAAAGCAAGCTCAACCACTGAGCCACCCAGGCACCCGCCCCCGCCCATTTCTTTACCACATGCTCTGGCTGCCTTAAGCACAGTATGTGGACAAGCTTGAGTCAACCTTCAAGCCTAGTTTGAAAAGAAGTTTAAGTTCTTTTTGCTCTTAAAACACACTATTGTCCAATTTCTTTCAATCTCTTAGAAACAGGCGTATGGCATCCCTTGACCTAGACTATGTATATTTTGCTCTGATTAAAAATATAGTCTATGTTCAGTCTGAGATAATCATTCTGGAGGCGTATTCTTGGCCAAATCTTTTTAAATCTTGGCAGTGTCTTCCTCCCCAGACTTAACACACTGTGTGAGCAGCCTGCTATAATGGGCTGTTCTTATGGCTGTTGTGTCCGCAGATGCAGTAGGCTTCCTGGATTGAACACAGACCCGAAGATACTATCAGCACATCCTGGTGCAGTGAGGACTAAGCGCTTTTCACAGAGAATGGCTGCCCCTCGCCTAGGGAGCAGCCAAACTCTAGCAGCATTCTTAGCTCAGTTTCTACAGCTGCCTGAGCTATTGCTCCACCTCATTTCTCAGACTGCTTATCTTAGGTTTTCCTCTCATGAACTCTGACCACTTGACACCATTGGACATATGCAACAGTCTGAAATGCCTTCCCTGCCCCTTTTCCAGCACCCTGTTGAGGGGCTCAGTTCACCAGCTACGTCTACCATGCTAACACACACCACTTGTTTCTGCTGTCCCTGTCCATCTGTTCCAGCAGAGGTAAGGCTTCTTTGGTGATGGTCCTATCATTCTGTCTCATCCATTTCCAGTTCCTCAACAAGAACTTGGACCAGAACAGCCTATCAATAAACACTGTATAATAGTGGTAACTAGTATCAATTGAGCTTACCATGCACCAGGCACTCTACATGGACCATCTCCCTTAATTGTTCCCAATCACCCACGAGATATATACGATTATCCCCATTTTGAAATGAAGCAGCAGACTCCTCAGGAGGTTAAGGAATTTGATCAAGGCCACCTTGCTAAGAAGCAGTCCAGCAGATATCCAGTCCCAGATTCTAGACTACCTGTGATCTAAAAACACTCCTTCTGCCCCTGTACCTAATGCAGCCAATCTGGGGGAGGGAATGGTTCACCCCCACATCAGCAGGGTGAAACGGTACAGAACACATAAGAATGGTTAGTAGTTTATTAGCCATTAAATTCCCAATTAAGACCATACATTTACTGGGACTTCAGCTCAGGTCACGACCGCGCAGTTTGTGAGTTCAAGCCCACATCAGGCTCTGTGCTGACAGCTCAGAGCCTGGAGCCTGTTTTGGAATCTGTGTTTCCCTCTGCCTCTGAAAAGTATACATTAAAAAAAAAATTTTTTTAAGACCATACATTTATTATTATGTTTTCTTTGCAGGGACACTAGCTCAAACATTCCAAATCATGAGGAAGAAGTCTGATGGACTCAATTTCTTTTTTTTCTTTTTTAATGTTTTTAAATTTATTTCTGAGAGAGAGAGAGAGAGAGCATGAGCAAGGGAGGGTCAGAGAGACAGGGAGACACAGAATCTGAAACAAGCTCAAGGCTCTGAGCTAGCTTTCAGCACAGAGCCTGACACAGGGCTCAAACCCACAAACCATGAGATCACGACCTGAGCTGAAGTTGGACGCTTAACCAACTGAGCCACCCAGGCAGCCCTGATGGACTCAATTTCAAGGTCTGAAACTAAATTTTATTTACTTCCCGGTACCTATTTCCTTTTATAAAATGCTATCTATGCTGAAAGAAGAAAAAACGTTCTTCATCTCCTTCTCTGCCCCATCAGGGTGTCACATGCTGTTGAGATGGAAAGATACTCTACTCAGGGCTCTATCAGAGGGGAAACCTCAGGAGGAAATAATAGAACACGGTTTGATTGCTTGTTATGGAACAGCTGGTTTCAATTTGATGCTATTTTTGCTTAGTTTAGTTTGTACTCAAGACAGAAGTAGCTGTAACACTTGATGCTTTGGATTTTAAACTGTGTTTTGTGGAACCTTAGTGTTCCTAAGGGTCTGAGGGGAGGGTGGTGGCTGGAAGGTGAAGGGTGGAGGATGGAATTTCAAGGAAGATTTAAAAACTGTGGAAACCATGATTTTAAAGGTATCTGGGATAAGAATATTTTCTCTAATTCCTGTCCCCTATGATGACAATTGGGTTCTGCTGATGGAAGCAGAGTCTTAGTATCAAGTCAGATTTCAAGATCTAGCCTTGATTAAGTCCACTTGTACCAACCACCTGCCCTCTTGGTGGGGAGGAAAGGAAAACGGACCATTCTAATGAGTCACTGCTTAGGAGGAAGTATGTTTTACTGTTTTCCTTCCCTAACATCCTCAGAGGCTGCAAAAGGTCTTCTCTCCCTCTACATAAACTACATACAAATGCTATGATTAAACTTGGGGTTCCACCCTCACAGCACAGGAGAATGTTCTACAGTCCTTAAAAATGGTATTGATGGCCAGGTTTCTTTGCAGACCAACTGAATTGGAATCTCTGGGGAGTGAGATCCCATCTTGAGGATTTCTGAACACCTCCTCCAAGGACACAGATGATTAGCGAAGGCAGATGACCTGGAGGAGATGCCTGTTCTATAGTCAGCTATACTAGAGGGCCCAACATCTGAGTGTGCTTGGTGGTCTGTAAAACTTTTATATTACTGCAGGTCTTTAATTTTCAAAACTTAGGTTAAAAACAGACCTTCAGAGAATAAAATGAATCTTACTCTAAGCAAGCTCGTTGGTAAGAGAGAAAAAGTGGTTACAATGGAACAATTTTATACACACAAAATTATACATACACACATACATAACCACAGCTCTGACAGAATTTAGAAGATTTAATTAAGTAGAAAAGAGACATCTTCCCAGTAGGGAGAAGATTAGGTTGTGAACACTAAAGTTTATTAAGTTTTCATTTATTATTCTTTGAGAAGGAGTGCAAGCAGGGTAGAGACAGTGAGAGTGAGAGTGAGAGTGAGAGAGAGAGAGAGAGAGAGAGAGAGAGAGAGAATATCCCAAGCAGGCTCCATGCTGTCAGCACAGAGACCCACATAGGGCTCACACTCATGAAACTGTGACATCATGACCTGAGCCAAAATCAAGAGTTGGACACTTAACCAACTGAGCCAACCAGGCACCCCTAAATAAGTTAAAAAAAAAAAAAAGAATTTGTAAACATCAAGTATGACCAGGATTCCGGGTGCGGGGGGGAAGGCATGCAGAGTAATAGGTCCACATTTCATTTGGCCAACTCCTACCCATCCAGGAGATCTCAACTTTTGTTCTTTTTTCTGTGAGGCTTTCCCTGAGCCCCAGGTTTGGGATTAGGGGCTTCTCCTCCCCACAGTCACACCCACCTGGGCTGGGCCCAACTTTTGAATTGGAGGTCATGGCCTTTATTCTGACACTGCACTGGGTTATTGGATACTCGTTAAGCTTCCAATAAAGTACACTCAAATCCCCGTGGTAGAAAGGCTCCCAGAACCCCACAGTGGGGCATGGGGGACTGGCGGGGCACAATTGAGGTGTTTCTTGGATAAATTCCATCAGAACAGCACCTAAACCCCACCCGATGTCAGACATGAGCAAGACAATAGACTGTGCTTGAAAAGACTAACCTGACAGGGAGAACACACTGGGAACAGGAAGGCCCAGGTTCCAATGGCGGTCTGGATAGAAAACCCCTAGTACTCTTTCAATCTAACAGTCTGCTCTGTCACCTGTGACATAAATGCTCTGGGTACAAGGTCACTGTCATGATTATATGGCAGTTTGAGCATTTGAAAATCTCCCCCCAGGCCTCAAATTAACAATTCAAAGCTGAATCATTAGCCCCCATAGGAGGCTTTTCTTCCCATCATCACCCCCTTCTCAGACAGCTGCATCCTGTGCAGTTAGAGGAGGGAACCAGACAGCAAAGTCTGAGGCCCATTTTGTAGGTTCGGCATTCTACCGCAGCTCTGTGAGTGGTAGAATCTCACCTGGAGGGGACCTTCTGACCGAGAGGGGACCTCACAGACAAAGTAACACCAACCCCTGGAGTGTCTGAAGCCACACATGCCATTAACGTGACAAACTTGAACTCAAATGCTCAAATAACCTCCCCTCAAATCAGTGAGATGAAATCCCATTCAAATATCTGATTTGCACAAGCTGACTGCTTATCATGAAATATCAGGTATGGACTCATTTTGACTGAGAAGGAATGAAATCATTGAAGCATCCCATGGTATGGCTGGATCCTGGAAAACAAAGACATTAGTGGAAGTCAGGTGAGATCCAAAAAAGCCTATACTTCAGTTAACAGTGTGAGCCTGTATTTGTTTTCTCTTGTTATATAACCAACAAATGAACAGAAAACAACACACTGTAACAAAAATGTAAAAACTAGACACATTTATGATCTTAGATTTTCTGTAAGTCAAAAGTCTGGCACAGTGTAGCTGGATCTCACAAGGCTGAAATCAATGGTTGGCATGCTGAGGATTTCCTTTGGAGATCTGGATCCTTATCCAAGCTCATTGTGGGAAGAACTTAATTTCTTACAGGTGTAGGACTGAGGTCCCTGTTTTCTTATTGGCTGTCGGCCTTAGGACAGTTTCAGCTCCTAGAGGTCACCCTCAGGTCCTGTCCACATGGGCCCCTCCAAGTGCTATTTGCTTTCTTCTAGCCAAGAGTGTGTCTGCTATTGCTTCTTTCAGTCTCTGAAAGGTTCAACTGATTGGGTAACGCCCACCCAGGATAATCTCCCTTTTGATTATTCAATTGACTAGGGACCTCAGTTGTACCAGCAAAATCCCTTCTGCCATGTAATATACCATGATTATACTGTACTACTCTACTCCATCATACTCACAAACCCTGGCCACATTCAAGGGAAGGGGATGATACAGAGAACGTGCGGGGGTGGGGGAGGGGGCAGGAATCTTGGGGCCATGTTAGAATTCTGCTTGCCACAGGTACCTGTGTGAATTTCTTACTTTTGACAACTGTATTATGATTATGTGAGAAGTTAACAATAAGGGAAACAGGAACACCCTGAAGAACTTCAGCAATTCTTTTGGTATCTTAAAAAGAAAAATTTTAAAACACGGAATAAAAATCATGCTCTCTGAAATAGCCCAATTATTTGCCAATCTGTGTCTTGTTCTCTGGCCTGTGTTATGATCAATTTACCAAAAGGGGAAAGAGTTACATGAGGACTGTACAACTTTTCTCAAGTAACATACCAAATCACACCATTGGGGTAAGAATTATAGAGCACAATAATGCTGTTGCTTTATCTTCAAATAAAGATACATGATCTGAATTTAAGGGAACTCTTACAAAAAGGCAATGTAAAAGTCGCTTGTACATCTGTAGTCAATATTTATTTCAACTCAAAAAGTCTCTTGTTAATGAACTGACTAGTAAGCTTAGTTTGCTTCACCACTATTATCTTCACACCTTCCTATTTTTTATGGCTCCTGGTATTTTAATCACCATTACTCTCTTTAGCAAACAAGTCTTACATGCTTGCATGTATATTACTTCTCTCTGTGTATAACTTCCAAGCACCAAATCTCTGATAACTGGTGATAATAACTGTTATAATTAACTTAAAACACCATGCATATCATGCAATCAGAAAACAATGTGTTAATAATCCAAATAATTTTGGATATACATGGTTTCATATAACTGAGTAGTGTGATTCAAGTTCAATGGTTGAAGAAGTGCTGTATATTTTTTATTGTCTACACCCAAAGTGGGGCTCAAACTCATGATCTGAGATCAAGTCACATGCTCTTCCCACTGGGCCAGCCAGGTGCCCCAGAAGTTCTGTGTTTAACAAGAAGTAACAAAATTGAATAATCTCACTAACAGCACATAGTCACTCTGTGGGAAGTGTCTATACCCCCTCACAGGAATATTTATCAAAGTATAAAACCTCATTTTTTTTTTTAAAAGCGAGAGCTCAAGCAGGGGTGATGGACAGAGGGAGAGAGGGACAGAGGGAGGAGAGAAAGAGAACCTTAAACAGGCTCCATGCTCAGCAGAGAATCCAACGTGGGGTCCAGTCCCACAACCTGGGACCCATAACCCAAACCAAAACCAAAAGTTGGTCACTCAACCAACTGAGCCACCTAAGTGCACTTAGGTGCCCTTAACACCTTATTTTCTAAACTTCCTGGCTAAAATATGTTACTAGAAGGGTCAAACAGAAAAAAATGAATTCACTGGATTTCTAAATCTTCACCTCCAACCATTTTATTATCAGCAGTGACATATTAAAGAAAGCAAAAGCTCATCAGAAATATTTCATCATAGAAATGTTTTATAATAGTTGTCACAAACAGTATTTGGGATTTTTTTAAAAAATGTATTTAAGTAGGCTCCATACCCAACGTGGGGCTTGGACTCATAACCCTGAGATCAAGAGTCCCTACTGAGTAAATCAGCCAGGCAGCCAATATTTGGGATTTTCTAATCTTCAAATGAGGAAGGTGCCACATCTAGCCAAGGTCCTTATACACAGCATCTTAATTGAGTCCCTTGTTCTTAGGCCAGTTCAGTGTCTCACTCCCTGCCCCCTGTAGAGTACATCTTCCTTGTTTCTGGTTCAGCTAGCCACTTTCAGGTAGTCAGAATGGTCTTCCTGTCCCTTTTAACCTCCAGTCTACTGATGGGTTGACCTTCCTCTTTCTAAATGGCAACATCCCTCAAAACCACCATGAAAAATCCTGTTTCAGCAGTTCCTGACCCTGATTCAGCTGGTGATCCTACAAAATTCTGCACATCACATACCTCTCCCTGATTTTCAGTGCTTCAGTTTCTCTGGAACAAACTCAGCCCCTTCTTTACTGTATTAGGCTCCTGAGCCTTAGTGGTCCATTTCTGTGCTCTGGTTAACAACCCCAGGTGTGGGGAGCCTTGGGTCCAAGTACTACACAAAGAAAGGGACATAATGCAAGGGTAACCAGAATAAAACTACCTGTGTGGTCTGCAAACCCCAAAATTTTACTGCCTCCGTGGTTGTCTTTACTGTCCCCTTTCTAGTCCTGAGCCACAGACTTGAATAAGAATTACCAGGAGACAGTCATGACTCAAAATTAGCTCCACTGGGGTGCCTGGGTGGCTCAGTCAGTTTAGTGTCCAACTTCAGCTCAGGTCATGATCTCACAGTTTGAGTTCGAGCCCTGCATTGGGCTCTGTGGTGACAGCTTAGACCCTGGAGCTTGCTTTGGATTCTGTGTCCCTCTTTCTCTGCCTCTCCCTTGCTCGTGCTCTGTTTCTGTCTCTCAAAGATAAATAAAACATTAAAAAAAAATACATTCTAAAGTAGCTCCCTTCAGCAGATTCCCTACTTCCCTGGTTAAGAGTGAGTACAAATGAGTCTATGATCAGGAACCTCTCCTTAACTCTTGCAAATACTGCAGAATCTGCTGCTATAAAGCAGTTACTGTTCAATAACAATCTTTAAACTCTTTGGCCCAGGTTGTTCTTGATAACAAGATAGCCCCTGGTTATCTTTTAGTTCAACACCAAGGTGTTTGTGCTAGGGCTGACACCACTTGCTGCCCCTGGATTAACTCTTCTGGAGAGGTTGACACTCAGCTACATAACATTACTGAACAAGCCACATGCTTAAGAAAAAGATTATTTCAGGGGTGCTTAGGTGGCTCAGTCAGTTAAGAGGCTGACTCTTGATTTTGGCTCAAGTCATGATCTCATGGTTTCATGGGTTCGAGCTCCATGTCCAGCTTTGTGTTAGCACTGAAAAGCCTGTTTTGGATTCTCTCTCTCTCCCTCTCTCTCTCTGCCCCTCTCTCCTCTCTCAAAATAAAAATGAAAAAGAAAACTTAAAAGAAAAAAGAAAGCGATTCCTTCAACAAGGTGTCTGGGTGACTTCTAGGATTTTGACTGGTTTGGGTCTTGGTATACCAGGACTCCAAAGTGCACTCCAGACACTGGGAATTACCCTGCTTGGAATAGTCCCAATAGTCTCCCTTGCACATGTATCCTCTCAAAGGCTTTAAATGTATGCTCTGAGCCCCTCACCACCAAGTAGATGATCTCCCTAAGACTCGAAGGTCAGAAAGGGAATGAAGACAATGACCAATGTGAACTTGACACCGTGACCTGTGAATAAGACACAGAGGGCAACAAATACCATGAGAGTGAATCTGAGCGTCTGATCAAAAGTGGGGGATTATTAAAAATAAAGTCATTTTGTGCTATGGGCATGTCACCAAACCAGGTTAATTTCAGCATCTCCCAGGAGTGGAATCTTGAACCAGTCAATCTCGAATTACCTGGTTAGCACAAAGGAGGTCATCTGCCTGCCAAGACCCCTTCCATCCCCATGAAAGAAAGGTGACCTTGCCTGAAACAATCCACTATTTTCTAGTAACTTCCTTATCAGCCCCCTTCTGCCCATAAAAGTCTTTCATTTTGTACAGCTCTTTGGAGCTCCTTTCTATTTGCCAGATGGGATGTTGCCCAATTCATGAATCACTGACTAAATCCAAAAAGATCTTTAAAATGTATGCAGTTGAGTTTTGTTTTTTAACACAGGCAAAGCTGAGGACAATATTCCTGGCTGAGGGGAGACCAACTGCACAAGCCTGAATGGAGGTAAGTTTACTGTAGTCAAGAGACAGAAAGGAGGTGTGGGGGCCTACGGCAGGCTGGCCTAAGATGGGCCACTTTGGTACACTGATTATTTTATTATTTTTTTAATGTTTTATTTTATTTCTGAGAGAGAGAGAGAGAGAGAACACGAGCAGAGGAGTGTCAGAGAGAGAGGGAGACACAGAATCTGAAACAGGCTCCAGGCTCTAAGCTGGCGGTCAGCACAGAGCCCGTCGCGGGGCTCCAACCCATGAACCGCAAGATCATGACCTGAGCCGAAGTCAGAGGCTTAACCAACTGAGACACCCAGGCACCCCTGTACACTAATTATTTTAAATACAAGTTACTTGAGAGATCAATCACCTAAGCAAGGAGGGCACTCAGTCCCTCCTCTTCTCTCCTCCCAGAAAGCAGGAAATCAATCTCCCATCTGAGATTTCTCTGTCTCATGTAAATTTAATTCTTAGTCCAGCCGGAAGATCTGAGGATAGAGAAGAATTTTTCCTCCCCTTCAGAGACCAGGGTGCCCGAAGACTGTGAACCTCTGAGGTGGTCAGGCTCCATACAGGAAGTCTGGAAGCCACTGATGGGATTTCAAGCAACAGTGACACAATCTAATTAACATTTGTAATGATCATTCTGGGAACTGTATGAAGAAAAGGCAGTTTGAGTAGGTGCAGGAAGACAAGTTAGGAAGCTCGGTTAGGAGTCCAGAAGAGGGATGTCAAGCACAATAAAGAAGGGAAGAGGATAGGATCTGTTTTAGAGGTAGATCCAAAAAATGTGCTGGTAAGGGGAGAGCGGTGAGGGAGAGGACAGAGCACAATGCCTGAGCATTTTACATCATCATCCAGGTGGGTGGTGGTGCCATTTACTGAAACGTATAAAATGGAAGGAAGGGTAGGATTTAGGGAAAAGGGAACAAAGGCACTAAAACCAAAGCTCTACCCATGATGAGGAAGCCAAGAGGAGTCTAGAGGTTGTTTCTTTAAGGACATGGGGCTCAGGCCTGGAGGTATTTGGCAGTCATCAGCATATGAATGGTATTTAGACATAATGGAGTAGAAAGACTGGAATCTAGAGCCTAACTCTGGTCAAGCAGAGGACGATGAGCCCACAAGGGAAATTTTAGTAGTGACATCCCAGTGAGGGAGAAGAAAATCACACAGGTATTACTGGAGAAGCCAATACAAGAACAGACTATTTCATGGAGGGAGCGAGCCACTGAGCCACATACTGTTGAATAAGCCATGTAGGGACTGCTGTTTTTGCAATATGGAGGTCATTGGTGAGGTTATGAAAAAGAGTTTCAAAGTCAAGTTAGAAGGAATCCAAAGAAGGGTAGAGAGAGGAGAGAATAAAGTATAAATCAATTCAGGATTTATAAACAACTTTTAAGACACTTACTTGATTACTTCATTTAATCCCCAGAATTAATGCCACTTCACAACTAAAACATTACTTGCCTGAAGTCTTGTGAGTGAGGTCAGGGGATACAGCAAGAATTAGAAACCCACAATCAGATTCCAAAGCTCACATTCTTTTTTATTTTTTATTTATTTTTTATTCTTTTAAATTTTTTTTTTAAAAAAAGTATTTCTGAGAGAGAGACAGCATGCAGGGGAGGGTCAGAGAGAGAGGGAGATACAGAATCTGAAACAGGCTCCAGGCTCTGAGCTAGCTGTCAGCATAGAGCCAGAGGCGGGGTTTGAACCCACGAACTGTGAGATCATGACTGAGCCACCCAGGCACCCCAGAGATCACATTCTTAAACACTAAAATAGAATTTCAGGAAGTTGAATGTGATATGAAAGAGGGTTTGTAGCAACTGTTGCCCATGGTTTTCAAACTAAACTGCCCAAAAGCTCTAGAAGCACATCTTTAAAAGACGACTCAAACTGTTAACAGTGGTTGGTTGCCCGGCCACGTGCAGCCTCAACCTAAATCCATTCTGGAGCAAGATTTTTAAAATTTCAAGATCAAAATTTTCTCAATATTCAAGACTCATTACTGTCGAGATAGAAGCTCTTCTGAACTCGATCTATAGATTCCATGCAATCCCAATCCAAACACCAGCAAGTTATTTTATCAGTTGTCAACAAACTGATCCTGAAGTTCATCTGGAGATGCAAAAGACCCAGAATGACTGACCTAATACTGAAGCAGAACAAAGTTGGAAGCCTGACACTGTCCAACTTCAAGACATACTAAAAAACTACAGCAGTCAAGATGGAATGATACTGAAGAACAGAAAAATAGATCAATGGAACAGAGAACCCAGATATAGACCCACATGGTCAACCGATTTTTGACAAGGGAACACAGGAGACACAATGGAGCAAGGAGAGTCTTTTCAGCACACAACATGGGAACAACTACACGTCCACATGCCAAAATGAATCCAGAACCAGAGCTGACATGCTTCACAAAAATTACCTCAAAATGGATCACAGACCTAAATGTAAAGTACTGAACTATAAAACTCCTAGAAGTAATAGAGGAGAAAATGTAGATGATCTGGGGCTTGGTGATGGCTTTTTAAATACAACACCAACGGCCTGACCCATGAAAGAAAGAATTGGGGGGCTGGTCTTCATTAAAATTTAAAACTTCTGCTCTGCAAAAAACATAGCCAAGACAATGAGAAGACAAACCATGGACTGAGGAAAAAACACCTGCAAAAGACATTATCTATAGAGGACTATGACCCAAAACATACAAAGAACACTTAAAATTCAGTAATAAAAATATTATGTCACACACACACACACACACACACACACTAATTTAAAAAATGGGCCAAAGACCTTAACACCTCACCCAAGAAGATAAACAGATGGTAAATAGGCATATGAAAAAAGAATTCCACATCACATATCATCAGGGAAATGAAAATTAAAACAACAATGAAGAGGGGCGCCTGGGTGGCTCAGCTGGTTGAGCATCTGACTTCCGCTCAAGTCATGATCTCACAGTGCGTGGGGTTGAGCCTCACGTAGGACTGTGGTGACAGCTCAGAGCCTGGAGGCAGCTTTGGATTCTGTGTCTCCCTCTCTCTCTCTGCCCCTCCCCTGCTCGTGCTCTCAAAAATAAGTAAATGTTAAAAAAAAATTAAAACAACAACAACAAACAAGATACCACCTAAACACTTACTAGAATGGCCAAAATCTAGGACACAGACAACACCTATTGCTCATGAGGATGGGGAGCAACAGGGACTCTCATTCCTTGTTGGTGGAAATGCAAAAAGGTAGGTAGTTTCTTACAAAACTATGCGTACTCTTACCATGTTGTCCAGCAATCACAATCCTTGGTACTCAGTGTAGTGGGCGACTTAGATCCACATAGAAACCTGTACATGATGCTTACAGCAGCTTTCTTCCTAATTTCCAAAGCCAAGATTCTCTTGTGTAGTGAATGGATCAACGGTAGAACATAGATAATGATGGAATATTTCTCAGTGCTAAAAAGAAAGGAGCTATCAAACTATGAAAAGATAAGGAGGAAATGTAAATGCTTATTAGTAAATAAAAGAAGCCAATCTGAATATATATGTATCATTCCAACTATAGGACATTTTAGACAAGGCAAAATTATGGGGGTGCGTGGGGGGCTTAGTTGGTCGAGCATCAAACTTCATCTCAGCCATAATCTCTTGGCTCATGAGTTTGAGCCCTTTGTCGGGCTCTCTGCTGACAGCTCAGAGCCTGGAGCCTACATTGGATTCTATGTCTCTCTCTCTGCCCCTTCCCTGCTCACACTCTGTTTCTCTCTTTGTCCCAAAAATAAATAATAAAATAAACATTTTCTAAAAAAGGCAAAAATTATGAAGACACTAAGAAGGTCAGTCGTGGCCAGGGGCTGGGGGAGGGATGAATCAGTGAAACACAGAGGGTTTGTAGGGCAGTGAAACTCTTCTGTGTGATACTTCAATGGTGAATACATGTCATTACACATTTGTCAAAACTCACAGAATGTAGAACACCAAGAGTGAACTCTAATATAAACAAAGGACTCAGGGTGATAATGTTCATCAACTGTAATGAACGTACCACTCTGGCGGGGGGATGTTGCGAATGGGGGAAGCTGTGCATGTTTGGGGACAGAGAGTTTAAGGGAAATCTCTACCTCCCTCTCAATTTCTGTGCACCTAAAACTGCTCTAAAAGATAAAGTCTATTTTTTTTTTTTTTTAATCAAGTTTCTTGGACATTTACCTCCTGCAGGCATTATTGTGAAAACAAGGAAGGTGCATTTTAAGCAGTCCCTGAAAGGTAAACAGCCCTTAACAACTGAAGCTTTACCTTATCTTGAAATCTTTCAGTAGGTATTCATGGGATCTACACAGTACACTCAGCACTTATTGATTAACTGGGAATAGATGACCCACATATATAAAATGGCAAGAAAATAAGTCTAACCCTTAATTCCTTTAAGGTTTGGCTGTTTGCAATTTGGAACTTATTTTTTCAGAAAAGGGATATAAGTGTTTATGTTGTTTATATACGTTTTGTGTGAGAACACATTTTGAAATGCATGTCAGGACTTGAGTAAAATATTCTCATCACACCTAGATGGGAAACTCCATGGAAGGAACAACTTCAGGCTCAGTGCCCAACACATATTTATCCAGTCTAAGAGGTAATCAATCATAAAATGAGCCATCCATTTACACACGAAGAAATAATGCCACCAGGTAAGCTAGAACAGAATGTCTTCTTGTCACTTAGAACTGTTTTAGAATTATTGACAAAGCTTTTAGATAATTAGATAGATCTTCTCACTCACATAGCTACATCAAAAAGACAATATACTGGTTAAGCTGCTCCCAACACATCTTCATAGGACAAGTGTAACATAAACAGTTATAAAGTATTCATAAACAGAATCACTTTAACTCAGTTGGTGATGTCCTTATGTTTTTCTACCTGACACTCCACTGTTGTCTGAGACATTCTTCCAGCTGCCGGACACTCAATATGCTAGGTTGGAGGCTGGTACTTTCTTGTTCTTACCAGGGTCACAAAAGGCTTTTCAGAGAACTAGCATTTAGGTCTCTGAGGACTAAAACTGCCACACACACGCACTCACGTGCACAGCTTACAATAATGTCTTTGGAGAGCTCTTTCTTGCAAATTGTTTTACAGTTTAAGTTCTAGTTGCAACTTCCAGCCATCAGCAATTGAGTGAAATATCACAGCAATGGCTGCTTTTCATAGCCCATGCTCATGACCTTGATCTCTTCAGCACCTTTAACATTATAGAAAAATTACAGAGCCTTTTCAAGAATGCTGGGGTTTTATTAGCATTTCCTATCTGTCTAAACTCAATTTTCCCTCAAGTCACAAACCACCAGAAAATAACTACAGTTCTGAGCTGGCAGACAGTTTGACAAATTGATTTCTATGCCTCAACAATATTCCTGTACAACTTATGAATTGGACACACCAGCCACTAATTGCTTTGAAATGCGTTTCATCTATTTAAAGGGATTACCGATTACTCCTCTTCTCAAGCTGCATAATATATCATCTGAAAGGCACTACTTCTGCCATAACTCTGTAACATAGAGTCAGCTACTTATCCTCTGTCCCAAGTTCCTCAAAGCTCTTGGTTATTTGCAAAACAGTAGTAACTGTGAGCATTCCTCTAACAAAAATTTGCTTCACTAATATCAAATTTACATCTTGTTGCTCTGTTTCTATGACTTTTTTGTGCAAAAGTATTTTGAGTGTTGCACCATGACTTAATGGTTTTGAATATCTTCTATATGAAACCAGCATGGATATGTGTATTACCAACAATGTATACAAACACAATTGCTATGTCCACATCTTGCCAATCACAGGTAATAACAACAATGTACCAGTGATTCCTAGCCAAAGGTGATAAGATATAAACACAGTA
Organism: Proteles cristata cristata; assembly: GCA_017311185.1. Classification (NCBI taxonomy): domain Eukaryota; kingdom Metazoa; phylum Chordata; class Mammalia; order Carnivora; family Hyaenidae; genus Proteles; species Proteles cristata. The sequence continues at coordinate 297,921 of JAESUZ010003925.1, forward strand.
CGACACATCCTGATTTCAGAGATACTAAAACAGGAGGGAAATGTATTATCTCAGAATTAATGGACGACAGTACCTGAGGCATAAATGAATACTCCTTTGTGTAAAAAATCATTACCAAGGGTGAACACAAGAAATTCCTTTCTTCCCTATGTATGCAAACAATCCTCCCATCAAGGAATAAATTCATTTCCCCAGCACTCCCTTCAATTTGGATTGGCCCCGTGGCTTGCTGTCACTAACAGAACACAGCAGAGCAGCCAGGGTCCCTGTTGGATATCCAGCTCACTATAAATCTGTCCCTTCTGCTTCTACCCACTATTCCTCACAAGCAAAAGAGCTATGCTATACAGCGTCATAATTAGCCTTAACTGGGAACAGTAGTCATTTCTGCATTTCCTCATCAACGAATTCATAATGGACACAAAATGCTTCCGAGGTTAATTAAATGAAACATTATAAGATGTCTAAAATGAGAGTGAACTCTGTTTTCTCTGTAACACTGATCCATCTGCTTACCAAGGCATTGTTTTCTAAGTTAATTAAGTATGGAGCAGAAAGTCCTCCATGCAGACAGTTTTGATTAATTCTTAATTATACGTTCTCCAAGTGGGCAGATATATACAGTGTGAGGAGATAAAGAAAAAAAGGCACAGAGGAGTAAAAACCTATCACTTCTGTTTCTATTACCTTTTAAGTTTATCAAATGTTACAAATGGCTTAAAAATATCTACCTTTAGGGTAGTTTTCAAAACAGGAGAATGTATACAAATCACAGTACACTTATTATTTAATTTGATCCTCTTTATCCTTATATGTTGCTAAGAGACTGTCTTTTTCAAGGCTCAAATACACAGATTTTTCCAAATTTAGAAAAAGTGAAAACTTACAAAGAAGCTTGAAAAATGCAGCCAGTAAAATTTGTAAAAGGTATTCAAATAAAAATGTATTTAGTAATGATCAACCCACTTTTCTCCAAGCAACTTCCTGAAACGTATCAATGAATACCTGAATAATTTATGCAAACTAAAAAATTTATCATCTCAGATTATGTAGCTTTCTCAAGTTTACACATGTTAACGTATATGATATCCCTTTATTTCTTCTTAATAAAGGGGAAAGGACAAGAAAGTCAACCTTCAACAAAAGAGAAACAGCCTTCAATTGGTTGAAGACAATTACGAGGTCACTATGAGGCTTTATGTCCATCAAGACCTCTAGTCATTGTACAGGGCATGCTGATCACAATTAGGGAAAACTCTAACCAAAGCATCAGTATATGGAGCAGGGAAAGGTAACACCTATTAATAGTAATACATGCTATAACTAATATTCTTGTTCCCTGATTTAGAAATCAGGGCATACATCATACTGTTCAACATATAAATTATAGGATCATGGTATTATAAAAGACTTTCTCCTTTCCCTTAAAACTTCCTCGGTGCACTTATATAGTTGGTTATGGTTTATTAGCTGCCTGACAGCCTAGAGAAATCAAAATAAAGAGTAGTAGTTGCCCCTGACAACTGAAGATCAAAAGACCCCCAAATGACTGACATGAGAATGTAAATTGATGGGGAAATGGCTCAATCTACAAGAAGTTGATAGACAAGTATTGGAGGCACACCCCTCCCTATATATTTTTTTAAATGTTTATTCATTTTGGAGAGAGAGAGAGAGGGAGAGAGAGAGAGCATTAGCAGGGGAGGAGAAGGGTGACAGGGAGACACAGAATCTGAAGCAGGCCCGATGCAGATACCGAGCCCGATGCAGGGCTTGAACTCACAAACCGTGAGATCATGACCTGAGCCGAAGTCAGATGCTTAACTGACTCAACCACCCAGGCGCCCCACACTCCTGCCTTTAAAAAGGCCACATTTTGATTACACTTTAAAATAAGTACATAGGTACTGGAAGAACTTCTACAGGGGTACCTACCACTAATGACACAGAATCTCAGGGAAGGGCTGAGAGAACGTCAACAGACTGTGTGTGTATACAAAGCAACACAAGTAGATGCAACTATGGGAACCCTGAAGCTCAAAGAGCTCAGCAACCCAGCCAGCCTGGTGCCATCTGTAAAGCATGTTCAACCAACTGGAGGGTCAGCAGCACATAGTAGGACTAAAAGGATCCCCAGTGTAGCCCCAACTCTGCCACTCAGGTAAGTCATTCCTCATCTGGATGAAGTGTATGGAGAGCATGAGTGGGGAGGGGCTAACGTCTTCTGAGTATCTCCTGCCTGGCCAGCATCTCTGTACCTTGTACCACCTAATGCTCACACCAGTTCTCATTTTACAACGAAGGAAGCCTCTCTGGCTTCTGAGTTTTACTGCCCGACTGCCAAGCTCACCTCACCAATTCTGTTTCCAGAGATGGAAGCCAAACCTGTGATCCCCTTCTCCATGCCCCCATATATTTCTATCTCCAGATGCCGTGATGTTCTCAGATCTCACCCTCATTGGCGAACTCTCTGGCTTTTCCCTCATCACCACCAGTACCTAAACCCAGACATGCTGCTCTGTGCTCTCAAGGCCGGTGAAAAATCCCATGGCTACAGAACATAAAGAAGATAGGACGCTACAAAATGTTAGGCTCATCCACTGCTCTGTCCATGCAACCGGATAGATTTTTTGTCACAGGTGGTTTGCTCAGAATGGAGCAGAGGAGAGATTCCAGTCCTGCAAGTACAGGGCCTTCTAGGCACAGTGGAGAGCTCTCTGTTGAAAGCGAGTATTCACATTCACCAATACCATAGGTCCCCATAGGTCCCCCGCCACGTCTCCAAAGCCACGGTTTCAAAACCCTTAAGAGGGGAGTTTACATTTTTAATGAAAAAAAGGACAATCATTAGTAACCAAATCCTAAGAGTTCTATTTCTTTTTTTTTTTTTAATATTTTCCTTTATTTCTAGGAGAGAGAGAGGGAGACAGCGTGAGCAGGGGAGGGTCAGAGAGAGAGGGAGACACAGACTCTGAAATAGGCTCCAGGCTCTGAGCTGGCAGTCAGCACAGAGCCTGATGCAGGGCTCGAACCCACGAGCCGTGAGATCATGACTCAAGCGAAAGTCGGACGCTTAACCGACTAAGCCACCCAGGCACCCCGAGTTCTCCTATTTCTATGTTTAAATTACCTGGATTAGAGGGAAAGACTGAGGAACATTAATAATGGAACCCGCTGTCTAATTTCATAAAAAGCTTGCCACTTCACAGATAAAATCTAAAGCCAGGCAAAGAGAACTGGTGCCAGTTTATGCCCTGAGGCAACACAGGCCTTTTGGGGGAAATTATGTTGTAGCACTGACAGGAACTGCCAGTAGTGCTTCCTCTACAACTGTATACATCTTTACGAAAGCTGCCTCAGTGAAAGTATAGCCCTATTAGTACACATACACTTAACGTTAAGAAAATCGAGTGGAATTACAAGAACAGAGCTGTTGTCCACATTCTGACCAGGTAAAGGAAACCCCAGGGTGTGTGCTAGCCTATTAAAGATGATTAACAGGCTGGAAGGTGACATGGTTGGGTTTGAGAAGGCAGATCCTCTGCTCTAGGCATCCCTGGGCTCCTGAGTGCCACTCACTCTTAAAGCTGGAGGGGTAAATACAGGAGGTTTTGGTTCCAAATTAAGGCAAGCAGCAGGGATTTCTAGAAGCCACAAATTCTAACATGAGCTTCTAAGAGTAGTACAAAATGGGATAATAAAATAGAAAGCAAATGAGAAATAACAGAACTATACCACAGTCTGTTGACTTTAGAAGGCTCCTTGCAAACCAATTCAGACAGATGAATACCCAATACATAAAATGCTTTTTACAAAAGCTTAGGACTTTTCAAGTATACACAGCAGAGAGATTCTGGCACTGTTTAGGACTGCCCAACACTAGAACATTTTCCAGACAAAGTAGACAACCTCATTTCCAGCCCTCTTTGGCACAGCCTAATGAGGATCAAAGCTACTAGGGTACCCCCAGCCCCGCCCTGGTGCCATTCTAATGTGCCCAGAATCCTGACCCTTCCCCTTGTTGGCTGAGGCCTTGGAGAAGTCATTTAACCTCTTTAGGGATCAATTCTTTATATAGTAACACTACTATCATGATAAAATTTCTTTGAGAATTAATTAGAAGAATACATACATGTATAGAGCCCTTAACCAAGTACCTGACACATAGAAGGACCCAATACTGGTTGAGGGTCTCATGACTCTAATAATTATTATTTCTAATAATTATACTGTTTATGTAATTATTCTAGGAATGGTAGAATGATGGTAGAAACAGAACCAGTAAAGGTCTGCCCTAGAAGATGGACTCCCTTGCGATTAGAACCATCCAGACACAGTTTAGACATGACCATATAGGCCATTGCCTATGGCCACAGAAGTATATTCCCATCAAGTGGACTAAACTAATCCTATTAGACTAAATATTTGACCACTGCTTTTTTATAGGGTACTTAGGTAGCAACCAGACTGGTGGATTTGGGGGGACACAACCATAGTGCTTCCCATCATGTTTATTTCACTCTGTAAAGCAACTCTAAAGGCTATTGTCCACCCCCACCTAAATAACACATGGACAAACTGACAATATACTGGCAAGAGCCAAGCTTTATGGCCACTGCATTTCAGACCTCATTAGATTCCCAGTTCTTCCATTTTGAGTCAACTAGTAAGATTCCTTTCTTTAGAGAGGCCTCCATCAACCTCAAGTCTGAAAGCCTCTTCAATGCTTTAAGATTGAGATAAAACCAGCTGGTGAAGGGGTGGAAGCATGTCAGTGGCAAATACCCTAAAAAGGAGAACACAGAGCTTGGCTAAAGACAAAGCAACAGGAAGTCAAGCACACGTTTGGTCCAGAAATACCCTGAAGAATTATTTTAAGGCTTCCAGCCTTGATGTAATCTCATCCTCCATAGTTTAGCACTTTTCTGACATTTGAAGAAAGGGGTAGGAGAGTAACAATGGTAGATAAAATGGATTCTGGTTAAGTAACAACTAGGCCTGGGAGCCAGGGGTTACTTAACCACCACAGATTAAGAACTCTGTCCATGCTCTTAGGATAGGAAATGATAGAGCATGCCCATTCCCTCCACCCCTCCAAATACTAACAGTCTAAGGATTTATGACTTGAAAAGTACCAAGTAACCCAGCATTGTGCCCACTTGTCACTGCAGGCAGAGGGGCAGGAAAGGAGAGGGGTGCAGAGTCTAAGAGAATTGAATACTTCCAAAAAAATATTACTTAAGAGCTAGGTTTTGGGGCAGCTGGCTGGCTGTTGGTTCAGGATCCAACTTTGGCTCAGGTCACGATCTCAGGGTTCGTGGGTTCGAGCCCTATGTCAGGCTCTGTGCTGACAGCTCAGAGCCTGAAGCCTGCTTCAGATTCTGTCTCCTCTCTTGGCCCCTCCCCGCTTGAGCTCTCTCTCTCTCTCACTCTCTCTCAAAAATAAATAAAACTGTTTAAAATTTTTTTAATTAAAAAAAGAACTAGGCTTTGTATGAATATTCAAGTCAGATTTGTAAGAGTATCAGTTTTGTTTTTTTTTAATTTTCTTAACATTTATTCACTTTTGAAAGATAGAGTATGAGTCAGGGAAGGGCAGACAGTGAGGAAAACACAGAATCTGAAGCAGGCTCCAGGGTCTGAGCTGTCAGCACAGAGCCTGACAAGGGGCTCGACCTCACTGACCGCGAGATCATGACCTGAGCCAAAGCCAGACCCTCAAGTGACTGAGCCACCAAGGTGCTCCAGAGACCATCAGTTTCTAGAAAAGGGCTGAGAATCCGAAGGACAACTTGAAAAGTTGGTATTGACGTCCATGTTTGTATCAACCTAATTACTGGGTCATCTATTTCTGAAAATGTTTTTTTCTTCTGGAGTGACCCTACAATAGGAAGTCTTGGTGGCTGATGAAACCTTACTGCAGGAGAAGAACGGGGCATGGAAACATAAGACAAACCTGAATTGATTAAACCTGCTCATACTGTTGCCATTTCAGCTGAATTTTGTGCACTGTTGGTACTTCTCCTATACTGAGATACCACTGAAAAAGCCTTCAAAATGGCTACACTCCATTCAGCACTGGAATAAAAAGTGGCTGTGTGCACACAAAGGCCCATAAATAGAGCCGTGTGGTATCTAGTTGATTATTACTAATGCAAATTTTTGTGGTGCCAGATTTTCTTACAAAGTTACAACCCACTGCTTCATGGGACCTAAGAAAGGAAGAAACTCATCGGTAGATGAAGCTATGCACATTTTGTCATGATGAATGGACAAAAGAATGGTTGTGAGATGCTAACCCACAAAAATGAAGGCAGATGACACTGCCTCCCTTGGAACAGGGGAAAAACATTTCAAAGCCACAAAGGTTGGTGTGATCGATTCACAAGGCACCCAGGATCATCGGCGTGAGGATGGTGTCATGGGAATTATCAGTAGGGTTTTTCTCTTACTAGATTACAAAAGAATAGTGTACCTAAAATCAGTGATGTTTTGGTATACAAAATGTTAATTTCTTGAAAAAAAAATCAATGCAACCCTATAAACTTCAAAAGAAAATGTTTTCCAGCTCTGACCTAGTAACCCAGCAGCCACAGCAGCCTTTTGCTGTGATAACAACATTCACATGCACCCCACCCACCCAACTTCAGAGACAGACTCCCTGGGTTCAAATTCTGACTCTGCAACTTACTAGTTAAGCAAGTTACTTATCTTTCCTGAGCTTCAGCTTCCTCATCTACTAAATGGAGACAATAGCGTCCATATTCAGAGGACTGTTACTATAAATGAGGGGTGCCTAAGTGGCTCAGTTAAGTTTCCTACTTCAGCTTAGGTGAGGATCTCACATTCTAGGATTCAAGCCCCACATCAGGCTCTGTGATAACAGCTCAGAGGCTGGAACCTGCTTGGGATTCTGTGTCTCCCTTTCGCTCTGTCCCTTCCCTGCTTGTGCTCTGTCTCTATCTCACATAATAAATACACGTTTAAAAAATATTTTTAAAATAAAGTAATAAATAAGGGCACCTGGGTGGCTTAGTGGGTTAAGCACAGACTTCAGCTCAGGTCATGATCTCACGGTTCCTGAATTTGAGTTCAAGCCCCACATCGGGCTCCGTGCTGACAGCTCAGAGCCTGCAGGCTGCTTCAGATTCTCTCTCTCTCTCTCTCTCTCTGACCCTCTTCTGATCACACTCTGTCTCTCAAAAATAAATAAACATTAAAAATTGCTTTAAATAAATGAGACAATATTTGTAAACAGCTTTGAATAATCCCTGGTACATTGGAAATGTCATTTAAGCACTCTTTAAATCAAACTACTGCCCTAATGTTGACTTCAAACTACTCTTCAAGGAAAGAAACCAGGGCTTCTTAGAGGGTAAATGATTACTTATTGTCGGGCAGGGAAAATTAAGGTGGTCATGGGTAGGGCTAACATGACAAATCACTGGCCAGGCCAAGACACAGGTATCAAAGGTAACAAAGCAATCCAAATTTCACAATGATACCCCAATAAGGAAAGTCCATCTAAAGCATACATGCAGAGGCATTATCATGCAAAAGAGAGAGAGGAGCAATCAGTTCCATGTTTTGTTAATTTTAATCAATGAAAAGAATGCTAGCTGCTTTGTTTTATCCAATAAATATGTCTTTAAGTAGATAAGGGTAAATGCAAGGAACTTATTAGGAATACTAGTCCTAACCAAGGTAGAGTATACAGATAATAGGAAAAGCCTTAGGGGGAATGAAAACCAAACAGTGTGCCTTCATGATGAATTAGCTAAATGTTCTAGGAGGTGCACTAACAGCAGACTTTATCCCTTGTACCCTAGGAGAGGATAACCTTCAATGGCCCTACTAGCTGGAGCAAAGTAGTTAAAAAAAAAAAAAAGTAAGCTTCCAATGATGCAAAGAAACCAGGCAACCATCCAGGTCACAGGGCAATGGTCTATGAAACGCTAGCCAAGCAAAATTTGAAGAACATAACATTCCAGGGTAAGCACCATGGTGCAAAGAACTAGGACCTGAAAGGCAAATATAAAACAGGGCCTCACCAGACAACCAGTGACTTGGAATTGATGAGTATAGAGACAACCAAAAATCAATTGGCTGATAACTACTCTTCGCTGCTGGCCAGGCTATCTGTAATTGTGGAAATGGACCACTGTATTATTGTGTCCCTAGGGAAGAGTAAAAATGTGTATTGCTCTAACACTACAAGTTATCAAAATGTATGTTACAAACCTCAGAAAGTAAACAAACAAGTCTAAGAACATTAAAAAAACCTATTTTAAAATGCCATTGCCACGAGAATTCAAGTGTGTTACAGGTATATTAGTCAATAGATCTTTGTGTGCTGTTTACAGTGTTTGGAGTAGTCAAAGGAATCATCATTGCACTTTAAACGGTTAAAAGAAAGGTAAGTCAAAATCATGTTTAAATAGAACTATTTAAGAAATTAATTTTCAAAGTTTGACTTTAGACATCAGTTTAATAGCATGAACACTAAAGAACACATAATAGAAGGTGTTTCTCTCTGTAAACAAAAACTCTTGGATAGTAAGTATGAAAAGTGGGTCAACAACAGAATGTTCAGAGGATGTAAACTGTATTTTCTAATATGAAAGACTGCCGAGAAATACAGTAGTCCAATTCTTCCATCACAGTGACCTCAAAGGAAACAAAAGATATAGGCAACAATAGAAAAAGACATGAGAAAGAAATGCTACACAGTTGGTAAGCATTCTTCCATAGCTTGTCTATTAAAAGTAGGACAGGGGAATAATTAGAAATTAACCAGAAAAGCCTCTGCATCAGTTTGGTACATCAGTGTATTATCAGCCATGTGTAGCATCACAATAAATTTCTTCTCTTTCTGCTTTGAAATAAAGGAATCTGAAAGTACTAGGAATGCTGATGTGTGTAGAGTAATTAGAAATGATGGTGATGTTCTCTATGCAGAAGAAGGTGAATGGAGGGAGAAAGGCTCCTAAGATTCCATTGACCCCGTTCCCCCTGACGAAAGGGGGAAACCAGAATGCATCCCCTCCAAACCTCTGGGTCTCTGTTCATCCTTGGCAACTGCTCTCTTTACAAATGTAATGTTTCTCTTTAGAAAGGCTGGGTGTCATTCTTCCTGCAGCGCTGTCGCCCGGCCCTCCACGTACCTAAGACAGGCGATGTGAATGCGCACTAATGGGAGAAAAACAAGAGAGAACATTTGCTGAGCACCAAACTGTGCCCGGCATAGGTGGGGAAATTCCCAGTGTGATCTCATCTTATCACCACTGTGAATTCTGGCAGCTGGATACCTACCATCACCCTGCTTTTATACGTGGAGAAACTGGAGCTCTGAGGAAATGAGCAAATAGCCCCAGGTCTTCAGAACAATGGAGTGTCCAGGGCTGCGGCCAAAGCCAGCAGGCTCTCCCATTGTTCTGTGTCCCACTCTTTACAGTGGGAACTGCCCCTCCATGGTCCTTCCCCTGAAGAATTGCCAAGTCAAAAACCTTGACTCTGAAACTCCAAAAAAGCAATGTTAAAATAAGCCTCTGTTCTAATTCTCCTCGGTTTAGCCAGTGAGTGTTTTTCACATAAGGGGCTGTATCACTCCACTCAGGAGAGCTCCTTGTGTGACCTGGAAATCCGAATGGATACCTGTATCAACAAGGGGCACAAAGGCTCCTTCTGTTTTCTAGCTGCAGTATGAGGAGTTCCCCATACTGTCCCGCCATTCAGCTCTGGATCTGGAAACCAGTGCTGCCAACACCCAGTTCTCAGCAGCTGGCGTAGGAAGGGCTTCCTCTCTTGATGGTCCTCACAATGTGCTCTCTATATTCAATCAGGACAGAGTGCAACAATTTTAAACCTAGCCTCTGAGGCTATTAGTGCAACATTAATTAAGACCATTTTTAAAAGCTTGAGGCAGAAGAGAAATTAACGTTCCATTTGCTTCAAAATATGATGCACGAGAGAAAAATAAGTGTGGAGGACAAGTAGAGGACAATCCGCTTCTTGATCTGCTTCCAGTCACAATCATGCATACATAAGAGCTCATCAGGAATTGAGTCTTGCTAATTTTTATTTTTAAAAGCCTATCTGAAAAGGCAAGAAAAGCGTATTTCTACTAACCAAAAGTTATTTACGATCTGCATTCTAAATATATGCAAGTGAAGGAAAGCAACCAAGGATGCCACGTAAGGTTGGGGACGATGTCCACTGGACAAATACACTGGCTGGGGCCCAAGGTATGCATCACACCCATGGCTGCATCCACCTGGAGAAATCGATTCCTCTTTAAAATTCATACAGAGTGGGAAACTGGGTGGCTCAGTCAGTTAAGTATCTGACTCTTGATTTTGGCTCAGTCATGATCTTACAGTTGGTGAGGTCAAGCCCCATGTTGGATTTGCCGCTGGCAGCATGGAGTCTGCTTGGGATTCGCTCTTTCCCTCCCTCTCTCTGCCCTCCCCTGCTAGCACACAGACACACTCTCTCTCCCCCCGCCCCCATCTCTCTCTCTCTCAAAATAAACAAACATTAAAAAAATTAAAAATAAAATAGTTCATACCTAGGTACCACATAGCCAGGAATGGTTACATTACTCCTAAGACCCAGGGCAAACTAAAAGCATGGGGTTCTCTGTTCAAAATTTATGAAAATTTCAAAATAGCAATGACCAAGTCTTTAATCACACAGAGGACTCTTCTATGTGCCAAGTCACTCACTTATTAAGCCAGGCTTGCATCTGGGCTAGCAAAAGCTCTGATAACATAGAAAAAGGATCACCAAATGGACTTGCTTTGCTTTTCCTCATTCTGAACAAGGATAAGTACAAACAAAACTTTGAGAAATAGCCTCTTTTACTCCCACACTCCTCCAAAAAGTTAACTTGATGAAAACAAAGCCCATTTTAAAAAACATTTGATTCTTGTTTAGGCAAAAAGGGTACAGCTTCTGTGATACGAGAACAAGAACAAAAAGAAAAATCATGCAATTGCTGAAATTACAACCTTCATTTTCAGTAGTTAGAAGTAAATACCGCAAAAAAACTAAATTAGTACTCTAGCAAATAACCTTGAGAAACCATCCCAGAAGACAGAAAATATGAAGAACAAAGATAAAGCTTCACACAAATGAAAGACAATCCTGATGCTCTATCTATGGATAGATCTTCAATAAAGGATAGATGTTCTTACAATGTCACATTTTGCAAGGGCACATAGATCTATTTTAACCATAGGTAAGAAGGCAGAGCCACCAGAGCAAAATTGATAATTAAAAGTACAATATAGGCACACCTGGGTGGTTCAGTTGATTAAGCCTCTGACTCTTGATTTCGACTAAGGTCATGATCTTGGGGTCGTGGGATCGAGCCCTGTGTTGCACTCCATGGTGAGAATGGAGCCTGCTTGGGATTCTCCCTCTCCCTCTCTCTGCCCCGCCCCCATTCGTGGGCAAGCGCATGCACTTTCTCACTCAAAATAAACATTTTTTAAAGTAGAATATAAGATGATGTCTCAGAGTTTAAAAGCCATAAGATTAAAAACTGAATGAGCTAAAGGGAATCAAGACAAAAATTAATGACAAACCTGCAAACTCCCTAAATTCAAGGAGTACTGGAAATACCCCAGCTCAAACACTCCAACCCAAAATATCTTCCCTTGTTTTTTTGTGTGTGTTCCTAAAACAAACACCTCGAGACCGTGACCCACTAACGATACAGTCCTAAATCCAATGACAAGTGTCCCTATTAGGATGAGACAGAGAGAGACCTGACACAGAAGAGGAGGCAACGTGAGCAGGGGCAGTGACACAATCAGGAGCCGCCAAGAAGTGCCAGCAGCCCTGCAGAGAGGCTCTGTGAGGCAAAGAGGAAATCCTCCCCTGAGCCCTCACAAGGGGCACAGCCCCGCCCAGACCGTGATTGCAGACTTCCGGCCTCCAGAAGTGTGGGAAAACCAATTTCTGATGTTGTAAGCCACCCAGTTTGTGTTAACTTTTTACAGCAGCCCTCAAAAACAAATAGTTAGACATTAGCTCACAAATACTTAGCATGTATAATAAAGCTCCAAGACACTACTCTTCTGGCTTCAAAGTCTCAGCTGGGCAGAGGACACAGAATTGACTCACCCGATAACTGAATTGGAGTGGACAACCACTAAGCCAGAGTGGTGGCCAGGAGGGACGTGGCTCTGCGGCCAGGCGCAGGAACTCCAGCCAGCTGGCTTCACAGTTCTGCCTGAGCTAGTTCTCGACCCTTGCAATAATGACCGCCTGATTGTGGGCAATTAAATTTCTTCAGAACTGGAAGGGAGCGCAATGTGCCACCCCAAAATATGCCTCTTTGGCATAAAGATTATCTTGAGCTGGTTATTTTTAAGTCACAGCAAACACAAGAGAAGCTCTGAAAACCGAGCTGTTTCCCTTTGGTAAAAGATATTTTAAATGTATAAGGAAAATCTTCATTTCTAAGGATGTCTCTCCCTCTGTACCAAGCAGACTAAATGTCCAGAAACTCTTATCAATGGGAAAGACCAGGATTTAAATCCGCATAACAACCGTACACACAAAGCTAAGGACCGGCCCCTCCCCCAACACGGTCTTTTATGGTTAGTTAAAAATGGTACTTAAGGGGATGGTTTTGGCCATTTCAGAGCATTGCTCATTTTTCCTGAGCATCTCCCATGTATGCAAGAGGTATATGCATTATTAAACTTCTGTTGGTCTCCAGTTAGTCTGTCTTTTATCACAGGGGTGGGTCTCAGCCATGAACCTAGATGGGTGGAGGAAAAATTCTATTTCCTCCCCTACAAAGCCCCCTTATTTCCTCATTGTGAGATGTGCTGCACTTACGCGCCAGGCCAATACAGGGCTGAGAATAGAGCAATAAAGAAAACAGATGTAGACCCTGACCTGAAGGAGCTCCCAAGAAAAGTGAAGTATAGATTAAACAAGAAATATCAAGTAACTATTTACTGTGTTTTCTTTTTCCCATATTTGTTTAATCCTCATAGACGCCCTAGGACTTAACGAATAACCCCTGGCTCACAGATGTGTTACCTGCCATTAAATGTCAGCTAGAAGGAGCAGATTCAGGACTGAAACTTGGGCCAGGGGGCTATGGAGCCCATTTCTTTAAACACTACACTACACTAGTCCCTCTGCCAGGCCCCAGACTTACTCCAGGAAAATAGAGACACCATTTATTCACCCAGTTTCTCAAGCCAAAGGCTCTGGCATAGTCCCTGACTTGTCTATCCCCACCCTCACCCTCCCCCCAACAATATTACAAGGTGTGAAATTACACTAGTTTGCCAAGCTATGTAGCAGTTTTCCTTATTCTTTCAAAAGACACATTTAATTCAGCATATCTCTTAATGAAACGTAACATTCAAACTCTCAAGTTTGGGGGTATTTTTGGTTGTTTCACAAAACATATTTCCAGGAAATGTGTTTTTATCTTGCTCAATTAATTGACTGACTAAATACCTAAGTTTGGTATTCGGCATTACTTAACAGGTATGTCTGGAGTTGCTGTGTGCAGTTATGCATCCTCTGGACCTTAGTATTCACTTACTTTTAGGTCTTTCTTTGCACATAGGTTTCCACTTTCAGGGATGCACCAGCAAATTCCCACTAACCAGCCCTCATTCCCTCAATCTCAGCTCTGACTACAAGCTCTGTGAGGGCAGGGACCACATATTTCATTTCCACTGTGTTCCCAACATCCATCACAATCCCTGGCACAGAAGAGGCATCTAACAAATGTCTGCTGAACACATGAACAAGTATCACCCTCCCAGGAAAACTCAGCACCACAATTCAGGGTTAGGTAATCCTTCCTCAATGTCCTTAACAGCCTAAGCTTCCCACTAAAATAGCACTTACCACCTGATACCTTAATTTCTATTTATCTCCTCTGCTAAATTAAGTTCTAGAAGGCCCACATTTTTTTGGTCACTTTTCAATCCCCAAGTCTTCCACAGCACCTGGCAACAGGTATTGACTGTCCTTATTAAATCCTGGAGTAACTCACCTGTTACTCTTTTTCACTAAAAAAGGAAAGGATGATGTCTATTTCATAATACTCCTGTGAGTCTGTGATGCCAAAAATTGTGATTATATTAAAGGACTCTAATCAGAAATTCAGACAACACAGACAACACCGAACGAACGAGAGAGCTCAGCAGTTTACCCAGAAAATTATTTCTTTACTCCCAACTTACTGCCTGATATATTAAGAAATTGAAAACCACTTTCATAATCCAGGCAACCAGGAACTAATTTTCCAAATTCTGCAAACTTTGCCAAGTGCATTAGCAAGAATGGGCTGTATTACTGGGCAGTAACCAAATTTTATTTGTCACACACCGCACAAGTCCATTTCATAATGACTCCACATCTCCTCAACAGGGAGGACAGAGCCTCCGCAATCCAGAGACAGAGGGTGAGGAAGAGAAGATGGTGAACAGCTGTGTGCCCAGGAGGAGAACTGGAAATAACTGGTGAATGGCATTGGTGACCGCCACAGGAAGTCTAGCAAAGAAATGTAAACATTCTACCTATGGCAGCACCAGGAGTTAACACTGAATCAACATAAAGACTTGATTCATTTTCTGCTTTAACAAAGACACAGCTTATTCCTCATTGTATGGCAATTCACCAAAAACAGAATCTCCCATAATGTAATTGGACAATAACACATCTATGTTCCCAGAAAAACTATGTAACCGAATTTTATTAACAGGCCAGTGTAGCTCTAGAAACTAAAAGCTGATTTGTTGCCCAGCTGTTCATAGGTATCGGGCACAGTAAGGTCTCAATGTTATCCAACTGCTTCCACCTGGCACTGTCAAAAACCATTAGCTTGTGAATGATGCATGGGCACTGAGTATCTACCATGTCCTTTACAACTCCTGTAATTTACACTCAAATTTCAAACAAATACAAATTCAGACTCCTGCAAAGCATGAGATATAGGCAGGCACAGTGAAAGAGTGGTCACGGCAGAGGGGACCATGTGAAGAGTTCAGGAGAGAGGTAAGGCTGAAGATAAATCCAAATTCCAAAGAAAGCACGTATGGATAAAACTGCTAACAGAGTTAAGAGAAGGGGGTGAAGAGGTCTGGAGGGCTTGGGTCCACCACCAGTCTTTAAGCGAGATTTTTAAGAAAAGGGAACATGGCCAGAAAATGAGAAAAAAAAAGGAAGAGTAGGAAGGTTCTTCAGAATAGAAGAGTTCACAGACTAGAGAGTAAAGAGCAACAGGTATTGCTCCAGTGAAGATATGGAGGTTGAACGAATTTCTAAAGTGATCATTGTGACTGACAAGTCACTGGTGACCGATGCTGAGCATCTTCCTAAGCAGCCCTGCTGCAGTAACACTCACAGGGACCACCCACTGTTTCTGAAGTGCATCCTACTCTCCCCTTTCTATGTACCCACACTTGCTCTTTTCTCCAGCTCCTCCACTGGGTGACTTCTCAAAGGTTCGGCCCCAGTGTCCTCTCCTGTGGAAGGCCTTCTCCTACATCCACAGTCTAGCCCTGTGCTCCTGCTCTGCACCCTATGATGCCCTGTCTGCACCCCCATCATGACACACAACACACTGTGCTGCCCCGGCGTATGGAGTTGGATGGGTCATCCAGTAGGAAGATGCCTATTTGTCCTTGTGTCCCTGGTGCTCAGAGGAGTTCTTGGCACAGAGTAGGCATTACATGTATATTTCTGTAAGGAAGGAAATAAAGGAGTTATAAGAAATAGAGGAGGATGTCCGGTAACCTGAAGGGGTGATGCAGACTGGAGAAGCAAGCATGTTGTTTGACCCAACAGCAATGACTTAACACATGTATAGACAAAGGGTAGGCAACAATGGAAAGGAATAACAAGTAACAAATGGAGGAAATGGAAGACAAGGTATGAATGTATATAATGGGGGTGGGTGGGTGTGAACACTTTTGGGAGAACATTTCTCCGTCTGAGACAGCAGAGAATAAAAAGGGATGAGTTAGAGAGGTCCCAAGGTGGACTGGAAAAGGAGCTTGTGAAGAGAGATTCAGTTGGAAGACAAAGTCAGACCCTCTGCCAACACAAAGGGTGTCAGGAACAGGACTGATAGTTAGCAGAAAGGAACAAAGGTCTAGAAGGGCACTGTGGAGAGTGCTAAGAAATCAACTAGAAATGAGCTGGTGTAACTGCAGCAATATAAGCTCCTTACTGTTCTTCTAAATATCTAGTCAGTCCACTCCTTCCTTCAAATGCTCCCTCAAATCTATCCTTCCTTTCAAGGACTCTTCTTGGTTTACACAGTTCACACCTAGATCCTTACAATTGTGTAATCTACTCTTTCCTTAACTGTGTTCTTCAAAACGTTATTAATATACTAAGTGCACTTATCAAAAAAGAGAGGGAAATGAAGGAGTTTGTAGTCAGGTGGGCTTAGGAAGCAATTCATCATCTCCTTCAGCTTAGCGTTTCAAAATTCACCTCAGTGTATTGAAAGCTTTAGGGGTATGTGTGTGTGTGTGTGTGTGGCTCAGTTGGTTAAATGTCCAACTCTTGATTTTGGCTCAGGCCATGATCTCAGAGTTTGTGGGATCGAGCCCCGTGTCGGTCTCTGTGCTGACAGTGCAGAGCCTGCTTGAGATTCTTTCTCCCTCCCTCTCTCCCTGCTCCTCCCCTGCTTGTTTCATCTTTCTCTCAAAATCAAATTTAAAAGCTCTAAGAAACTACAAAGAAACCTGCCTAACTCTAACCCAGCATGGTTGCAGGCTTTTTCCCTCTGGAGGCACTTACTAAATGTATAATGGGACACACTTACCTACCACAGGTTCTATATACAAACGTACACTACAAATACCACCATATAGTAGTCAGGACAGGCTAGGATACACCACGGGAATAAATATCCTCCAAATTAAGGCAAACCATAAGAGATTCTTAAATACTGAGAACTGAGGGTGGATGGGGGGTGGGGGAGAGGGGAAAGTGGGTGATGGGCATGGAGGAGGGCACTTGTTGGGATGAGCATTGGGTGTCGTATGGAAACCAATTTGACAATAAACTATATTTAAAAAACAAAAAACATTCTCCAAATCTTCGTGGCTTTATATAAAAAATGTTGATCAACGCAGACATGAACAACCCTACAGGCTACCCACCCCCTTCACCGCAACAGGGAATCTACTGACTGAGGTCCCACTAACCTGTGAGACACACAGCCCCCTCAGGATTGTACAAGAGGAAGACAAGGCCAGAAGGTTTTCCAGTGACCATGAAATGCTTCAGTCTGGAGGGGACACTTCACTTATGCTCACAAAACACTGGCCAGACCCAGTTGTACGGGCTCACCCAAATGAAAAGGGATCAGAAAAGTGTAGGCCTCCCATGTGACCAGACAAGCAAACAAGAGAAGCATGAGCATTCCACTCCAGGTCTCCGCCACACACACCTCCTCATTCCCTGTCAGCCCCTACAGCCTTCCAGCAGTTTTACATCTAGCAGCCTTCAACTCTTCCTCTCCTTCCTCTCAACATCATACCTCAACTTCATTTGTTTCTCTCCCATGCCTGCCAATTATTTTTCCCAAATACAACTCTTATGTCATTCCCAACACTTACTGAAAAATAAAAATTAAAAAAAAAAAAAAATCCCTGGGGCACCTGGGTGGCTATCAGTGAAGCATGTGACTTCAACTCAGGTCATGACCTCATGGTTCATGAGTTCGAGCCCCGTGTCAGGCTCTGTGCAAACAGCTCAGAGCCTGGAGCCTGCTTCACATTCTGCGTCTCCCTCTCTCTGTGCCCTCTCCTGCTCACACACTCTCTCAAAAATAAACAAACGTTAAAAAAATAAAAATAAAAATCCCTGTGACTGCTCACTGCTGATTTTTAAAGCTCCCGATCATGATAAATAAGAGCCCTCGCAATCTTCATTTCAGCCCTGTCCCTGCCCTCTTAGCATTTTTTTCTTTAAATCTGACACTAAAGAAAAAAAAAAAAGTTCAACACTTCCTGGAATAAGTTTTACTTGGATTTTAATTGCCCTGAACCGGAAATCCCATGAAAGAAAAACTGGCTTAGGGTTTCGGTGGCCCTGGTGGTCTCGTCAAGCGCAGGCTAGATGGGCCGTGTCTGCAGCCTTGGGCCTTAGGGCAGTGCCTCCAGGGGGCCTACTGTCTAGAACTCGCTCTACCTCATTGGCGACTCAATCGCAGGCTGATGCTGGCACAGACCACAGTGAGCTTCCGCAGAACATACCCAGGCCAGCCTACCAGCAAATGAGGGAATATACGCCTCCTCACTGTCGCCTTTCCTGTAGCAGAAGTTGTAACCCCTAGTGAATTCACCGTAGACCTCCATTCATTCCACCACGTCTTACTTGAGAAGCAATGCCCCTCTCAGTTTCCTTCCACTCCCCCAACACAAAATGGAGAGCATGCCCAGAGTAGCCCAACAGGATTCCCAAATACAAAAGCATCATTCCGACAGCTTCCTTTCACCATAATAAAGGAAAGCACAAATCTTACAGGGAGGTTCCAGAGGCCATGCTTGGAAGGCCTAAGGAGCATCAGCATTTTTTCAGTACCCACCCCTTCCATAAGAAGGGAGCATCATTATTTGTCTAGTGCCAGGTGGTCCAGGCTCCAGGTGAGGGACTTCTGAGGAGCATCTACAAATGAATCCCTATCAAAGGTCATAAAACATTATTTGAATTTGAATTGGTCCGTACCAATTTTCGACCAATTTCAAACTGGACCATTTGAAATGGTCACTTCCATACCCTCACACTGTTGTCTCCTTAGTATGCCTCCTCCACCCAGAACTCCATGTTTCCATCCATGTCAGCTTTGCTGAAGCCCTTCCCAAACCCCACTCTGATTTGCTGGGCTCCACTGCATTTCATTACTTCCTGTATCACAGATCACTGTACTATAGTTACACACATTAATACCTCCCCTGCTAACCTGTGAAATTCCTGAACACAGAAATGCACTTCTAAATTTTTCTTAAATGTTTATTTTATTTTTGAGAAAGAGAGAGAGAGAGAACATGAGCAGTGGAGGAGGGGCAGAGAGAGGGAGACAGAATCTGAAGCAGGCTCCTGGCTCTGAGATGTCAGCACAGATGTGGATATGGGGACGCGGGGCTTGAACTCACAATCTGTGAGATCATGACCTGAGCCAAAATCTGATGCTTAACCGATAGATCCACCCAGGGACCCCCTGGAATGCATTTTTTAACCTTGAAAGGCTTATATTCAGTGGGAATTTAACAAATGTTAATTGCCTGAAAAACTAAAATTAACAAAGTTTTGTGTTTTTGTTTTTTACCAAGTTAGCTCAAATCATCTGCTTTACTTGCCCCTGGCATGACTTATTAAAAATGGGTACTGTTGAGGAGATTTTCTTCAATTCTGACAATCAAGCTGTTTGACTAACATAATCTAAACATCTTTTGTTTTCCTTTTGGTGTCTGTCTTCTAACATACTCCAAAGAGCTTGAATGCCACGTGCTAGGAAATGGAGATGGCTCTCCCTTCAATTTAAAAGTACCTAACCAATCATATTTATGGAATAACTAGTTTCCTATAAACTGTACAATTAACTCTACAGGTGAGGTAAATCACTGCTTTCACATATAATAAACATAAATGTATCTCAGGAAAGAATATGTAATTTAAGCTCAAAGGTTGAGAGCAGGCGTTTTTTGTGAGCAAAAAAAATAGGGGAACTGGTTGTGAATAATTCCTATTTAGATGAGAATAACCTTAGTAGAAATGGAAGTTCAAATAGTTCTGATATGAATAAAGACATGAAAAGTGAAATAAATCTACCCTAGAAGGGTATGAAAAGAACTTCAGGGAGGAAGCCAAGGTAGGCAGAATCCCAACTACTCATCCTAAACCACCTATTCCTGAAAACCTTCAAGAAACTATTGATACTGGCCAGCTTCTGGGTTAATGTTTGAAATGCACATACCACTAGTTATCCTACACTTTAGAAAAATTTAGCCTAGTAAAGTTCAACTCAGAAAGAACACTGATTAACAGAACTATTCCCAACATGGAGAAAATAGATCCTTGCAGGGACATATTCCAAGTAGCAAGCTTCCCAGTGCTTTTAAAATATAATTTGACTTACATGAGTTTTTAAAACCCAATCTTCAAGCAAGACCTTGTGTCCTTTACTCTTAGGTCAGAGACGCTGAGCAGAATAGAGTGGTACAGTAGCTACAGGGCCACAGAGAAGTACAAGGTATTGATTAAAATTACATCAAGTACAACTGCTTTCCACAGCAATTTAACTGCCAAAGCAAAGGACATTAGCTCTGCACCAAGCGACAGCACAGTTCTGAGAACTTCGGAGATGTCCTCAGGTCACCCACCCTCAGGCTAACAGACAGACAAAATTCAAAACTGGCTGTGATCTTCATTCCTTTTTTTCTGGAAGGATCCAGAGATTTAAACCCATTTCACTTAAAAAAAAAAAAAACTTTTTAAAGACACTCCTCAGACATCCACATACTTTACAAATTATAGTTTGACTATAACTGAATCATGCCTCAAAAAAGGACTGGGTGGAAACAATGGGAACCAATTATGTTGGAATTCTCACCACCGGAATTACCTGCTTCACTGATAAAATTTTGAAACACTTCTCCTTCCAAACACTTCAAATCACAATTTTTCTGGATACAGTAACTACATCATTACTCTTAAAAGAATTCAAGGGAAAAACCCTAAAACTTCAGTCACTTTTAATCCATGATAGGCTATTTTTTTAACGCTTATTTTTGAGAGAGACTGCACGCACAAGTATGCATGCATGCGGAACAGGGGCAGAGAGAGAGAGAGACACAGAATCCAAGGAGGCTCCAGGCTCCACGCTGTCAGCACAGAGCCTGACATGGGGCTGGAACCCACGAACCAGAAGATTATGACCTGAACTAAAGTCAAATACTTAACTGACTGAACCACTGTGCTTCACGTTCATTCCTTCAGTGAACCATAGGGTGGAGAGGGCAGGCAACTCCCCAGAAGAGGCTGACTTACCACTATGTATATATCATTCTTGGTTTTATCCTTCTGTTAGATCAAGAAGTTTTGTATTATGAAGTCAAATGTAGTTAAATTTTCAATTCACTTCCACCTTTTGCTAAAATGCATATGCAGCTAACAGATGCTTCAGAGATTTAAGATAAAGCAAATAATGCAAATGATAAAGAATTACTTTCTATGAACTGTATACAAGTATCCTATGTCAGCGGCTGAAATGAACTAATCAGCACACAACTTACATTATGCTACTACTTATACTTAACTCTCTCAGCACTTCAGAGCCAGAGGCAATGACCTAACTTTATAAAGAAGCCAAATGAGTGCTAAAAAACTGAACCAGCTTGCTGAAGCCACAAGCTAGTTGAAAGAGCCAAGACGACCTCAAGCTGCCTCTTCAAAATACTAATCTTCTCTGAGAACACCCTACTTCTCTTCACACCATGCAGATTTTCATCTCCTCACGAATTTATCTTCCTAACAAGAGTGTAAGCCATTTAAGGTTACAACCTCTGTGTCTTTTGTTCCTTTGCCCATGTGACATTTATGGTAAATGCATGGTAAAGATACCAGAAACAAAAAAACGAAAAAAAAAAAAAAAAAAAAAAAAAAACCAAACCCAAAAAACAAAATCCATTGCCATGCTACTACTAAATAATCCTTTTCAGGGGGCCTAGGTGGCTCAGTTGGTTGAGCATCCGACTTTGGCTCAGGTCATTATCTCATGGTTTGTGGGTTCGAGCCCTGCATCGGGCTTTGTGCTGACAGCTCAGAGCCTGGAGCCTGCTTCAGATTCTGTGCCTCCCTCTCTCTCTCTGCCCCTCCTCCGTTCTCTCTCTCACTCTTAAAAATAAACTTTTAAATGATTAAAAAAAATAATTCCAGAAGTACCATCAACTTAAGATTTGTATTTTACCAAAGATTTATATTTTACAGCAAATCCTGGCTCCTACAGTTTTTATTATGTTAAAACTGAGTCATACAACCCTCAACTGTCCAGTAGTCTTAAACAGCCCAAACCTACATGACACACAGTCCCTCTGGAGAAGACAAAGTACTCCCTACATCTGGAAGATATACCACAGAGAGTGTGGAAAAGTGGACTCCAGAATCCGTATAAATATTTATGTCAGAACTGGAAGAACTATATTCCAACCATAACTTTTTTAAAGTGGGCTAAGTTTCTCTATCTGTAAAACACACTTCAATAAATCACATAGAGGGGCGCCAGGGTGGCTCAGTTGGCTTAGCATCCAACGCTTGATTTTGGCTCAGGTCATGATCTCATGCTTTGTAAGATCAAGCCCTGCATCAGGCTCTGTGCTGACAGTGCTGAGCCTGCTTGGAATTCATTCTCTCCCTCTCTCTCTGTCCTTCCCTTGTGCTCTCTCTCAGTCTCTCTCCCTCTCAAAATAAATAAACTGTAAAAAAAAAAAAAAAGAAAGTTATGCTGACTATACCCCCTACCAGCACTTCTCAAGTATGGCTGGAGTCTCCCAGACCCTTTCAAGGGATGCACGAGGTTAAAACAATTTTCACCATAATGCTATGGTATTCTTTCCTTTTTAACTCTCTTTCTCTCATTGAGTACAGAGGCACATACTCATGAGTGTGATGGTACAACAGATTAAAAGCAGAATCAGGTAAGAATCCAACTGTCTTCTATTAAGCCAGACACTAGACAGATTTACAAGTGAATAGGGATACCACTCTTCTTATTAAATTGGTTTCTGTTTTGCAAAATGGGGTTATTTTTCATTAAAAATGAACTGAAATTATAAATATTTAAAAGTTTTTCCCAGTTTCAACTTCTAGTAAATATGATTTATATATATAGCTGACAAAAAACAAATGTTCTCCAGGGTCAGCTGAAGAACAATACCAACATAGGAATAGAAATTAATGAAATTAAAATTTAATACAGAAAAACAAGTTCATATCAACATGTACATGACTTTAAGAAGTTACTGGCTTGGAGTTCGAAAGAGATGGAAATGGGCCAATTACCTTGCATGACTCTGAGTTTCAGATTCAAAAGCAAAATGCAAATCCTAGCATAAATTATCCAATCCAGAGATGAACTAAATTAGATTGTGCCTAATTCAATAATGTCTTAGCTTGTGCACAGAGAAAGGATTAATGAGCAGTTGCCTTATGAATATACCAAAAATACTACAAAGTAAAGAAATAGAGGAAAAAATGCTGAGCAGATGGGTGCAGAGAAAGCGACGGTAATGTTCAGAAACTTTAATGGATTTCTGAACTCAGCATCCAGACAAACAGACTTAACATTACCAGCCACTGAGTCAGAAAGCTAAATGTGTTTTTCTCTCATTTTTGCACAGGGAAGTTCAGATGCAGAGAATACCATGAATGCCTCCAACAAACATTTGAGCACATAGATAAATGAAACGTACAAGTGCTGTGTTAATTGTTGATTCTCAGGAGTTGGGCACATATTTTGAAACTAGTCTATAGAACAATGGTGATTTTTCCTTCATTTGAAATTAGAGAAACTATATCGATTATGTCCACTACTTCAGGTCGATACGATATTTAAGCATTCATGTAAAGGACTCTATATTAAGCACTGGAGAAATTAAAATATATAGGACAAAGCCCACACTCCCTCCAGATGATTCATTAAAAGTTAAAACAATTAAGTAAAATCAAGAGCTGTGACTGATCATGTCTCAAAGGCAATGACAGCCAATGCGTGTTTTTAGCTCTGAAGACAGAATCATTCAGAGTAGGGTCCTAATGCTAGTCCTGAAGAGTCATTTTTCTAAACCTCAATCCTAAATATAAAAAAAGCAGCAATCATGTTTCTTAAATCAGTAAGCCTGGCTTACCAAAACACTACTTTGGTAAAGTACTTTAAGATAAAGTACATAGGGTCACCTAGGTGACTCAGTCAGTTGGGCATCCGACCAGTCAGCTCAGGTCATGATCTCGCAGTTTGTCAGTTCCAGCCCCGCACTGGGCTTTGTGCTCACAGCTCAGAGCCTGGAGCCTGCTTCGGATTCTGTGTCTCCCTCTCTCTCTGCCCCTCCCCCAGTCACACTCTGTCTCTCTCCAATTCTCAAAAATGAATAAATGTTAAAAAAATTTTTTTAATAAAGTACATAACTAACATTTCTCAAATATAATTTTCAATCAAAACATTGATCTTTCCAAATTATTCAATAATGTCACTAGAAATACTGGAAAAATTCTCTTTGTACATTTTCCCCAGAAAAATGTCACCTTTCAAATTATGCCTTAACAAAAATTTATCTATGGGCACCTGAGTGGCTCAGTCAGCTAAACATCCGACTCGATCTCAGCTCAGGTTTTAATCTCAGGGTTGTGAGTTCAAGCCCCACATGGGGCTCCACGCTAGGAATGAAGCCTACTTAAAAAATACATGTTTTTCATTAAAAATGAACTCAAATCATAAATATATAAAAGAATATTCATCTCATGACTCTTAATAGTAAAACAAATATTTACTACTAAGAAAAAAAAGAATGTTAAAACCAAAAAATTGGATATAAGGCAGCTATTAAAAATGACAGTATACTATTTATATACATGGACACTTTATTTGCAGTGAAAGAACTACTAATCCATATATAGAGTTATTCCATTTTATAAATACAAATGTAGAGATACAAATTCTCACTGAAGTTAATTATGATAGGATTTATGGGCAATTTTTATATTCTTCATAGTACTTAGGAGAATTTGAAAGTGCTACAATGAATGCATATACAGTCTGCAAGGAGAAAAAAACCAGATTATTTAAAAAAAATAATTCTGTGTTCCTGACTAATCAAGGCCTTTCTCCATCTTGACAGTTTAATAGATAGCTAAAGATGTTTTTAAATTCTTCTCACTCGTAGTCAGTGGATAGAAATTTTTTGCAAGATAAATTTTTGCCCAAGGGTCAAAACTCTGCTAGAAAAAAAGGATAATATTCTCAGCATGAGTTTAATTAAACTTGCAGCTGACAAGTATCAGGCCTCTCCGGCAACTTGCAGCACTCAGCAAGCCAAGAAAACTATTAAAACGTAGTTTTCAACAAGGAAAAGGACATCAGAAACTCTGAAATGCCGTACTCAAGGAAGGTGTTACACATCTGAATCCCAAACAAAACACTGTCTGGACAGGAATCTGAGCACACCTGGCTGCAAACCCAGGGCTGGGGCAGATGCCAAGCCTGGTGGGAGAGTTTCAGCTTGTGGTCCAGGCTCCTGAGGCATCTGGGAAGGTAGCATGAGGAAACCTCAAGTACTGCCTTAAGTACTGAAGCACAAAAGCAACTAATGGAAGACAGCGTGGACAATAAGGACACCCATGTTAACTGAAATGACAGTTAATCCCTTGCTTTTGGCAGAAATGTTACCCATTCAGTGTGATCATCATTGAACTCTCCCTTCCTGCTGATGAAAAGACAGAATGTGGCTGGTGAAAATCATTCACAAAGGGATACATCCAAGAAAAATACATAAATTAAAGGGTCCATGAGAGCAAGGAGGCTGGGAATCAGAACTGGATGCAATTCAGGACTCCGCGGAAGCCCATGGACACCCCGTGGTGCCTCTGAGGGTGGCGACACATCCAGCAGGGCTTACGGTAGTGTGCCACGTGGGGGAGGGCCAGGTGGCCTCTGTGGGCACTGACCGCGTAACCTGGGACATGGGGAGAAGAGGGGAGGCAGGGCTTTAACTATGGACCCATGTAATTCCCATCTGACACCTGGATGTTTTAAAAATTAAACACCAGCTGCTGTGGTCTGAGCTGCCAACTCTTTTCTCCCCATTTGCTGCTGCGGCACATCACCGGCCCAGCTCTGGACACCTGGCTCTGACAACAGGGCAGCAGGGCCCCATTAGTAATGGTCACATGGAAGGGTGCCAAGATGCTATGTAATCTGGCTCTTGGGCTCTACTTGAAACCTATGGAACACCATCCTAACAGGCTGATAGAATTGCTATTTTTTTCCCAAGCATATATTTTAGAGTTCATCCTCATAGGCTATTTATTTGCAATAAAACATTGTAGTTATTTCCTCTTTTCTATTAAAAAAAGACCCTCATAACAGTTATTCTACAGTAATACCAGTTTGGTTCCCTCCCACCCCTCACATCCTCTATTAAAATGCCCCTGGGACACCTGGGTGGCTCAGTTGGTTGAGCATCTGACTTCAGCTCAGGTCATGATCTCACAGCTTCTGAGTTCAAACCCAGTTGGATTTGCTTTGGATTTCTGGAGCCTGCTTTGGATTCCTAAGCCAGGCTCAGAGTCTGGAGCTTGCTTTGGATTCCATGTCTCCCTCTCTCTCTGCCCCTACCGCGCCCCCCCCCCGGCCCCCACTTAAAAATAAGCATTAAAAGGGGCACCTGGGTGGCTCAGTCGGTTAAGCCTCCGACTTCGGCTCAGGTCATGAGCTCACGGTTCATGGGTTCGAGCCCCGCATCAGGCTCTGTGCTGACAGCTAGTTCGGAGCCTGGAGCCTGCCTTCAGATTCTGTGTCTCCCTCTCTCTCTGACCCTCCCCCGCTCGCACTGTCTCTCTCGCTCTCAAAAATAAAGATTTTAAAAAAAATTTGTTTAAACATTAAAAAATTTTTAATAAAAAAAATAAAATGCCCTATTGCAATAGTCTTGAATAAAATATTCCTTACCATTTTAACAAGTGTTAAGATATTTTTTTTCTCATATATTTACACAGGTATGTATAAAGGTCTTGGGACCTCCAGGTACAGACAACCTGACAGCTAATCACAATGTTTGCTGAAAAGAACAGTTTACTTCCTTAGTAGGACTTAAAGGCTCCAAATGCTGAGATTTGAAAT
Organism: Proteles cristata cristata; assembly: GCA_017311185.1. Lineage (NCBI taxonomy): Eukaryota > Metazoa > Chordata > Mammalia > Carnivora > Hyaenidae > Proteles > Proteles cristata. Next base: position 324,814 of record JAESUZ010003925.1, read on the forward strand.
TTCCCAGAAGCATTAAAACATTAAAAACATACACCCTCCCAGCACCCCCTTCTCCAATATTGGCCTCTTTCAACCTTATTAATCCATGATTTCACTCTAATTTCAAAGAATGACACTAAAGGGCAAACACTATGACATAAAAATTTTCTTGAGGGCAATGACTATGTCTTATTCTATGGGCACAGAATAGGACCCATAACTGACACACAGTAGGAGTGCCACTATTTCCCTGAGACAATGGAAGATGAATAGTGTTTATTTCCTGAAAAAGGATGGCATAAAGTCAAAGGTGGGGCGGGGGGGAAATCAATCCTCTGTTCAAATTAGACAAATCATAAAAAAGCATAAAGATAACTCTTACAACAACAAAACATCTACAATTAAAAGATATCTTCCTTTAGGAGAGAGGCAAACCATGAGAGACTCTTGAATGCTGACAAAAACTGAGGACTGATGGATGTGGGGGGGTAGGGAGGGACGGGCATGGAGGAGGCCACTTGTGGGGATGAGCACTGGGTGTTATGTGGAAACTAATTTGACAATAAACTATTTAAAAAAAAAAGATATCTTCCTTTAAAAAATAATTTGCCCGTCCTTCTCAAACTTCCAAATAACAGAAGAGGGAACACTTCCAAATACATTTTACAAAGCCAGCATTACCTTGATACTGAAACCAGTTAAGGACACCATCAGAAAAGATAGAGGCCAATATACCTGATTGAATATAGATGCAAAACTCAACAATATATTAGCTAACTGAATTCAACAATAAGTTAAAAGGATCACACACTAAGAAAGTAGGATTTATTCCAGGGATCTAAGAATGGCTCAATATACAAAAATCAATTGATATAATACACAGCAACAAAATGAAGGATAAAAATCCCATGATCATCTCAAAAGATGGAGAAAAAGCATTTGACAATATTCAGTATCCATTTCTGATAAAAGCTCTCATCAAAATAGTTATAGAGTTATAGTATCTCAGTGTAATAAAGGTCATCTATGACAAGCCCACAGCTCACACCACACTCTCGGGTGCTGTAAGTTCTTCCTCTAAGATCCGGAACAAGGCAAGGATGTCCACTCTCACCACTTTTTTTTTTTAAGTTTATTTATTTTGAGGGAGACAGAGAGAGAGAACAGAAGGGAAGAGAGGAAGGGAGAGAGAGAATCACAAGCAGGCTCCTCACAATCAGCAAGGAGCCCAATGTGGGGCTAGAACTCACAAACCATGAGATCATAACCTGAGCCAAAACCGAGAGTCGGAGGCTTAAATAACTGAACCACCCAGGTCTCCCTAACCACTTTTATTCAACACAGTACTGAAAGTCCTGACTAGAACAATTAGAAAGAAACAAAGGGGGGAAAAAGGCAAAGAAAGAAAAGAAAGCCTCTCAGAAAGGAAGACGCAAAAAACTGCCACTATTTGCAAATCACATCATATAAACAGAAAACCCTAAAGACTGCACCAAAAACCTACTAGAATAAACACATGCAGTCAAGTTACAAGATATAAAATCAATATACAAAAATCAGTTGTATTTCTATATGCTAATGACAGACTATCAGAAAGAGAACTTAAGAAAACAATTCCATTTACAACTACATACCAAAATATAAAATACCTAGAAATAAATTTAATCAAAGAAGTGAAAGAGCCATCGCTAAAAACTATCAGACACTGATGAAAGAAAGTGAAGAAAATACAAATAGTAGGAGCCATGTTCCGTGGATTAGATGTTCATGATTAGAAAAACACTGTTAAAATGTCCAGACTACCCAAAGCAATCTACAGATTCAATGCAATCCCTCTGTCAAAATCCAATAACATTTTTCACAGAAATAGAACAATCCTAAAATATGTATGGAGCCACAAAAGACCCAAAATGGCCAAACATATCTTGAGAAAGAAGAACAAAACTGGAAACATCATGCTTCCTGATTTCAAAGATTATAAAGTCATAGTAATTAAAATAGCATGGTATTGGCATAAAAACAGATACACAGATAAATACAAGAGAAATAAACCCATACATATATGGCCAACTTATGACAAAGGAGCCAAGAATACACAATGGGGAAAGGTCAGTCTCTTCACTAAGCAGTGTGGGGAAAAACTGGACAGCCACATGCAAAAGTATGAAGCCAGACCACTATCATGCAGCAGATACAAGCTTTAACTCAAAATGGATTAAAGACTTGAAGGCTAGCTGAAACCATGAAACTTCTAGAAGAAAACATAGGTGGTAATCCCCTTTAACATGGATATTGGCAACAATTTTTTGGTATGACACCAAAAACAAAGATAAGAGTAAAAATAAACAAGTGAGACTATTCAAGCTAAAAAGCTTCTGCACAGCAGGAGAAACCATCAACAAAATGAAAAGACACCCTACTGAATGGAGGAAAATATGTGCAATCCATATATCTGATAAGGGGTTAATATCCAAAATATATTTAAAAAAAAAAAAACTCATCCAACTCAATAGCAAAAAAAAATTTTAATTTTTTTTTTAAATGGGCAGAGAATCTGAATGGATTTCCCCTCCCCCAAAGAAGATGTACAGATGGCCAACATGAAAAGGTACCCAACATCACCAGTCCTCAGGGATATGCAAACTAAAACCCCAATGATATATCAACTCATACTTGTTTGAATGGCTATGATCAAAAGAACAAGAAATAACAAGCACTAGTTAGGATGTCGGGGGAAAAAGGGAATCCTTGTGCACTGTTGATGGGAATGTAAATTGGTACACTATGGGAAACAGTATGGAAGTTCCTCAGAAAATTAAGTCTAATTACCATATGATCCAGCAATTCCCCATCTAGGTATTTATCCAAAGGAAATGAAAACACTAACCCAAAAAAACTACACCTTCACGCTCACTGCAGCATTATTTAAAATAGTCAAGACATGGAAAAACCTAATTGCCCGTTGATAGAGGAATGGATAAAGAAAATGTGGCGTGTATCTATGTATCATGTATATTTTATATAAATGCTTTACATGTAGATATACACACCCATTGGAATATTATTCGGCCATACAAAAGGAAATCCTGCCATTTGTGAGAACATGGATGGACCTTGAGGGCATTATGCTAAATGAAACAAATCAGAGACAAATACTTTATGACCTCACGTGTATAAATCTTTAAAAAACCAAACTCACAGATACAGAGAAAAGATGGGTGAACTGTTGGCAGGACGTGCAAAAATGGGTGCAGGTGGTCAAAAGGTATAAACTTTCAGTTATAAGATAAATCCTGCAATGTAATCCACAGGGTGATATCTATAGTTAAAAATACTGTATTGTACACTTGAAAGTTGCTAAGAGCAAATCTTAAAAGTTCTCATCACACACAAGAATTGTAACTATATATGGTAATGGGTAATAACTAGATTTACTGAGATCATTTCACAATATATACATATATGGAATCATGCTACACACCTGAAGTTAATGTCAACCGTATCTCAATAAAAATTTGTCCTCAATATATTTTTAGAAAACAATTATAATACGCAGTCAGCAGGACTGGCTGATAAATTAAAACTATCACCATAGTTAAGAAGTACTGTGTGGCAGGAAAATATCAGAGAGGTCTACCTAACTGAAGCTGAAACACAAAATAAACACAACCCCTCAGAATGGTTAAATCCTCTGCCCCAAGTATCACTTGTCTTTGAAGGAAGCTGATCCAGCTTCCTAAGGGACAGCCCAGAAGCTCCATCCCAGAGGGGAAGATTTCATTATGTTAAATCTTAAAAATGGAGGGGAGCTGAACCACCTGCTTTAAAATAGGAAATGAATACTTTCTGCAGGTTACCAGAAAGGGAGATAACCTGTTTTAGGCCCCTCTGAACTTTTAACTCATCTGCAAATAAGTGCTATGGAGAGTTTTGTTAAATGAGACACCCACCCCCACAATCCATTTCTTTTTATTTTTATAGAAGAAGAAGCGGAGAACCTCACAATTCTTCTGCTGCAGAAGTTAAACAGGAAGTTGCCAGGCAGGAGCTCTGCTAAGAGGTTTAAGAGGGGTGGGTGTGCTAGATGAAAGAAAGAAAGAGGCCAGGGGATTTCTGAGCTTTGGATCCAGAGAGAACAGTGGTTTCCCAATCATCACAACGCGCAGACAACCAATGGGATTCGTTGGTGATTGTTAATTAGTGCCAATAGCTGGGGGGACAGAACAGCCTACAGATTCCAAAACAAATCTAAATACGTGTGGGCTATTTGCTGGATTTAAACAAGGCTATTTCATCACATATTTGAACACTGTGAAACACAAAGAACTTGAAAGTAACTTTTTTTTTGTACTCATGACTGGGTCACTTTTATAAGAAAGATACTAGGGGAAAATAAAGAAAAATTGTATAGTCGTAGCTACATCCCAAGTAAAATTCTGCTGTAATTACTTATTTCCATACAAACAAAAATTTATCACTGACAAAAATATGAATATGACGCTTCCATATACAGAATACTATGCATTCTCTGGTCTTTTCTGCTGCGGTAGTTTTGGGCACAAACTCCATATCCACGTGTATCTCTAAGTCCAGTTGACCACTGATGAGAGAAAGGTTTGACAAACTTGGAAGAAGTCAAAATGGGCTCCGAATCCATTAAAAACTAAACCAACTTCCAGGTCCCTGAAGCACAGGAACCACTTGGGTGGGATTTACGGTTGTGGATAGAGGGATGCCCCCATGGCTCCGTCGGTTGAAGCTCAGCTCAGGCCATGATCTCTCAGTTCATGAGTTCAAGTCCCACACTGGGCTCTCTGATAGAGAGGGCACAGTTCAGATCCTCTGTCCTCCTTTCTCTGTGCCTCTCCCTCTGCTGCCACGTGTGCTTGCGTGCTCTCTCGCTCGCGCGCTCTCTCTCTCAATAAATAGTAGGCTTAAATTTTTTTTAAAAAAAGTTTAATGTTGTGGAGAAATGAAGTAGCGGCCCTGTGGGGTCTCTGGGTAAAACTGTTGTTTTCCATGGACTATCTCCGAGCATATCTAACATTCTAAATCCATAATTTCAAAGCCAAACTAAAATATAAAACTTGTTAATGGATTTTTTTAAAATGTGAACTCTGTGGATGTTATTTGTAACTGTAATACTTTACAGAGCCTTACAACCTAGCATATAGTCAATCATCAAGTGGCTAAATGCTTAAGCCACAATAGAAAGCTTTTTGATGAACCGGGAAATTTCAGTCAGCACAATGCCAATAAGTACTGAATTAGTAAGTGAGGGTCTTCAGTGTCTGGATCCTCAAGTCTTACAGGGATTTCTTAAGCTAATTCTCTAGACCTATAACCTATGGAGAATCTCTTCTCGGAAAGGATTAACAAGAAGTGGCAAAAAAAATTAAACATTTCTCCTTCTACCATCCAAAAGGTCAGCCCTAGAGTTCAACTCTTTCTAAAAGGTCAGGAAGGCATAGAAAGTAACTCACTCTCTGGAAAGGTAAGCAAACCACTTCTGATTCTGACCCTGATTCATCGCATCCCCCTAATTTCCACTCTCTGAGCAATCTCCTTACCAATTCTATCTCTCTCAGGTACCTTCCAGAACAAAGGGAATTCCGCCTTTCATGAGATACTATAGGAAAGGGCAATGTTACCGGTAGCAGCCTCTGATCATAGCCTTACAGATCTTTCTCTCCCCTTCCCTATTTCAGCCATTTTGACCATTCAGGATGTGTTTTTTCAGGAAGAGTAAGTACAGTTCAAGGTTTGAGGAAGTAGTACAGTAAGTCTGACATCTGACAAAGGGAGGGGGCCAGATAATAGTGGTTAATCTTGGGTATAGAAAAATGCACCATAGTTTAAGACACTAAGGAAGCAGTTTGGTATTGTGGGCTGTGGAATCATGCTTGGGTTTAAATACAGGCTCTGCTAAGGTGATAGAACTCTGGGAAAGTGGCTTAATCATTCATTGCCTCTGTGTCCTATTACATAATGTGTATTTTATTTTATAGAAAATGCAAATGTTACTGTCTACCTTATAGGGTTATGAGAATCAAATGATGGGACACAAATCTGGAAACAGTCAAAGCACTAAACAGTAAGCACCAATTCTGTTAGCTATTATTAGTACTATGTATATATTTTAAAAGAACAAGGTAATTCTGTTTGTATTGACTTGGAATAAAGTCCATGACATAGTGTTTTCTGAAAATGCTATAGAATAATATAATTAGTAGGAGTCTATCTTGGGAAGAAAAAAGAAACACATAATACATATTTATGAGTACATTCAAAGAAGTCTAGAAAGGCACACACACCAAACACGAAACGGTTACTAACCCTAAAGAGAGTTGGAAGGGGGGAATGTACATTTGTAAACGTATAGGTCTTTGCTTGAATTCACAAGTATGTACTAGTTTTGTAACTAATTTTTTAAATATTTTAATCTATTCCTTATTTTGTAATGTTTAGTTATTTATTTTTTGAGAGAGAACGCATGCACATAAGAGTATGAATGGGAAGGAAGAGAGAGAACCCCAAGCAGGCTCCAAGCTGTCAGCACAGATCCTGGCATGGGGCTCAAACTCACCAACCGTGAGATAGTGACCTGAGCCGAAATCAAAAGTCCAAGCCACTCAACTCAGTGAGCATTTAATAACTAATTTTTAAAATTAAAGATTTTATGGTGGTCTTTCTAACCTTCAAACTGAACGTCTCTCACATTCGGGTCTAGGAAAAGGCAAACTTCTTAGAAACAAGGAAATGGAGGCCCAGCTAGGAGGAGGTGGAGCCCCCAAGTCCCATCTATTCCTGTTACATGTCTCATTTCAGATCCCCTTATATTCTTTACAGTCCTGAGCATATCATGTGCCTGTCATAGGATCCAAACATTCCAAAACTGATTTTTATTCCCCTTTCCTGTTTGAGGTCCTCCTTTTACCTTGCCCAGATAGCTTCCACAGGTGTTAGAACATCTTCCTACTTCTCATAACTTTCTCACGATCTCCTTGTCTTTCTGCCCCTCAGACAGGTGCCCTCACCCTGGGAAACCCAGGAGTGACAACTGGCTAGGTTGTTCAGATTTTGTGGCAGGCGCAAGGCCCCCACCTACACAACAGTATGACAGAGTATGATTCCAAGCTGCTTTGCCTTCCAATGCATCTAAATTGGGCTTTTAAACATTTTTTTTTTTTAATTTCATTCAAGAAAAGGTGTTTGGTATGTTTGGACAGGCACTTTTTCCTTACACAGGTGTTTATCTTTGCTTTGGTTTCTCCTGCAAATTATAAGGCTATCTCATACCTCCCCCGATACAACGTTCCCTACCAGGCTTGTCCGTTATTATGTGCTAATGGTTATTGTTTTAGCACCCAGCCTTCTCACTCGTTTTTGTCACCATCTTTTATATTCCAATAGTCTATCCCCTTTTATTCACCTCTTCTATTAAATATTAAGGCCCATGGAGAAAAGGTCGTTTTGACGAAAAGGGAGGGAAAAAAAGAATTCTTGATTCTAAGCACAGCGCCTTGCAAACCCGGCCTCGCAGCCGAACCCGGAGCTTCGGGAACCCTGCCTGCTCGCGGGTATCCGGGCCACCAGAACAGGGTCAGCATCGAAGCGCCCAGGCGTCGGGAGAGCTGATTGGTCCCCGGGTGAACCAATCAGCGGGCGATGCTGTTCGCGGAGAGGGGAGGGCCAAGATCACGGAGCCGATGGAGTTAAAGGAAAAGGGGCAGGTGTACCAGGCACTGGGGTTTTGCGTGCACTTGTGCACCCACCGGGTCACTGTTAACCCCTGATCTCTGGTCTCCTGAAGGCCACCTTCCGAATTTTCCAGTTTCATAACGCTGAGTAGGAGGGGAAACCTTACTCATCCTACCATTCATAAGATGGTCATTAATAGTCAATGGAGGTGTAGCAGGGGAGGCGGGGAGGCCATTAAAACCCTCCCTCCTTTCCCACTTCCACTCCAGGTCGTCAACCTAACTGAATCAGTTCTTGAAATAGCAAATCACTCAAACGATCACTTAATCGCCAAAGCTGATTACCGAAATGCTATCGTTAGACACCTGAAATAAAGTTCCCCCTCCCAGAGGACTGGGGGAAATGGTACTGGCATTTACCGAACGCGCAGGGGGTTCCTACCTACTAAACGAGAAGCGAGCAAGCTCTTAGACTTAAGCCAGAGAAACTGAGACCTTCTCAAATGTGCAACCTTGCACACGAACCGTCCCCCACCCCCACTCACGCGCAGCGACAGCTCCTCCTGACTCTACCCCACTAACTTCACGCGGTAGCGCAAAGATTTGGGGCAGGGTGGGCGCAGATACCCGATTTCCCTGCTGTGCTTCAAACTTCAGCAAAGCTATTCTACGCACTTTCTTCCAAGTGTCACAGCCCCCGGACTCACAGACCCGTCCGACCTTAGCTTTCCCACGGTCCAGCGCTGCCACCCACCCTCTACCACCCATGCCCGGGCTGCAGACGCTGCGTCCTTGGGGTTGGGGGAAGGGGTGCGGGTGGGAAAAGAGGAACGGCCAGTGTAAGGAGAGAGGTCCCCGCCGAGGCCTGAACGCCGGCAGCCCCTGGTGGGCCCTGGGGCCGGGAAAGAAGAGAGGAGAGCTGGAACCGTGCGGGGAAGGGCCGCGAGGAGAGCAGGGGCGCCGCCAGGGTCGCTGCACTCACTCTGCGTAGCCAGTGGCCCAGGGCAGCCGCCGGGTCTCCTTGAGGATGAGGATGGGACGGGCGATGTGGTCGGCGCTGCACTCCACCTCGTCCTGAGACAGCCCCAGGAACTCTGGCCGCCCGTAGGGGAAGCGCAGGGGCAGGTCCGAGCCTCCACAGCCGCCGCCGCCGTGCTCGGAGCCTGAGCTGCCAGCCATGATGCCGCCCATGAAATTGGCCACGGCAGATTTCACTCGAGTGAGCATATTACTCCGGCGCCCGGCAGCAGCGGTGCGAGCAGGCGGCGGCGGCGGGGGCCCCACGAGGCGCCGCGCGGGGCATGCAGGCTGCGGCGGGCGCCGGGCGCACGGGCAGCCGGGCCGCTGGGGCGCGCCGCGCGGCTCCCGGAGCCTAGTGCTGCAGGGGGTCGGGCCCCGGCCTCCCGCGCTCGGTGCAGCCGCCGCCGCCGCCGCCTCCCCCCGCTACACTTCCGCAACGGAGCGGCATGGAGCGGGCCGGCCGGGCCCGGGGAGACGCCGCGCGCTCCGGGAGCGACTGGGCGGCCGCAGCGGCGGCAGGTTCCTTCCCCGCCCTCTGCGCTCGACTCCTGCGTGAGCGGAACTGAGCCCACCCGGCGAGTCCGCACAGCCGGCGCGACTGCTGCCACGGCTACCGCCGCCGTCCAGTCATGTGATAATCAGGCTGCAAGGCTGCTAGGGCTCGGCAGCTGCTGTGGCTGAAGCCTCCGCCCCTCCCCTGCCGGCCCGAGCGAGGCTCGCGCCGGGATCGTGACCTCCCGGGGGAGGGGAAGCCGGGCTGGGTCGGTACCTGGCTGAGAGGATGGGGGCGCTGTGAGCTGAAGGCCGTATACAGGTGTGGGGGGAGGTCACGTGGAGCCGGGCAGAGCCAGTTGAGGAGTCCCCTCGCCGAGGAATGACTGCCTACGCCTTTGGGAATGGAAACTTCGGGAGCTGGAGGTTTGGGAAGGGGAGACAGGTGGAAGCTCGGTGGGACGGCCCCTTGGCGAGCTGGCGGTGGAAATGAGGAACACCTGGTGTGAAAGACTTTTCAGCGCTTTAACACAACAGAACTCACAAGTGTTGCACAAGAATCATTAAAAGTTTTTCCCTAGGCAGTTCTAGAATTATTTCTTTATTACCACCACAAGCATCATTATCTACGCAGCAAACCCTGTTTCGAACCTAGAATAAGCTTTTAAAGACAGGAACACAACAGAGCTCTAAGAAATCAGAAGCAAGACCCGTTTTACCTAGTCCTTCACTGTTTAATAAATTTATACGAGCATTTTCCTCCAACATAGCAACAAAAATGTATTTTCAAAGCTGATCCTGTTTGCTATTGAGACAATGTAAACTATTAAACAAAAAAAAAGTCTGAAAAACCAACTGATGAATGTGTTTCATCAGGGGTAATGTTTGTTAAATATTGGCTTAATTTTTTTTTTTTTTGCAAGAAAGTTGTATCCTGTTCATGTTTACTTATTCTGTATCCTGTTCCCATGTTTACCTACCATTTAACTTGCCAGGTCTGTGTTACTGGTGGAGTTACTTACAGAACAGCTCAGTAAGTTCAGAAGGGAATACAGTCCCTCATTCTTCTCAGTGAGCAGGAAACTGGAAGAGCACTCCGAGTGTTAGGGGGAAGGTACTTCTCTGAAGAGGAACTGGAATTTTTGCTCTTAGATGAGTCCTGGGTAAACCTCACTGATCCCCCCTTTTTTTTGTATCTATAATATATACGTATATTTTTTTAATGTGTATTTTTGAGAGAGAAAGACAGAGTGTGAGCAGGGGAGAGGCAGAGAGAGAGAGAAACGCAGAATCCGAAGCAGGCTCCAGGCTCTGAGCTGTCAGCATGGAGCCCATCCTGGGTCTCGAACCCATAAACCACGAGACGATGACCTGAGCCGAAGTCCCACGCTTAACTGACTGAGCCACCCAGGCACCCCAGTATCTGTAATATTTTATAAGGCATTTTCCCCTTTGGCTTTTTCATAAACAGGAACTCTGGTTTACTATATACCAAGTAATTATGTAAAAAACAAAAAATGAAAAAACCAACATGCAAATGTTCAGTGAAATACCATTCCTGTCGATGAGTTTTATTACTTTTCACAAAACAGAAAAGTAATTTTACCTTGGACCCTTTTCTCTAATTTTAAATTTTGAGGCAAGATACTAAATAAGGCAAAATCTAAATGAACAACAAAGGTCTTCTCAACCGCTGCTTTGCTAAACTATAAACTCCTTCCAAATGGAAAATCTGTGTAGTGGCTAAAGGTCTAAGCAACCACATGCACTGGCATCCACGGAGTCCCCATAAACTTAGAATCCCTTTCTCAAGCTCTTCTCGTAGAACAATTACCCTTTACTAATGTCCTTTGGATACTTCAGTAACTAACCTCTATTGAGATCAATTTACTGTGTTCTGAGCTACAATTCAATTATAGCAAGGATTTAGAGTTTACTAAAAATAGGATTTAAAACTTTTCCTGTCTAATTTCATTTCAATTTATTTTATCTATTTTAAAGTAGTACCTGATCATCAATAAATAAAATCCAGGGCACCTGGATGTCTCAGTCAGTTAAGCATCCGACGTCGGCTCAGGTCATGATCTCACGATTTGTGATTTCACACCCTGCGTCTGGCTCTGTGCAGACAGCTCAGAGCCTGGAGCCTGCTTCATATTCTGTGTCTCTCTCTCTCTCTCTGCCCCTCCCCTGCTCACGCTCAGTCTCTATTTCTCTCTCAAAAATAAATAAAACATTTTTTAAAATAATTAAAATTTTTAAAATAATTTTTAAAAAATAAGTACATAAATTACATCCAAGTGAATAGAACTGTAAATTGAAAAGTAAAAGACTCCAAAAATTTCCCCAGGGCACCACTGTTGTTTATATTTTCTCTAGGCTTCCAAAATTTTTCTCAAATACAATATCTGGAATAATTGAATTTGGTAATATTAGCCAGGTTTGTGAACCAAAGTTTTGTAAGAAGTTCCTCTGTTTCACTAACCTGAATATCACAAGAAAGTGATGATATATCTTTAGCTTTGCAAGTCTACTTTGTTCTGCAAAGACAGACATACTTTCATACCTGTTCTCCTTTGAATATTTTTTAAATTTTTTAAATTTTTATTTATTTTTGAGAGAGAGACAGAGTGAGAGAGAGAGAGAGAGAGAGAGAGAGAGAATCTGAAGAGGCTCCAGCTCTGAACTGTCAGCACAGAGCCCGATGCGGGGCTCAAACTCACCAGCTGAGCCATGAGATCATGACCTGAGCCAAAGTCAGACACTCAACAGACTGAGTGACCCAGATCCCCCTCCTTTGAATATTTTTATAGTATAAGTGTTCATCACTAACTAATAAATCCAGTATCTTTATACCCGCCTCTAAGACCAGTGTCACATCACAGGATTTTCCAGAGAAATATTTTCCATGTCATTTACTCCACAATTATGTCACTCTTGAAGATCAGCTGGGAGGGAAATTCTGATTAAAATGAGGTGGTCACCCCTTTTAGGGGAGTTACCCCCCAAAAAAATAATGCCTTTGTACCTATTACAAATGCAAATTTGGAAGTATCTATATTCCCACCCTTAAGATGAGAGAGTCCCTGGATTCAAGTGGTGAGTAATCACACCCTCAATGTACTTGTTACACATTGTATGTATGCCCCAGTAATTAGTAGGTAAGCTTCATTAATCTCTTTCGTATTTCCTTTCCCCCTGGAAAATATGAGTCTGAAGACCTTACCAGGACATTCATTTACAGGATAGATTCATGGATCTCATACTTGGTTACTTGTCCCATCAATACAATCACATTTCTAGGCCTGTAATACTATGGCTTTGATACACAATGACTATGCCATCCATAAGACTATTTTCAAAGGGGAAAAAAAGGTCTGGATGATTTCTTCAGTGAAAAAATCACAGATTGCCCCTAAATATTCAATTACAAATGGAAAAACAATAACTTACAGTGGAAAAACCTGGCAGACATCACAGGGTTAATAGTACCTGCTGACATCATTGAGTGACAAGGGTACATCACTTATGCGATATGCTTTCCCAAATCCTTAACTTCATTATAATCATGAGAAAACACGAGTCAAACCCAAACTAAAGATATTCTACATATTTGACCAGGTATCTTCAGAAGTGTCAAGACCCTAAAAAACCAGGAAAGACTGAGAAACTGTGAGGTTGCAGACAGAAGAGACACACCACTAAATGCTGTAACTGTGTTAATTTCTTAGTTTTGATGTCAGAATTAGGGAAAGCTGGTGAGAGGTATACAGTAACAAAAACGTTTTTCAAAAAAAGTCAGGGGCATTTTGGTTCAAGTAGAAAGCACACACTTGTTTGGAAGTCAGGCCAGGAGAAGGATGAATAGTGCCTTTCCAGGACTTCTGTCTCACACAGCTATAGATTCATGACTTCTCATAGTGCTAACTTCCTTGTATCATAACTAGTAGTTTACCTATGTCTTCCCTTTAGGCAGTGAAGTCCTATAGAGGAAGAACATTCTTATTATCTTTGTATGTCTAGCACATAGCCTAATGCCTAACAATAGGGTCCGGTTGGTAAATTATTTTTTTTAAAAAATGATATTCAGAGGGCACTTTGGTGGCTCAGTTGGTTAAGCGTCCCACTCTGGCTCTGCCTCAGGTCATGATCTCATGGTTCGTGGGCTCAAGCCCTGTGTCAGGCTTTGCGCTGACAGTGTGGAGCCTGCTTGGAATTCTTTCTCTCTCCCTCTCTCTGATCCTCCCCACCACCCCCGTCTCAAAATAAATAAACTTTAAAAATTATATTCTTTATATTTATAACCTCTGTTTTCTTAAAGATTTTTCTCACTTTATCCCTTAAGATCTGTGCTAAGCAGCACTTCCTTAATGAGAGAAGGCTTAGCTCACTTCAGACAATATCCAGACTGGTAATAAATGGATATCAAGTCACATAGATCTCTACTGCCCACTGAACTGGTAGGTAACCTGTTATAGCTCTTAACAAGGATATGACATTAAATATTTAACATTAATTTGTTTTTGTTTCAGAAATAGTTCATTTATTTATTTAAACTAGGCTTCATGCCCAGCATGAAACCCAACATGGGGTTTGAACTCACAACCCTGAAATCAAGACCTGAGCAGAGTTCAAGAATCATATACTTAACCAACTGAGCCACCTAGGAGCTCCCAGAAATAGTTTGCATTCTGATTTCATATGTGCTAATGTACTGACTGAAAATCCCTGACAATCCCTGAATTGAAAGGAATTCATTTATTTCTTCATATTAAATGAGACCATTTATTTTATTATAAATAAAAATTTCCTTATGAACCAAGAAATTTATAGCTAAATTTTGAGCACAAAATTATAGAGCATTTGCCATTTTTACATCCATCAAATCCATATGTTCCCTAGATTACAAATATCTGATTTCAGAACATCTTGTACATTCAACCAATGGATCACACCTGACTTTTCCTAGTACTTTCCCATTGGCCACTTTCTATAGGCTATTCTATCCCTCACCCACATTGTCCTAAACTAAAATCACTGCTTTATAACTGATATGTGAATTGTATCAATCTATAATTCTTCTACATGATTCCTGGCCCCATATCACCTACTTTATTTTGCTTTTACTTTTTTGACGTTTATTTATTTTTGAGAGAGAAACAGAGTCAGAGAGACAGAACACCAGCTGGGGAGGGGCAGAGAGAGAGGGAGACAGAATCTGAAGCCGCCTCCAAGCTCCAGCTGTCAGCACAGAGCCTGACATGGGGCTCAAACCCACGAACTGTGAGATCATGGCCTGAGTCAAAGTCAGATGCTTAACTGAGCCACCCAGGCACCCTTCTATTACCTAATTTAGATTAGACTCTGCAATGTGCTGATTATCAGAATATTTATATATAAAATGGAAAAAAATAGTCATTTCAATCTCACAGGGTAGCTGCAAGGATCGATGAGATAATAGTTGTAAATATGATGCAATTAATCCCAAGATTGTCACCCTTCCTAGTTATATATATTTTTCCCCCTTAGGTACTAGTTTTTAACATCAAAATTTTAAACTTTTTCCTTTTTCTATTTTCCTCATACAGCAATGAAAATACCTATACCTATCTCCTAGGATTATTTTGATGATTAAATGGAATAACGGGAAAATTGCTAGTATTCTTCCTTGTATAGAAAGGGTGCTTAATAAAAGCATAATAAATGCTATGAAACAGTAGTCCCTTTATCTGCAGTTTTGCTTTCTTCAGGTTTAATTACCCACAGTCAACCCTGGTCCGGAAGCAGATGACCCACCCTCCTTCTGACAGATCTTAAGGTCAGTATCAATAACGCCAACATCACAACATCTGAGTCATTGACCTCACTTGGTTTCACCTTGTAGTCATTTTACTATATCACACCATCACAAGAGTGCAATACAATCAGATGTTTTGAGAGAGACAGCACATTTACATAACCTTTATTACAGTATATTATTATAATTATATTATATTATTATAATTACTCTATTTTATTATTATTTCTTGTTGTTAATCTCTCCCTGTTACTAACATATCAATTAAACTTTGTTGTAGGTACGTATGCATAGGGAAAAACATAATACATATAGGGTTAGGTACCATCCACGGTTTCAGGCATCCACTGGGGGTCTTTGGATGTAACCTCCTTGGATAAGGGGGAGACTACCGTACTTACGGACAACACCCTGCACTGTGAGGGAGGGGGAGTTGGCACACGTTGTTTCCAATGCTCTTAGCCAATATTGTATGTTAAACATGGTTTCTAATGCTCTTAATCAACACTACCAGTTTATTATTGAGAAAACTGAGGATGGGAAAAAATAAAGTACTTGCCCAAGACCACAGAGCTAAGAATGAGGCAATACCTAGTCCCACTGAATGCTTTCTTTAACATTCCATAAATAGAAGGTTTACTTTAGGGGTGCTTGGGTGGCTCAGTCCATTCAGCGTTTGATTCTTACTTTTGGCTCAGGTCATGATTCCAGGATCATGGGATAGAGTCCTGAGTCTAGCTCTGTGCTGAGTGTAGAGACTGCTTAAGATTCTGTCTCTCTCTTTTTTTTTTTCTCTCTCTCTCCTCCCCACCCCTCTTCCAGCTCATGCACTCTCTCTCTCTCAATGAAAGTTTACTTTATAAAATATTTTTCTACCTTTTCCACATAAAGATCTAGTATTTCAGTTATTGTGAGGATTTTGTAAATTTTCTTTGGATTTGGAAATAAAACAACCCTTAGCAACCTTAAATAGAATGTTATGAGTAAAAATAATGTCACTTGGAAATTGTTCCAACTCTGAACAAATGACTTTGCAGGGAGGATTTTATCTTTTTAAATCTTTATTTTAATGCCTATTAGTTAACATACAGTTTTATATTAGTTTCAGGTACACAATATAGTAATTTATAACATTTCTAGGTAGAACTCATTTCTAAATTGGGAGTTGCTGCATACCAATGTTATATAAAAACTCTAAATTATTCTCAACTGAAAATATCTTTTTAAAAAGTTTATAATATTACCAATTTGTTTCCAAGCCTTGCCATGTTAACTTCTCTTTTCAAATATGATTTATTTTCCTACTCTTCTGTCATTTTAAAACTCTTGCTATTAGGGTTATTTTTTCACGGTAATATTGGCCAAATTAGCTGATGAAGATTGTTTACAAAATGGAAAAATAAGTGTTTGCTCAAAGAAGGGCATGGAGTTTGCAAAAATTCAGAGATCAAGCAACTAACGATAGCTTTTTAACTAAGAATTATAAGCTCAAATCCTTTTTATTCTCTCAAAGCATCAGTCTCGCTCTATGTAAGTACGTGTGACATCTGTCTACAATGTCTGGAAATGCAAAATTAGTTGCTTTGTCCTTTTTAACATCAATTGCATTTTGATTCAAAGTAGAGAGACTTTTTATGCTTGCCTATAAACATTTTAGGGTCAGCTTTCCAAAACCAAAACAAAGTGGAATGTCTTGGCAAATTATCTCATATTTTATTCAAAAGCAAGACCCCACCCCCACCCTACTTTCAGCAAGATGTTCCTTGTGTCTATTTCAGTGAATTTTAAAGATGAATTTCCTGTCTCAGTTCTCTTCTAATTGCTCTGGCTGTGAAAAATTGGCTTATCAGATTGCACTTCTCGGACCACCAGCAGCAGCAGGATTACCTGTAAGCTTGTTAAAAAAGTAAATTCTCTAGACCTATCCTAGATCTAGTGATTCAGAACCCCTGGGGGCGGGACCCAACAATCTAGCTGAACAAGCCCTCCAAGGGGTTCTCAAAGAAACCATTTGAGAAACTCTAAAGTTGAGTAAATGTGTGCTATTTACTTAATGGACAGGCAGACATGGAATGCAGGGAATATATCAGATAGGAAAACAAGGAGTGGCTCAAGACCTCTGACTCTAAATGGATACAGAAAATGAGACTCAGGAACTGGATCCATTCAAATGCCTGTGAACTGTTCCTTTCTGTTTGATTTCTGTGGGCTCATGTTACTGAAAATCCTTAAGTGCTTTTGCTGTGGGCAGATATGTGAATTCTTCCACACATGGGAAGCTTTAGAGAAGGAAGTAGGGTTGACCACTCCCCCCATCACCTTGGAAGCTAGATTACCCAATAATCAGTCTGTTTATGCACATGTTTCTGGCATGTGCCAAGCAGGGGCACACACAAAAAAAGTAACATATATTTATATAGGTAAGTACATTTATATAAATATAATTTTTATAGAAATAAATGTATATAACATACTTTTAAAATCTACATTTTGCTAATAGCTTTTAAAAAGTCATTAGAAAAAAAACAACATTTTTAGCTTTCCTCATATTTGTTGTAGGGTTTCAAATTGTTTTTGGCTTAACAGCTGACATAGGGCACAAGATATAATCTTTGAATGCCTGAGGACTCACAGGGTTTCAATCAGGCTTAGAGTTCTCCACTTATTTATCTCCCAGGCATCCCAAATTCAACATGTCACAAATAAAATTCATCATCTTCCCATGACTCTGCTTCTCCTTCTTCTGAGACTACAATCTTGGCTAATGGCATTAGCAGACACCTACCCAGTCTAGACATCTGGGCACTATCTTCCGTTCCTTCCGTCTCCTCAGTCTATCAACCAGTTTGTTGATTCTGTCTTCCAAATCCCTATGAAGTCAGTCTCCCCATTACTGTTTCATGGCACCTAATTTTGCTCAGATCTTTGTGATTTCCTACCCAGACTTCCGCAGCAAATTCTTGCTGGGGTGCATGTAGTATTACTGTCTACTCCATGGCCAAAGGGAGCTTTCTGAACACAGGACCTGATGATGTCACTTCCCAGTTTTAAACTCTTCAGTTGGCCATTTGGTTAAAATCCTCACCATGAGTGTTCATGATGTGATCCTGATTAACTTTCTCATCACAGATCGACCTTGTCTGTATTCCAACAAACCTGTGCTTCCGCTTCACTTGTCATTTCTAGAACCTGATGTCCTTGCTCCCCACCCTCCTGTCTGAACAGGCTGTATTCTTTGGCATGAAATGCTGCAAGTCCTTCCTGCCCTGTACCCCACACCCAGTGGTTAATTCCTATTTTTTCAAGTTCCCACATCCTTTTAGCACTTAAGACCTTCCTTCTCTATAGTCCCAAACCACCTGTACATAACTCTATCCCTGATGATAGAACATCACAGTGTGTTAAAGTTATCTGATTCCTGCAATGTAAGATAATTGCAAAAAGGAGGGGGGGACTGTTTATTTTTCCTCTTTGAATCTACAATGTTTACCATACATTATATGTATTAAGTAAAAGTTGAATACATGAATGAGGGGCACCTGAGTGGCTCACTGGATTAAGCATCTGAGTCATGGTTTTGGCTCAGGTCATGATCTCGTGGTTTGTGGGTTTGAGGCTTGCATCGGGCTCTGCACCAACAGTGTGAAGCCTGCTTGGGATTCTCTCTTCCCCTCTCTCTCTGCCCTTCCCCTGCTGGTGCTTTTTCTCTCTCAAAATAAACAAATAAGCTTTAAAAAAAGAAAGGTATTTAGAATGCCCCTATATTTCATGTCTTTGGCCTTTCTATTAAAGCATTAGTAAATGTGTAGGAAATGTCTGTTATTAAATTTTTTCAATTTGGAATTCAGAATCAGTTTTCATAAGTACAGTGGTTTTTCATAAATACCACCCATCAATGTTTTCTATCTGAAAATAACTATCTTATCCACCAATTTGTTTTTTCCCAGTAAATGTTTGTTTCCATTGTTTTGCTATTGTTCTTGAAAACAATCAATAGAAAAATATTTTCAGAAGTTGCCAAAGGTGGTAAAGCATGACAGTTAAGAATCAACTTAGCTTTTTAAAGAACTAATTTGGGTTGTTGCCTAATGAAGAAGCTTATGCACAACTAGCACTTGTATGTGTTAGGGCATATACTTTACTATGCTGTTTTGACGCTGAGGCTCATCAGTATTAGGTGCTGGAACTTTTAAAATAATTCAGAATTTTTTTTTATCTTTGAGATATTCTAGAATAACATATTTAAAGTGCCTACAGTGTATCTAGATCTAGCACATGGTAGGCATTTAATAAATGGTAGCTATCATTTTTACTGAGAGCTCATGTGTGAAGGTCAATTAAGCCTCTGAATATTTCATGAGCAACAAAAAGGTTAGTTAAGACAAATCTCAGGCCACCTGGGTGGCTCAATTGGTTAAGCATCCAGCTTTAGCTTAGGTCATGATCTCATGGTTCATGAGTTCAAGCCCCGTGTCAGGCTCTGTGCTGACGGCTTGAAGGGTGGAGCCTGTTGCCAATTTGGTGTCTCTCTTTCTCTCTGCCCCTCCCCCACTCATGCTCTGTTTCTCTCTCTCTCTCTCTCTCTCAAAAATAAATAAATGTTAAAGAAGTTTTTTAAAAATACAAATCTCAATTATGCAATTAAAAGCAATACTCATTCCTGATTCTTTCTTAGAATAAGATCTCCACAGGAGTACAAAAATATCACTTAAAAAAAAAACATAAATGACAGAAAACTTTTAAGTCCTCTGTTGGCATTCTTACTACCTTTCTTATTATTTACTACTATTCTTATTTTGAATATATTCTGCGTCAGCAGGAGGTGGACATTAAAAATTTGAAAGTCAGGGCACCTAGGTGGCTCCGTTGGTTATGTGTCCAACTTCAGCTCAGGTCATGATCTCACGGTCCTGCATCAGGCTCTGTGCTGACAGCCCAAAGCTTGCATCTGCTTTGGATTCTGTGTCTCCCTCTCTCTCTCTGCCACTCTCCTGCTCTCTTTCTCTGTCTCTCTCTGTCTCTCAAAAATAAATAAAACATTAAAAAACTTTAAAAATTTGAAAGTCAAGGAGTTCATTTACTAGGTCCTAGTTCCACATTTCAATCCAGTAACATGCATTACCTTTTCTTTTTGCCTGTCTCAACTACCCAGAAAAGCCTGTTATTTATTTATGTTGTTAAGTTTATTCATTTTAAGAGAGACAGATAGAAAGTGCATATGCGAGAGAGGCAGATAGAGAAGGGAACAGAGGGTACCAAGCAGGCTCTGTGCTGAGAGCAGAGAGGCTGATGTGGAGTTGGGACTCATGAAACTATGAGATCATAACCTGAGCTGAAACCCAGAGTTTGGCACTTAACCGACTGAACCACCCAGACCACCCCTGAGAAAGGTCTTTGAAACAAAGCAGTTAATTCCCCCCATCTTTCTTCTTCATCTCACTCCATAAAAGGTTATTTTCTAGAAAGGAAGCTCAGAGAGAGAGCCAGGCTTGCTGGTCTGAGTTAAGTCTGAAACAATGAGCAGAGAGGACCAAGATTCTCTCTTGAAGCTTCAGTGTTACTCCACCTGTTTAGCTGAAAGGTTATAATTTTATAGTTGAACTTGATTCAAAGAGAAGTAAAAATTCATTCCAGAGGCATACATAAGTAATTTGGGGTCATATGTATCTATAGATCTTTGATTTTCATCTTTTAGTATATGTAATTGGGAATCAAACATTTATTTTTAGCCTTTTCTTTCTTTCTTTTAATGCTCTCATCATTAGAGCAAGAACAGTACCTAGCAAATATAAAAAACCAAGGATATTATTCATCAAAACAATTCTCTGCTGGGGAAAAATCAGAGTATATATTAACTCAAAGACTTGAGTTACTATATTTAAAAGTCATTAGTCCACATTATACGTGGTGTGGAAAGATGAAAAGCTTTTGGTAAAAAAATGAACAAATTATTTTGCTACCACTTACTGATTTTTCAAATAAACAAACAACTGAGTACTGGATTTTAAAAGAGCCCCTTTAGGGCTCCTGGGAGGCTCAGTCAGTAAAGCATCCAACTCTTGATTTCTCCTCAGGTCATGATATCAGGGTTATGAGATCAAGCTCCGAGTTGGGCTCTGTACTGGACATGGAGCCTGCTTAAGACTCTCTCTCCCTCTCCCTCTGCCTTTCCCCATCCTGTGAGCACTCTTTGTCTTTTAAACAAATAAAAATAAAAGAGCCCATTTATCTGTAATTTGAAGGAATTCTTTTGTCAGGTCTGATGTAGGACTGTGTTCATTGCTCTTCCTTTTACAAATTCTCTTAAGTTTTCCATTTATCAAGCAAGACTGATTGTTTTTCTATGATTTTAGAAAAAAAACAAATGAGATTTAATTTTTTTAATTGTGTTCATGGCTGGCTCTGTTGGTGAAGCATGCAACTATTGATCTCAGGATTGTGAGTTTGAGCCCCACATTGGATGTAGAGGTTACTTAAAAAGAAATTATTTAAATAAATATATACATACATACATACATACATAAAAATTGTGTTCTCATTGTCTTCTGTGTTAGAAAAAAAAAATCACCATTCTAAGGTTAGACCTTCTACTCTACTCCTTCCTGGATCAATTTTGTTCATTCTTTTTAGTCTTGTGGGACAGTCTTGGGTTTTCCTCCCTTTCTGTTTTCTTTTATTCCCACCACTGTCCCACAGAAGTGTCTTTCTTTGAAAGCACATATCTGCTTCTTTGTTTTAGCTTGGGGGTCCATAAGGAAGACTTCACTGTTTAGTCAGCTGCTCAGTTTCAGGGCCAGATTACAGGACAATGGCTGAGCACACAGGCAGGAGTTAACTTTTTTTTTTTTTATTGTTTTATTTATTTTTGCGGGAGAGAGAGAGAGAGAGAGAATGAGTGGGGGAAAGGCAGAGAAAAAGGAGGACAAAGAATCTGAAGCAGGCCCTGTGCTGACAGTAGAGAGCCCACTGTGAGGCTGGAACCCACCAACTGTGAGATCATGACCTGAGCCAATCAAATGAGCCACTCATGTGCCACTAGCAGTTAACTCTTCAGGGCCATGTTCAAGGAACAAGCATGAACCATGAGAACCTGGCAAAAATGCTGTGTGGTAGAACAAAACAAAAGCAATCTGGCTCCAGTATGCCATTTTGTTTGTTAAAATTTAAAAAGTTCTGAGTGTCCAAGGGGGATAGTATCAGCCTCTTCAACAACCACTGTGTTCTTTTGAATTGAGTACCGCAAACATTTGCATAATGTCAGAGCACTCTGTAGAGGAGTTACTGCTATGTGTAGTCTATCAGTAACAAGGAACAAAAATATAATTTTGAATTGTTATAAAACATTTGGCTATCTTAAATTACAAAGAACAATGACTTAACACATTACTTTGTTTTATTAAAGTTTTCTATCAATAACCACATTAAACTAAATATGTATTAATATTTTAGTCAAGCAGACACTGTGTCTATTTTTCTTTTAAAGAAAGATTTTGGGGTTACATGGAAAATGATAAAACCATAATGTAAGGTGCAATTAAAAACAAACAAATCCTATCTTTGTTTTGGAGAACACCACAATCAAACATTGTGCAATAAGCCAAGTTTGTCCTCTATGCCTTCTCTCTAATTGTACCCACTTCTATCCCTGGGGACCATCCCTAAACCCTGCATTTGGAGATCAGTCTTTCCAAGTCCCTTATCCTCTCACGCTTCCCTGATTATTTAGATCTTTGTCACAACTCTTCCTTCCTTGACATCAAGCCCAGCTGTCTGAGTCTCGAACTGGATCACCAAATCTCTGTTATTCTCATCAGGAGACAAAGTTTCTATGCCACTTTCTTGGACCTGAAAATATATATCTGATATGGTGAACAACCATATTCCCCAGATCATGATCAAATGCAACCTTATCTTTATCTCCCACAGTCCTTTAAAATTGATTGTAGATAGAGGGAGCTAATTTCCCCCAGTCTTATGAAGACAAATTATTAAAAACTTGGAGCTAAAGCAAGAGGATGGTTATCTGTTCTTTCTGTGTTATGCTAGAGTGTTGTCTCACAGGCTCACCCAAGGAATACTTAATTTTCTAGTAGAATATGCCATTGTTCACTACTGTTGTGTGTAGGGCCCATACTTTGTGATGTTGCATGTTCACTTTTGCTTTTAGATTTTTGTTTCGTAGAGATACAAATGATTTCTGTCTGATAGAAAAAACAGATTAAAAGATTATGGCCTTTTTGCCTTGTAGGAGTTTAGCTATTTTAGTTGCTAATCTCTCAGTCTTTCAATATCTTATCCTCACTCACTTCCTGTAAATAATCAGTTTCTCAAATGCTCGTTGACCCAGCATTAACATCCTTCTAACTCTCTCACCAATGAATTAAATAAATTGCAGGTTTATTCTGTGTTTATATGAGAGTCATGTTTTTATCTTTTGAAAATTATATTTTGCCATCCTAAATGAAAACTTTGGCAGGCATATTGTTTCTGACTAATCTTAGAAAATAAAAAGTCCTCTAGTTACTTTTTGTAAAAATAATTTCAATCCAATAACTAGAATGCCCAATCTTTTGTAATTACCAAAACTCTGATAACTCCTCTTCTCTAGCCCAAGGGAGCTTTTGGATGGAAGTCTGCAGGAGGAAAAGGGAATCTGTTCTCTTTACACTCACCAGGTGAGTTGTAGTTTTGGACCCCACTAAGGTCAAAGGGAAGTGGGGTACATGGAGACAAGTAAGGCAATTGGCCAAGGCTTGCTTGGCTCAGTGGCTTCATACTGTCAGTCCAAGCCAAGAGTTGATGCTGACATTTCTGCTAGGTCCTCCTCTCATGTAGGTGCCTTGACCTGGACAAATGAAAATTGCCTGAATTGCTTCATCAGCTGCCAGGCGACCAGAAGGTCCACCTCAGTTTCATTCTGCAAATAGCGTGGTCCACTCTAGATAGCCCTATTGGACAACACCCAATATACCTCAATCCATTGGTCCCTGAGAATGTACATCCTTTGCCCCATAAAACTCTGGGAATACAGATGATCCTCCAAAAGCAGCCCTCACTTGCCTCCCTCAGAAGTGGTTGGCCCTTCCTCTCACTGTCTAGATTTCCCAGGTGGAGATCAGAGCCCTGTCCAGAACCACTTTGAGCTCTTTCGTGTGCGAATCAGGTACATTGTCTTCAGATTTAGGAAATGCAGTTCTCTTAGTGGTCATCCTCAAGCTTGTGGTTAGACATTTGCCAATCCTACCCAAAAGAGGGAGCAGGGGTCAGGGCCTCTGGTCTTTCCAAAGTGATCTCTTCACCAATCAACCTTATGCACACTCTCTAAACTCTTTCTGTGCTTTTCAATCGACTAAGGGGCTCCGGGGCTGTGGAACAATTTCTTGGATCTGTTTCTTTTTTTTTTTTTTTTAGTGTTTATTCACTTTCTAAGAGAAAGAGAGACAGAGAGCAAGTGAGGGGAGCAGCAGAGAGGGGGAGACACAGAATCCAAAGCAGGCTCCAGGCTCTGAGCTATCAGTCCAGAGCCCAGCATGGGGCTCGAACCCACCAACTGAGAGATCATGACCTGAGCTGAAGTCAGCCACTTAACCGGCTGAGCCACCCAGGCACTCCAGTTCTTGTGTCTGTTTCTTTTGTAAATCCACATATGGCAGTGGTGGTGTGGTGGATTGTCACACTCTAGCTTTGATTCAAAACTGAGTTAGAAAAAAAAAATCTCATTCTGGTTTCCTCTTCATTTACATTTACATTACTAGAGATAAGCAAATTTAGTGTCGGAGATTCTAAACTTTGCAGGAGGGGAGTCTTTACCATGCCAGGAGAAACCTTGGGATTGAAGTACCCAACATGTAATTACTTACTCAATTTATGAGTAAAGTTGGCTTTGAAATAAAGGCAGAAGCATTATGAATGTGGCCATTATTCAGCAAAAGACATACATTTTCCCTTCCTATACATATGGTAGATATATGTGTACCTTAAAAATCTGTATTTGTCATAGGTTTGGGACAGTACATATAATTCTACCTCCATCTCAACTTTCATTTGATATTTAGTTACTGATTCTACATCACTGTGCTAGAATGTACAGTAGTAGACTAAATAAGCCTGCCCCAACTCTCCAGAAGCTACAGGAAACTGTGTGTCAGGTTTTTATCTCATTCTCATTTCCCTCTTCTTTTCCCTTATCTTTCACTTAAGGAACTCTAAAGTGACTGAATGGGTTTTCACAAGCTTTTGACTTTTTCCTCAACACACCCTTGCCTCTCATATTGTATTTTCGTAGGAGTTATGACTCTCACACACTGTACTAATCATGAAAGGGTTATATTTTTATAATCCTCCCTTCACATCTTTGGGATTGTATTGGAAATACACTCTGTTTTGAAAGACTTGGGTTTGAAGACCAACTTTTCTGTTTATTACTACCTTTATGATTTGGGCAACTTACTTAATCTCTTTGAAACTTGGCTTCTTTATCCACATTTAGGACTAATACTGTCCAGCTTACATTTTGTATTAACTGAGATGTCTTCATGGTGCTAATAGGAAGTAGATGTTCCCTAATTGGACTCACGTAAGACCTTACTCTCTCATCATCCTTTTTTGGAAGTCCCTCTTCCAATTTGGGCACAGGACTGCCATTTATTATCAAAGCAGCTTTGTTACTAATGTTCTTAAAAGTTAAAAAAATATGTAAGTCATTCTTTGTATTTACCATCTGGAGCATAAAATTATCCATTCTTGTTTTACACAATGAGATTATGGCTACGCTTTTTACTCACATTTTAAATAACTACTTAAATAACTGTGCCACCTCACAGAAATGATCAGACTACTGTGCTTTTTCTTCCATTCTCCCATTGTACCTCTTCTCCTGATTATTGCTTTAGGATGCTTGTGAAGACTCACAGGTCCCTAGAGATCATTAAGTTGTTTCTTAGAATGGAACAAATAATATATTTAGCTTTTAGTCACAAAGTTAGCCCAAGATTTTTTCAATTAGCACCACATGTGTGACAATTTGTGAGCCATTATTGACTAAGTGGTATTTCTGAAGGGGAAATAGGAAGTACTATGATATTCATGAGGCATCATTTTATGAGCATGAAACTTGATTGCATCATTACTTCCTGGTTTCAACTCCAAGACATCATGAGACTCATAGATGTCAAATTCTACCACACCCCTAGATTAATATCAAATTGATCTAGTTTTTCAGCCTATCCCTCATTTCTTCTTCTCCACCCAATTCATCAAGAGTCATTTGGCACTTCAAATGGGGAGCAATTGGACTCATATACTCACCACAGGACTAACAAGAGATCAATGCCCTCAGATATTACTTGGTACTACCTACCAGTCATTGAAACTATAGTTATAACTGTTCTCACTGGCCCTTGGCAAAAACCGGATGCTTCATCAAAAGGTAAATGAACAACTGTTAAAGGTATTAGAGATCATCTAGGGTCAATTTGGTGTTCGATTTTTCTAATTGAGTTTGTTGTAATTATTGAAACCTTTAAAAAGTGAATATATATAAGAATCATCTTAAATAAAAGCAGTAAAAGTTGGCTAGTCTGGTTAAGGCTTGGGTGAGGGAAGTAGAGCTCTACACATCTGGTTAAGGCTAGGGTGAGGGAAGTAGAGCTCTACCCATTCAGCTTCTCCTCTTCTGAGTTATTTCTGAAGACTCCACATGCTGCTCAGGTCATAGTCTAAAAGGCATGAATCTAGGTCAACCCCTAGATTTGGCCGAAGAGGAAATGGAGGCCCAGAGATATGACAAACTTCGTTAAGATCACACAGTTATTAGTGGCAGATTTTATTCAGACCTTATTCAAGGCTTTTGTTTTTTTTGTTTTGTTATTGTTATTTACACCAGTCTGCCATTTTGTATGATGACTAAATAGTACTAGTGGGCCAGGACAAAGGTGAGGCAGTAGGGTGCCTAGGGTGCAAAATTTAAGGAGACACTCCCTCTCAGGTCTGTGCAAGAGCAGTGTCTGCACTTGCAATGGCTTGAATTAAATTCTGTGCCCTAGTTGTCTTGTTTGCTTTTTTAATCCCAGTTCTGCCTCAGGTTATATTTAATATGATAAATATAAGAATTCAGTTCTATTTACAAACATGCAATATACACCCTCTAACTCTTACTATTTCTTGTCCTCTTTGTCTTCCCCGTTAGATTGTGAGTCTTGGAGATCAAGAACAATGTCTTTCATCTTTATATTCCCAGGGTTGGGTTTGGAATATGGGAAATAACAAGTACTTGGTAATGTCTGTGGAATAGACAGATGGATAGATTTAAATTTTGTCTTTTATGAAGCCTTTCTTGACAACCCAAATCCTCCCTGACCTCTCCATCCTCTGGATTCATAACACATTACCTGAATGATTTAATTCACATTTAATCATATATTCTGACATAACATTTTTAATTTATGTAATTCCTGTGCAGCAGTTTAATGTTCTAAATTTATTTATAGCCAATTAGATCTCAGCTAGTTAAAAGCAAAAGCCAATTCACATGCTTTTTGAATTCTCTCAGCAACTACCAGAATATTCTGCACATTTGAGGCAAACGGTTCTTCAATATATGAATGAAGAATAAATGAACTCATGAATAAATAAATGAACAAGTCAATCAGTAAATGACATTTTCTCAGCTGAAAGCAGAATATATAAAATTTGGTAGCTCTTTTTAAGTCATACTTGCCTGCAAATCAGTTAAGTGACCTTGCACAAATCATTTCACTTCTTTGGCCTTAGTTTCTTCATGTGTAAAATTAGGAGGTGGCTTGGGTGATTCTGAAAATATATCCAGCTCCAGAATCCTATGAATGTATGATATTTAGAAATCTGCTATGCAATAGTTGTATAGGGCGCCAAGTATCAATTTTGCTTTTCTGAATCCACTTAGCCCAATTTTTTTTCTTTTTAAATTTTTATTTAAGTTCTAGTTACTTAACATACAGTGCAATATTGGTTTCAGGAGTAGAATTCAGTGACTCATCACTTACATACAACACTCAGTGCTCATCATAAAAAGTGCCCTCCTTAATACTGACAGCCTAATTTTTAACTGTTTAGAAAGGCCTGAAATTATGAACAGATTGTGTGTTGAAAATTAATTTGTAATATACTAGGAACATTCTGATTGGACTACCTTTTGTGGTCTAGCCTGGAAATGAAATATCCAGTATATAGAACAGATACAACATTAAGCATACATATTTATCTATAGCATTATTTCTATGGGAAAACACATTATAATCTAATCTGCTGGAGGCCGAGCCGGCTCCAGCAGGTCCAGGGGTCCCTGAAGGATGGACAGTGTCAGCGAGAGAGAGAGAGTGAGAGAGCCCCGTGATTCTTTCACCAAGCAGGCATCTCTGTTCTGTCGGTTTTGGTGTCTTTATTTATAGGTTAAATGATAACATGACATCAGAAAAAGGAATTTTTACAATGGATAACTCTTTGTGATAAGATGCTTTGGAAAGTATACAGAAGCAGGTTTTACAGAAATATTCTTGCAGAACTATTCCAATTATAGCAAGGTTAAGTAAATCTTAAAACTAAAGATTTAGCAGGGTATTCTTAGTAAAAGACAGGATACATATTTGTTCTAAGTTAATAATGCTAAGGTTAGGTCATAGGTTAAGTGTATAGATGGGCTAAGAGTCATTCTGTCTGGCTCTCAAATGAATGTTTCTGAGTTGGTTAATAAGTTGTTTGTGGAAACCTATTTGATGCTGAATGTGTGAACACCATGGAGGCCCTAAATGTGTCAGCCTTTTGTTTGTGGGTAATGCTTTAGCTGCTCTTATCTATCCTCATCCCAGCCACCTGTAAGGGAGGGTGTTTACGGAAAGTAGGCCTTGGGGAAGGGACTGCCATACATCACCAATTAGGAGAAGGTGTAAGTATTAACTTAAGTTCTGCCCTTATCCGTACCTTAACTCTAAATTAGGCTCTTTGTCTCGGGGCCAGGCTCAGTTGTAATTCTTGTGTTCCTAACTCCCTAAGTCTTGGATCTGCAAGGCCCTTAGGAAGAGCCTTTTGACAATCATCCATAGAGCTTTCATCTAAAATCTCTCTTGTAAAGGCAGGAATATGCTTTTCCTTATGAGGTATCTGTGTTCAGAATATTGGTCTGATATGGAATATTGTGTGAGGCCTGGCCAATACCAGCACAACATGAGCCAGTAGTAGCAGAAGATACCAGTTTTCATTTCTCATGGCAGAAGCTGTGCAAACACTGCCATTTCCTTGCTGTGACTGTCATCCATAGAGGCCGGTGCAGCTCCCGGCACTAATCAGTAACTTTAAGACAAAATCTCACCAGATTAGTGGGTAGAGAAGGAGGAGACTGAAAATGGATCAGACTTTGTACCTTCAAATTTCTATCTAGCATCAGAAAGTCATTAGCTTAGAACAAGGTCATGTTTTATTATTTCAAGAAGGTAAACAACTCTTTTAAAATAGCCAATTATATCAATATGTTCTTATTTAGCTATTTTTAGTTTTTATGTTTCCTTTTGTAAAATAAATGCAAGACTGATAATGTCTCATTAGAAATTCTTTAGAGAAATAGGAATAATTTTCCAAGACACTCTTGGAAAAGATAAAACTTTTCTCACCTGCTTGCCCTACAATGTATTTAATTCAAGTTTCTTGGTAAAAAGCCATGGAGATTTCCTACGTGAAGATGTCCATGTTTGGTGACTAAGTTAGTCATGTGATGAAATTGTTATTCCTTTAAGGAAAAGTATAGTTTTTGAGGAAGTATTTAGTGGTTCATGATAGGCCCCATGCCATCCTGGAATTCATTATTTAGAATTATGGTTGAGGTGTTTCAGTTCATGGCAGTGAACTAACCTTGAACTTACTTTGTAATTTCTCCCCAACTCCACGTTTATCCAGGCCCTGGATCACTTAATGAATTATCAGCGTGTAAAGTAGAATGTAAGACTCTGTATTAGATCTAACAACTATTTTATTTTACACGGCTGTCACTTACTGTCTCTTAGATGCTAGTTATTTCCATCTAGTTTCTGTCAATCATGGTTGGAAGTTAATCTTTTAGAAAATGATTTCTTCTTCTTCAGTCTTTAGTTTTATCCACTGTTTTTTGATCAAATCTGAATATTTCAGCTATTATTTCAAGTCCTCTGTACCTCCATCATCAGGCATCTCCATGTCTTTTCAACATCATTTATTTTACCTTGCTGTCCCTTGGCCTCAATCTGTGGTAGCTCAAGTCTGACCCAGGGATCTTTTCAAACCTCTTCCATCTGCACTTGTACTAGAACTTTGTGTGCTCCAATGGACTGGGCCATGCCCTCCAGCACCTGACATCCTCCCTTTTGCTCCACATCTGTATTGCCTAAGCACTTATCTCAGGTCACTGTGCAATAATAATAGATGTAATAATGATATCATTTATTGCAGAGTACTTACTATGTCAGACACTAAATTATTTCATATGCCTCATCTCTGCTAAAGCAATAAGAAGATTAGGTATTATTATCTCCATTGTACAGACAAGAAAATCAAGGCTCAAAGAATTTAGAAATTTGCACCATTACGCTAGCAAATGCCAGAGTCAAGTGTTGGAGGAGGTGTTTGAGAGGGTGTGGAATATAAATTCTGCCCACCATAGCCTTTGAGTCATTTCAAAAATGCAGCCTGAGGGCAATGTGTTGTTGAGACCATCTGAATTGTATGTGCCTCTGAAACCACTGACGCCCTATTTAACTCTTAAGATTTGATGGGAAAGTATGAAGATTTACTTGTCTTGTGGCCTCACAAGGCAAGTCTCAGATGTAACTTCCTTTACTTGTTAAACCTACCACCTTCCAATCTTGAGTGGCTGCCTCTTTCTTTGGTCTCTCCTTGCTCTCCTTGTATGGGAGCCAATTTCATATTTCACCTGGGAAGCTCCTAAGGTTCCCAAACAACATGAGAATTTAGCTAGTAGATAGGACCCCAAAGCTATTTTATTTTATTTTATTTTATTTTATTTTATTTTAGACAGAGACAGAGGGAAAGAGAGAATCCCAAGCAGGCTCTAAGCTCAGCACATAAGAGCCCATAGCAGGGCTCAGTCCCACAACTCTGAGATCACGACATGGGCTGAAATCAAGTCAGTCACTTAACTGATTGAGCCACCCACTCCCCTCTAAAGGTTTTTTTTTTTTTCCTTAACCACAATACCTTGCTGGTTCCCACCAGAGATTGTGCACAGTGAGGAATGCCAGGACGTAAAAGACCCAGTGTCTGTGCCACAAAGTTGACTCTTTGGTAGATCAGAGACACACACAAATCACTATTCCAAGAGCCACTGTGTGAAAAGTATTGGAAAAATCAGCTGAGGTGGAGTAGGCATTCAAAGGTGGGGGAAGGCTTCCCGAAGCTATGATAATTTATCTTTGAGAGATAGATAGCATTTTAATATGTATCTGAACCTTTTAAATTTATGTGTAATTTTATTGACTTGCATTGTTTGTTTCACTTTATTTTTATTGGTCTTACCTTCAATTAGGGAAGTTCTTTTTTTTTAAAAAAATTATTTATTTATTTTGATGGGGAGAGGGGCAGAGAGAGGAGAGAGAGAATCCTAAGCAGGTTCCACACTGTTAGCACATAACGTTATGTAGGGCTCAATTTCACGAATGTGAGATCATGACCTGAGCCGAAATCAAGAGTTGGAGGCTTAACTGACTAAGTCAACCACATGCTCCAGAGAAGTTCTTTTAAAGCAAGGTTCATGGCTTATGCATCTACATTCCCCAATATGATTCAGTACAGTGTTACATACACAGTAAATGACAAACAATTGTGATTTATCATCTAAGGATAAGATTTATTCATGAGAACAATTAGGTCAGACTTTCTCACAGTTCAGATTACTAAACACCATTTTCTCTTAAATGTTCTTGCAGCAGCCTGTATTTTACTTTCATTGCATTCATCCACTTTACCATATTCGTTTCATCTGTGCCTTCTCTACTAGACTGAGAATCCCATATATATTCAAGGACTGTGTGTGTCTTATACACCAGTGAATCCCGGGAGCTTGCAACGTGTACGTGTAGTCGGTGTTTTGATAATTATTGGTCGAATGAATGAAACAGGGGTCTCAAGGGACTCTTTCCAAGAAGGCTTCCTTGGCCTAGTGAGTTTAGGGTAAGACATATTACGCTATTCTCTTGGATATTCACAGTTATACATCAGCAAATGCAATCTCCAAGAATCTTGCAGTAAAGAAATCTGCTTAAAGTTGATTGTGTAATTTCTTAAATTAAATTGACTGAAGAACCACTTCTCCCCCTTTTCCCCTGAGAAACATCTGTTAATATTCTGTGAAATCACTACTGAGCAGACACTCTTAGGAAAGCCATTTTGGGGGGAAATCTGGATGCGGTACTTGTCATACAATGTTGTTACAACTGTAGATTCAAGAAATGTACTCTCTTCTCGATCTTTTCCCAGCTGAAGGGACTGTGAATTCTAAAATGTGGAAACTAGGATGGTACTAAACCAAGGTAGCTTCATTATCTAAACAAAAGGGGCTGTTCTGGGCTTTTATTCCTTGGCAGGTGGAATTGAATGCTTTTATTCAAAATAGCCTGCCTGAGAAGGCTTATTTTACTTTTCTGTTTCCAATATTCAGTTATGAGCTTCACATTTATTTTTAAGGACTGTGGGATAACTAACTTCACAGTGCTCACAGAGTAATAATAATAATAAGGATAAAAGTTTAAAGCTATGTTTTTGAAGACAGGTTAAATGAATTGATTTTATTTAAACAGGATCAGTAACTAAGTTATAGACTATGTAGGGAGATGATAAATGGTATGAAAAGTACAGAGAAGAGCAAGTATACAGACTGTATGTGTATAAAGGGAGGTGGGCTGTAATCTTAAATAGATTGGTCACTATGGACTTCACTGAGAAGGTGATATTTGAGCAAAGATTTGAAGCCCCTGAGCAAGATAACTATGTGGATATCTGGGGGGAAAGAATATGTTGGCCAGAAGGAATAATTAACTTAAAGGCTCTACATCAAGAATGTGTTTGTTGAGTAAAAAGCTCAATGTGGTTGGACACTGGGGCTCTGGGGACTGATTCTATGGGGCCTTTGACTATAATACGAACTTTGGCTTTCACCTGGAATAAAATTGGGAGTCATTGGAGAATTTTGAGCAGAGGGCTGTTATATCTGACTTCTGTTTCTTAAATTTATTTATTTATTTAGAGAGTGAGCAAGCATGGGGGAGGGGCAAAGAGAGAGGGTGAGAAAGAATTCTAAGATCATGCAGAGCTTGATCTCATGACCTTGAGATCATAATCTGAGGCAAAATCAAGAGTTGGATGCTGGGGCACCTGGCTGGCTCAGTTGGTTAAGCAGCTAACTTCAGCTCAGGTCATGATCTTACAGTTTGTGAGTTTGAGCCCTACATCGATCTCTGTGCTGACAGCTCAGAACCTGGAGCCTGCTTTGGATTCTGTGTCTCCCTCTCTCTGCCCCTCCCTGCTCTCACTGTGTCTCTCTCCCTCTCAAAAATAAATAAACATTTAAAAAAGTAAAAAATAAAAAGTTGGATGCTTAATCCACTGAACCAACCAGGTGCCTCATATCTCACTTATGTTTTAAGGGGATCACTCCAGAGGCACCTGGGTGGCCTAGTTCGTTAAGTGGATGAGTCTTGATTTTGGCTCAGGACATAATCTCATGGTTTGTGAGTTCCAGCCTTGCATGGAACTCCACACTCATAGCCTGGACCTGGCTGGGATTCTCTCTCTCCCATTCTCTCTGCCCCTCCCCACTCTCTCACTCTGTCTCAAATAAATAAGAAAGTAAGTAAGTAAATAAATAAATAAACTTTAAAAAGAAAGGATCACTCTGGCTAGGAGGATGAGAGTGGAAGTAGGCTAATGAGTTAGGGGGTGATTGCTACTATATATAATGCAGGCAAGCAAAGACCAGGACTCAGATCAAATAATAACAATGGAGTCAGTAAAATTGGGTTAGATACTGGATACTTATTCTGAACACAGAGTAACAGGGTTAGTTGGAAGTGTGTATTAGAAAAAAGGAAGTCAAGGATGACTTTAAGACCTATCGACCTCAATTAACATTTACACCAAGTAGGTTATATTATCATCTCTGTTTTAAGGATGAGGAAATGGAAGCTTACAGAGATATTAACTTTATGTGATTTACCTGGTAGATAGCAGAACTGGGATTTGAACCAGGGTTGTCTGAGCCCAAGGCCAGGCCTTACTGTAGAGCTGTATAGCATCTGCAGACATTGAGCTATTACTGTGATATTTGGCCTTAGATCTCCAAGAAACAGATTCCGGGTATGTTTTCTGGTTACTTAATACCTATCTTGAATGCTAAGTTTCCATTAACATGTTTTTATGCCCTAAATCCTAGTTTATTAGTGACTGTATTCCTGCCCCCAACACCTTTTCTTAGAATCTCTTAATTCTGAAACCTGTTGCTCAACTTTCTTAATCTCCCTGACCACTGAAACATCCATAATTGGCTTGATTTTTCCCCAGATCTAGGACTCAGTTTGAACTTCTGCCCAAAGCTTTTCTTTGCCCATTAGCAAACCTTCACATTTCAGAGCTATTTTCTAATATTTGTGTTCTTAAACCCACTTTAGATTAATTGACACAACCACTTGGAAGTTAAAGCCATATGATTCTCCATGAGGATGGGAGCATACAAAAGGGACAGCAGGACTGACAGTGACATTCATGAGGTCTCTATATTTTTCTCAATCATGGTGCAAGAGAAAAACATGGTAAAAGCAATCAGCATGGAGGACTCCATGGAAGGATAGGTTCTGCTCTATTGGCCAGTGACACCTGGCCTTAAAGGAACCCTTCCCCAGGTTTTATCTTCTTCAACCTGAGCAACTTAGTGTCTTCTTACATCTCTCTTTACAGCTTCAAGCAAACTGATAGGAGCTAATGGTATTACCTTAGGAACCAGCATTGAAATTCCTCCGACAGGAAACTCCATGTTGGGGAACATGTTTTGATATGTGGTTAGGGCAGAAGATGAATTTCCCAGTGGCTGAGGTGTCAACTGGCACCAGGTCTCAGAGAAAGGTGAAGCTGCCTAACACAGTGGAGGAAAAAAGTGAAGTTCATGGTTCTATGGCAGAGAAGATGGCACAGCAGAGATGAACAGAGAAGGGAAAAGGAGAGGAAAGATAAAGCCATTAAACTGGAGGAAGTCTCTTTAGGACACAGTGAGTGTCTCCATTCATTACCACCACAGTCTATAATCATTGCCAAAATCTCATCTTCAAAAGGCTTGATATGTAACAGGGTTGCTGTGGGTCTAAAGAGGAGGCTCTGTTAGTTTGGGGTTATGGTCTTCATAGTGTAGGATAAGAGCATTGTGTCAAGGAGATAGAATCCAAAAGGCAAAGAAGGTAGGAGAGAGCTTTGGGCAACTTGTTCATAATAGCCCATAAATGCATTCAACTCAAATGTTATCAACAAAGTGAATGAATAAACAAATTATGGCATATCTATTCAATGAAATACTACTCAGCAATAAAAAAGGAACCACAAAGTTATTGATACATGAAACAACATAAATGACTCTGAAAATGTCTATGTGGATGAAATAGGCCTGTGAAAAATAATACATTTTTATACAATTCCAATTACATAAAACTTCATAAAATGCAAACTCATCTACAGTGACAGAAAATAGAGCAATGGTTGCTAGAGAATCAGGAGAGGTACAGAGGAATTACAAAGGGAGAGGACAAAAAATTCTCGGTGATCAGCACATACTCATTGTCTCATTTTTGGAGATGGTTTCACAGGTGCAACACCTGTATCAAAATTTATCAAAGTGTACACTTAAATATATGCAATTTAGTGTATCATAATTATACCTTGAAAAGGCAGTTAAAAACATTTTAAGCCCCTTGAAGATTTAAACCATGGCTCTTCAATAGGTCATGTGGTAAAATGCCATACATCCTCTGAGGACTAAATAAATATTTCCTGCTAAATTTTTGGACTCAATAATAGTTCAGCAGTTTCCCTCTGACCATAAGGGTTAGGCACTTTCCTGATTTCTAGAGTAGTTCAATTAAAATTGACTAACATTTATTAAGCTTCTCTTATCGCATCAATAAAATAATATGAGATGTGCTTTTTTAAAAATAGTTATTTAAATTCCAGTTAGCTAACATACAGTGTACACCTGAAACTAACAAACATACTAATTTCAGGTGTACAATATAGTGCTTCAGCACTTCCATACATCACCAGGTGCTGATCACAAGAGCACTCCTTAATCCCCATCACCTATTTAACCCATCCCCCCCACCATCAGTTTATTTTCTATAACTCTAGAAGTAAATAGTCTGTTTCTTGGTTTGCCTCCCCATTTATCTTTTTTCCCTTTGCTCATTTGTTTTGTTTCTTAAATTCCACATGAGTGAAATCATATGGTATTTGTCTTTCTCTGACTTATCTCACTTAGTATATGTAATACACTCTAGCTCCACCCACATAGTTTCAACTGGCAAGATTTTTTTAATGGCTGAGTAATATTCCATTATATATAAATACCACACCTTCTTTACCCATTCATCAGTTGATGGACACGGGCCGTTTCCATAATTTGGCTATTGTAGATAAAGCTGCTATTAATATCAGGGTGTGTGTATCCCTTTTGTATTCTTTGGGTAAATACCTAGGAGCACAGTTCCTAGATCATAGGATAATTCTATTTTTAACTTTTTGAAGGATTGTTTACCAGAGTGGTTGCACCAGTTTGCATTCCCACCAACAGTGCCAGAGGGTTCCCCTTTCTCCACATCCTCGCCAACACCTGTTCTTTCTTGTGTTGTTGATTTTAGCCATTCTAACAGGTGTGAGGCGATGAGATAGATATGCTTTTGTTGAGTTTATCATCAGTCTGATTTTAACATATCCTTGGACACAGTTTCTTCCAATATAACAACAAAATTCAGCAAACTCTATTAAAATTAAGTAAGTCAGGGAAAAGTGTAGTCAGACTAATTTTGCATCACACAAGTTAAACATTTGACTGACTTTGATTTTTACAGCAATTGTAATATTGTGTGAGATTCAGGAAGGATTTTGACCTCTGTTTCTTGTTGATAATAACAAAAATATTTACAATTTATTAAGCACAGATAATACCTCATGCATCAGGTACCTTATAGAATTACCTTATTAATCCTACAATGGCATTGTGCGAAATAATTAGCTAGTTAAGCATTCCTCTTAAACAGATGAGAAACTAAGATTCTGAGAAATTAATGACTATACCAACATCATACAAGCAGTAAGTAGTGCAAGTGCAATTTGAAAACTAATTTGATTTCAAGGCACAAATTTTCTCTTTGTAGCCCCCATTCTCTAGGATTGTCCTTGTAAGATAATGCCCTGGACTTAATAGTACTGCCAACTATTGTTAAACCAAAATGCAAATTCTCTACATTTTTAAGGAAACATGGAACAAAGAAGATTAAAAACAATACTGTGTTTTTCATGATAAAGTCAAAAGCAACTGAAAACCACACACACACACACACACACACACACACACACAGCCCTACAATTAAAACCTTTTACCATTAAATGACACTTCTGTCCTTTGAAGCATTTTCTTATATATGCATATATTCTTATCTCTTTTCAATATACATTTTTGTGCCCAGGTTACTAAATAAAGTATGTTATATTGCTGAAGCTTTTTCTGGTTCTTAGCTAAGGTTCCAATAGATTTAGATATTTTCAGTGTAACCTAGAAATTTCCCTACAGGCATATTTGTGGCATCTGGTCTAATTATAGAGGAAGTTCCTCTAATGTGGCGTTTCTCAGATATTTGCATTCCTTGACTCCTGTTCACTCTTTCTCTTTTACTTTAAATGTTTCTTTATTTATTCTGAGAGAGAGAAAGGGACAGAGAGAATGCCAAGCAGGCTCTGAGCTGTCAATGAAGAGCTCAACACGGGGCTCCATCCCACAAACCTTGAGATCATGACCTGAGCTGAGATCAAAAATAGAACACTTGGGGTACCAGGGGACTCAGTCGATTGGGCGTCTGACTTCGGCTCAGGTCATAATCTCACAGTTTGTGGCTTTGAGCCCCACGTGGGGTTCTGTGCTGACAGCTCGGAGCCTGGAGCCTGCTTCAGATTCTGTCTCCTCTCTCTCTCTGCCTTTCTGTTGGCACTCTGTCTCTCTCTCTCTCATTTTTAAACGAACATTAAAAAAATTGTTTTTAAATAGGATGCTTAACCTACTGAGGCACCCAGGCACCCCTCTTCTACTTTATTTTTATTTTTTTAATGTTTTTTCTTATTTTTTATTTCTAAGAGACTGAGAGAGACAGCATGAGCAGAGGAGGGTCAGAAAGAGAGGGAGACACAGAATCTGAAACAAGCTCCAGGTTCTGAGCTGGCTGTCAGCAGAACCTGACGTGGGGTTTGAACCCACGAATTGTGAGATCATGACCTGAGCCAAAGTCAGATGCTTAACCGACTGAGCCACCCAGGTGCCCCTCTTCTACTTTAAATGTTTTCGATGGAGACTAACTTTCAGTTTTCTTAGCCACATAAAAAACAAGCAAACAAACCAACAAACGAAACCAGTTACTTTAGCGACCAACAGTACAAGATGATGCCCAGAGCTCAAAACAAGTCTCTCTTGTTACTGCAGATCATAAAGACTGAGAGCAAGTGAAGCACAAAAATGAATGGGAGCCCACCAGCCCTAGCCCTAAAATGTTAATGTGTTTACATATTTGTCTCAGATTATTTAATTTTAAAATGTATTAATTATACTGTAGTTAAATGTTGTAACTACATCTATACTCTTACTGGTGCAACCCACGTCTCTCTTTACAGAAGGAACAACTGTGCTTAGATTGATATCTCCTCTTTTCTACCCGTTTTTTTCCCCATTCACTACACCTGTGTGTTTTCATCAATATGCAATATTGATTCAGATGGTTTTAGGGTTTACCATAACAGAAGGCATACTGTGTAACTCCCTTCCCCACCCCCCACCCCTTACTCTTTGTTTTAAAGATTTATCTACACATATTCATGTAGCTGTACTGAATTAAGTTTAACTACTAAATAGCTTGCCATTATATCTTAGATATTTATACCTCATATTTGACATTATACCTTAGATTTTAAATGTTTAGATTAAAATTTTAGATGGTTAGATTTAAAAATGTTTTATTTATTTATTATTTATTTAAGAGAGAGTGTGTGGGAGGGGGCAGAGGTATGGGGAAGCAGATGGGAGGGAGGGAGGGAGAAGAGGAGAGGGGGGAGAGGGGGAGAAGGAGAGAGGGAGAGAGGGAGACTTCAGTAGGCTCCATACTTCGAGTAGAACATGAGATCCATGTGGGGCTCAATCTCACAATTGTGAGAGCATGACCAGAGGCAAAATCAAGAGTCAGACACTTAACTGACTGAGTCACCCTGGCACCCCTACGTCAGATTTTTAATACATGTCCTGTTTATAGGCAGGAAGGTTAAGTTCAATATTTTGCTGTTAAAAAGAAAGCCTTAGTAAACTCCCTTGTACAGGTCCCCTTAGGCATATACGTTAGATTTCCTCTGGATTATAGATTATAGATTATAGAGGAGAATCTACCTAGAAATTGAAATTATGGTTTGTAAAACATGTATGTATCTTTATTTAATTTAAAACACACCCCCAGCTTTATTGAGATATAATTAACATGTAACATCATGTAGGCTTAAGGTTCACAGCATGTTGATTTGATACACTTGTACATCACAAAATGATTACCACGGTGGGGGAGGAGGTCATCGAGAGGACATGACCTCGGGTTGACCCTGGAGCTGGCCCCAGGTGATAGGCGGCTCCTCAGCCCACCCCTTCCTTGGAATGTCTGTTCCACCCACCACAGCGGGAGCGGGTTTTCAAAGATGAAGCCTGGAGAGGACAGTGTGCTTGTTGAGACTGTCTGGACTTCTACCTGACTGAACCCCATTAGGGCCTCCATATAAACTTTCAAGATTCCGGCGAGCAAGTGAGGAGGTCTACTTGTCTTTCTGCCTCCCAAGACAAGCCTCGTAAGTCCCCTGTCTTGTTAAACCTCTCACCTGCCACCTGGAGTGGCTGCCTCCTGCCCAGGTCTCTCCTTGCCTTCTGTGTTTGAGGCCAGTTTCCCAGTTCACCAGGGAAGCCTCTGAGTTTTCAGTCCAGCACACCGCAGCGTTCCCTAACACCTCCGTCACGTCACACAGCTACGCTTTCTTTTTTGGGTAAGAACATGTAAGATCTATTTTCTTAACTATTTGGAATGAGTGGAAAAAGAAGATGTGCAAATTCAGTCATATACAATGGAATATCATTCAGCCATGAGAAGGAAGGAAATCCTGGCCCTGGTAACACCAGGGAGGGACCTTGAGGGCATTATGCTAAGTGAAATGTCAGAGAAAGGCAGAAACCATGTGATCTCTCGGATCTGTGGAATCTAGAAAGGCTGAACTCCTAGAAGTCGAGTAGAATGGTGATTACCAGAGGCTGAGAAAGGAGGGAATGGAGAGATGTTGGTCCAATGGTATAGACTTCCAGGTAGAAGATGCATAAGTTCTAGGGATCTAATGGACAGCACTGTGATTGTAGTTAGCAACAATGATCTACTTGCGAGTTATGAAGTAAGGAAATCTTAAACGTCCCCTCCACTCTTAACCCGCTGGGGGGTGCACTTCTCCAGACCGACTCCATTGGATTGCCGTTGATATGATGGTGGCTTTCTGGAAGCAGCCGCTGAAACCAGTGAGAGTTTGCCCACTCCGTAGCTTTAAGTGGGAAAAGCTTGCCCTCTGGGCTGGGTACTTGCAGATGTTCCTTGTTACCATTTGTCATAGTAAATAGTCACTGATTTATTTTTGTCTCGTTACTTAGAAGTCCTTTCCTTATAGTTATTCCCTTGCTCTCACTGGGGTCCCAGGGTGCCTGAGGTTTCAAGCTGTCCATCTGGGAACAAAATGATGCTTTGTGAGGATTTAAAAAACATTGTTTGCAATTGCTGCGTGTCTTTAAGGTGAATTATAACTTGAAATGTCCAGAACACTATCCTATTCAATAATTTGCAGGTAATTGTCTTATTTGGCTCTCCCAGCCTCCTGTGTCCCCAAGGCATGGTGGCTTAATGTCAGTGAGAGGACACAGAATGGAAGAAAACTGGCAGAGGGGGGAGCGTTTGATTGGGGGTAATTAATGTCGCAATCAACTCCGGTTTCTGATGTGGCTTCCAGTCTGAAAGTGTAATTTGGAAAATGTCTGACGTGAGAGTACTTGACTTCTAAAATTATACCTAATGTAGACTAAACACCAATAAGCTTATCAGAGGGAATTTGGCTTTCTAATGTAGGCGCAACCTTAGATAAACAAACTGATTGTGACACTTTTAGTACTGTATACTTTCAGAGTCTCCCAGTTTCATTACAATTAATTATTTATTGAAATCCATCTGAACAGCCATGAGTGAAAACTTAGGTCTTTCTCTGGGCCCTCCCCGAGCTAAATTTTGTTGGTTAATATCCTGGTATTCTTAGACAGCGGATTGGTCTACAGCTCAAAAAAATTCTCTGAAGTTTAGATGAATCCTGAAAACCTTGAAAAGTGATTATCTTTGTATTAGCTCTAAGCCAAAGTTAGAAGCATTTTGTTTCTTAAGTACCTAATATATTTGATGGTAAAGCTCTTAGGTGATATACTTCAGAGTATTAATATATGGATAAACTCTTGGTTTATTGATTAGGTTAACAATTAAATTGAAAGTTGCTTGCCTTCACAAAGGACAGACCCCATTACTGGCTGTATCTGCACTTTCAGTGTATGCAAGAAACTGGGCCACAAAAGACATTTTGATCAACAGATCACCATCCAGTGATTCAAATCTCAAATTTTGCCAACTTTGACTTAGCGTTTTATAATCTGCAAGCTGCAGCATAGTGTCTGGGACCTTGTTACTGAAAGTGCGGTCTGGCTGACCAGCAACTTTAGCATCGCCTAGGAGCTTACACAGGCCACTCCAGATGTGCCGAATCAGAATCTGTATTTTGATGTGTTTTTTTAAGGTTATTTATTTACACAATCTCTATGCCTAACTTGGGGCTCCAACTCGCGACCTTGAGATTGACTCACATGCTCTTCCAACTGATCCAGCCAGCCACTCCCAGAATCTATTTTAAACAAGATCCCTAGGGGCACCTGGGTCGCTCAGTCAGTTAAGTGTCTGACTTCGGCTCAGGTCATGATCTCCGGGTTCATGAGTAAAAGCCCTGCGTGGTCTGAGCCTGGAGCCTGTTTCAGATTCTGTGCCTCCCTCTCTCTGACATTCCCCTGCTCATGCGCTCTCTCTCTCTCTCAGAAATAAATAAAACATTAAAAATTTTTTTAAAAAAACAAAAAATTTGAATTTAAACAAGATCCCTAGGTGATTTGTATGCATTTTTGAATCTCAGAGACATTGTGTCCATCATCAAACTGTTAGGGCTATGAGAGCATAGAGGTCTCCCTCCCTCCCTAGGTAGAAAACAAGGCCCAGGGATTTAAGACATTTACTCAGTTACTAGTAGGCATGTAGCTAGTGCAGATACACAGTCAGCTCAGATCCTGCCCCATGTTTTGCTGACATTTTTTTAGTTGTTTGCCCAGCAGATCATTCCCCTCCTCACTTAAGAGCCTAAGCGCTGCCTCCTTTGGGGAAGTACCATCTGCACTGCCAGTCAAAGGAGATTTCACTCTTCCTCTCTCCTGCCTCCACCCCCAGGGATGTGACTTCAGATGGGTCAGTCAGCTTCTGTCACTAGAGCACACAATCTTCAGTGGAGACACACAGAGATGCAGGGTGCTTGGAGTACAATCATCTCATGGCTGCACTACAGAGGAAGACTCAGGAGTGCCGTCCTGCTGCCCCAGGCCCCACGAGGTGAGGCTGTTCCTCTGAGGGCAGAATTTGTTAGCACTTCCTTCTGTTGTATTCCTTAGACGTCATCGGTGTACATTCTTCAAAAAAAATTTTTTTTAATGTTAATTTTGAAAGGGAGAGAGAGACAGCATGAGCAGGGGAGGGACAGAGAGGGACACACAGAATCCAAAGTAGGCTCCAGGCTCTGAGCTGTCAGCACAGAGCCCGATGCAGGGTTCGAACCCACGACAGTGAGATCGTGACCTGAATTGAAGTCGGATGCCCAACTAACTGAGCCACCCAGGTGCCCCAAAGTACATTCTTTTTTTTTTTTTAATGTTTTATTTATTTCTAGGAGAGAGACAGACAGCGTGAGCGGGGGAGGGTCAGAGAGAGAGGGAGTCACAGACTGAAACAGGCTCCAGGCTCTGAGCTGGCAGTCAGCACAGAGCCCGACGTGGGGCTCGAACCCACGAACCGCGAGATCATGACCTAAGGGAAAGTCGGACGCTTAACCGACTAAGCCACCCAGGTGCCCCAAGTATATTCTTTTTAAATAAAAAATATATACATCTTTCAGAAATTCCAAGCATAAACCATTGTATGTGTGTGTTTTTTTTAAATTATGCAAGTTGGATCATCTCACAGACATAATTCTGTAGGAATACAGAATAGACTATTAGTGTAGGCCATATTCTTCATTGAGAGCCTTTGGGGTCAGCTGAATTTAAG
Source organism: Proteles cristata cristata (assembly GCA_017311185.1). Classification (NCBI taxonomy): domain Eukaryota; kingdom Metazoa; phylum Chordata; class Mammalia; order Carnivora; family Hyaenidae; genus Proteles; species Proteles cristata. The sequence goes on from JAESUZ010003925.1 coordinate 368,523, forward strand.
AGTTTAGAATCTTCTGGATTTTAGAGCAGTGATATGTACACAATATCACATAATATAGCTGGTGTGGTCCTAGACAGTACCTCATAATTAAGCACATTCAATTGTTTTGTGCTGCTTATGAGATTGTCTTATTTTCATGTGAGGACAGGTAAATATTTGCTGTCAAGTGAGTTTAAGATTGGTCAAGTCTTGTGACTAAAGTTTCAAAAAAGCCTTTTTTAGTTTCTAGAGCATTTTTGGAATTTGGAATTATGGATAAGAAATTATAGAGCATAAAATATATTGTGGAATATGGCGAAATCAGTTCCTATGCATAAGTCTTTCTCACGTCTACAGAAGTATTCCATTGTATGGATGACACATAATTTATTTAACCAATCTTTTATTGATGAATTTCAGGATTTTCCAATTCCTGCTCTTACATATAATGTTGTGGTGATCATCCTGTGTGTTTATTTTAATGTAATTGTACAAATATGAAACACCAATTTAACTGTATGAACAGAGCCAATGTGAGGGGAAATGTTGCTCATTTTCTAGCCATAATTGATTTCTCCCATTGTTGAAAGACATTTATGCAGAGGATTCTAAATCGAATGATGGGAAATACCTTGGTAAAAAGGAAGGAAGGTCATAGCTTTGGGAGTCGGGACTCAGGTTCTAGTTCAGGCCTCACCACTTAACATGGACAATTTCAGGGTTTTTTGGGTTTTTCTTTGTGTGTGTGTGTGTGTGTGTGTGTGCACTAGCTTCTCAGTCTTATAAGAGAGAGAACTGTAACATACAACTTCTACCAATTCTGAGTTCCTATGTATAGGTACTGCTCTGAGTTCCTGAGAAACAGCAGAAATCCTAAACAGACAATCTCTGCTATGACAGGGTTTCCTTTTTAATGAGAAAGACCAATGATAAACATGATCACAAAGTATACTATTTAGTGTGTTAGTGATAAGTGGTAAAGAAAAACTTAATAAAACAGGAAAAGCTAATGTCCCATTCCATTGTATATATGTATCGTTCCTTCTAAGGCTCTTAAAATACGAGGAATATGAAAAGTGTGAAGCAACATGACTGCATTTCAACAGGACTCAAATGGGGAAGGATTCCATTTCTTACTAGATTTTGGTGGTCAAGCCATGTTAACCACTGCCACTTCTGCCTCTCAAATGGTCTCAGATAAATGGTTATTGAATTCTTTGATGAAGGTGTTGGGGAGAGATTTTCTATGAAGAGGAGCTTTTAGCATCCTTTGTGACTAGAAGGCTGAGGCAGGAGCCTCTCTCCTCCCGCCTCTCTCTCTCCTTCATCCTGTTGCAAGACATGGGCTTCCATACCTCACATTCTCAGTGAGAGGATCTACTTTATTTTCCTGGGAATCTCTTCCCTTCTTTATTCTTATCTAAATCATACTTATTTTTCAAAATTCAGATCATATTCTATTTTCTTGCTGAAACTTCCTTTGACCCATCCAATATTTAATTATCTTCTCTTTCTTTAGTTCTCTCTATACCTAGAGAGATAAAAGATCCTGGCCTATTGTTGGGGAGAGTGAAAAATGTTGGAATGTGCAGAATTTGGAGAATTTGTATGTGGAAACCCACCTACTGTGAGGTTGAAAATTAAAAATTTGGATATTAGTCATGACTGCCACTAGCCATGTGGCATGGATTAAGTTATAGAATGTATCTGGCCCTTAGTAGCCTGGCCCTTAAAATTAATGGGTTGGACTAGATGATCCAACCTAGACACAATGGATAAAATGCAAACACTCAGCTGAATTTTGAAGGTAGAGAGAATGTTGTTTGGGGGAGGGCAGATTTTTACGTTGGTGGGTGGTATGAAATTACGGTTTGGCTTTGGATTTTATCAGACACTATCCATTGTTGGAACCATTCACCTTCCTTTCAAGCAAACATCCACTCCCTAGGCCCCTTACCCAGCTCCATACAACAGCGCAATGTGCTAGCTTTTGCTAGTCATGATCTTTGTTCCAATCCACTTGTCTTGGTCCGTTCCTCCTCCATATTCATCGTGATCTGCAACTTCTCAACTTTAGACCTACTCTTGTTCTTTCTCATTTTCCTATCTCTAACTCTTCAGACTTCTCTCTCATAGATATTCCTATCTATAAGTCTGTCTACACCTCGTTGATAATTTGGATATTCCATCTGCTATGGATCTGATTGTATCTTGAGCACACATTTCTCCTTTCTCTAGTGAAGAATACCATCAGACCTAATCTTTTTCTGAGACTCATGTCCAAGTAATGACTCTGCTCTTGGTGTTATCTTGATTGTAGTCTTTGCATGTCAGGATCACTGCTTTTTTTCTGCAGATTATCCTAAGGACATTATGTAATGTTGAGCTCTTATTAGATGCTTACTACTGCCTAATTCATATGCTTCTACTTCTCAGTCCTCATCTAGCTTATTTTTTTGTTGGAGGATCTTATGAAAACAAAGGGGTGAGGAGTAGACAGTGACAAAGGCAAAAACTTAAAAGTCAAGAGCTGATTTGTTTCCTCCTCTTTTATTTTACTCCTCCTGTTTTAATTTTCTCCTCTTACTACTTTTAATGTATTAATGGAAGTTATATTGTATGAATATCAATATATTTGTTTGAATTTAATGAAAAATCTATATTCTAGATAATCACTCTGCTTTTTCCTTCAGAGAACCATATTGTATCATTTTATTAATATTTATTAATTTCCTATAATTAATATGTTCACAAATTTCCTACTAAATAATTTTATACTTAACAGCAAGCCTTAATGTTTGGCTGACTAAAGAAAGGGTCAGTTTAAGGACACCTGGGTGAAGTCCATTAAGCATCTGACTTCAGCTCAGGTCATGACCTCGTGGTTCACGGGCTTGAGCTCCACATCAGGCTCTGTGCTGAGAGTTCACAGTTCAGAGCCTGGAGCCTGCTTCAGATTCTGTGTCTCCCTCTCTCTCTGCTCCTCCCCTGCTCAGACTCTGTCTCTCAAAAAATAAATAAACATTAAAATTTTTAAAAAAAGAGAGAAAGGATAAGTTTTGTTGTTAGGACAGAAACTCTCATGAACTAGTTTAGGTCAGAAACAAAAAATGAATGAATGAATGAATGAATGAATAGGAATTTATTGAATGTCTGAAAGTACTCCTAGTACTTGTAGAGTAATAATTATAGAGATAGGTCATAAGACACTGGAACCAAGAATTAGAAAATTCATATTTAAAGTTGCTCTGTCTTTCCGAAGATATTTGATTTCTTGGCTCCTTCTTTTGGCATGTTTACATTCTTTTCCCTTAATCTCATTGTAGATTCTTTTATTATGCTGTGGCCTGCACCTCTTCATCCTAGCCTTTGCTTTGCCTGATTTCCTAGCTCTAGCACTCATCAGAAACCAAGGGAAGTCTAGCTTCTATATGCCAATTCTAAATTCCAAGAAGAGATTCTGATTGGGACAGCTTTGGTTGGATGTAAACTCCTGTCCAATCATCAGTGGTGAAGGATGGACTGAGCTGGGCACCACAGACATGACTACAAATATGCGCATGGGCACAGGCACAGGGGTGCACCCAAAATATCATAAAAATGTTGGCACAGAGCAGTTCAACATATACTTATTATATTTAATGTCAGACTCACAAAGTTTATACAAAATACACCTTCCAACCTCCTTAATTTCTTTCTTGAAATAGTGTAATTGCTAAAGCTAAAGATAAGATGTGGCTGATGTCTAAATATAGAAATAAACAGAATAATTGAAAGGCTGTTGGGAGATTTTGCCTGAAGGACAATCACTTTCTAACTTAATAAGTATTTTAGATCTTGATTTAGCTGTCTTTCTTTGGGTAAAAATTACTTTGATCCTATATTTCTATTAGAAAAGTTACAGCATGCAAATTTTATGCATTCTTATGAAGTTCAAACACATTACCTTTTGTTGACAGGTGCTAATTTATATGAGGAAGGCAAAAAGAAAAATGGATTCAAACAAATGCTGTAGGTTCAGAAGTATGCTAATTAATGGATTTTTTAATTGGTGTTCCCCTTTTTTTTTTTTTAACTTTTCCCCTAAGTATGCTGATTAGTTATGATTCCTTTATTACAAGGCTCTCGAGGGCATCTGAAAACATAATCACCTGGAGAAGTCTAGCCCCTGGTTTTGGGGATTGATCTTATGAAATGTAAAAGCAGCAGCATCCAATGGAAATGTAATGTGAGGGGCGCCTGGGTGTCTCAATCAGTTAAGTGTCTGACTCTTGGTTTTAGCTCAGGTCAGGATCTCATGGTTCATGAGACTGAGCCCTGAGTTGGGCTCTGTGCTGTTTGTGGAGCCGGCTTGAGATTTCCTGTCTTTCCCTCTCTTTCTGCTGCTCCTCCACACCCAATCTCTCTCTAAATAACATTTAAAAAATTTAAATTTTTAAACATAAACATTTTTAAAAATGTAACATGAGCTATACATGAAACTTCAATTTTTCTTTTTAAAAATTGTTTTAACTTGCTTTATTTATTTTGAAAGTGAGACAGTGAGCAGGGGAGGGGCAGAGGCAAGGGCAGAGGCAGAAAGAGAGAGAGAATCCCAAACAGGCTCTGCACTGTCAGCATGGAGTGCAATGAGGGGCTCAAACTCGTGGACCGTGAGATCATGACCTGAGCCAAAACCAAGGTTGGACATTTAGCCTACTGAGCCACCCAGGTACCCCATAAACTTTAAATTTTCTAGTGGTCACATTTTAAAAAGTAAAAAATCAATAATGTTAATTTTGATTTAAACAAATACATCTAAAACATTTTAATTTCAACATACAATCAATATAAAAATAAGGTATGTTATACTTTACTACGTCTTTGAAATTTAGTGTGTTTTATACTTAGAGTGTAAATTTCAATTCAGATACTAATTTTTCAATGTTTAAAGAGAGATATAGCCCAGGGGTACTAGGTGACTCTGTATATATATACACGGTCCGATCAAAACAATACATGCATGGGGCTTCTGGGTGGCTCAGTTAGTTAAGCATTGACTCTTGATTGCAGCTCAGGTCATGATCTCATGGTTTTTGGGTTCAGGCCATGTTGGACTTTATGTTGTCAGACCTTGCCTGGGATCCTCTCTCTCTTTAAAAACAAACAAACAAACAAACAAAACTTTTAAAGTTAAAGAAATAAACTAAAAAAGAATAACATCAGATTTTATATTGTTCTACATAGGTTCTGCAGCATGTGCCTTCAGAAATGTTCTTCTGGTTGGCTAGATATTGCTTGATTCTAATACCTGCTCATCTGACCATGCCTGGCTTCAGCATGTCCTTGGATGTAGCATTCTAATACCCATCTATAGGGGAATATCTGTCTTTGTTCCCCTGTACAACATCTGTTCCTTTTATTCTGGTGTCAGGATCTCCTTTTCCATGGGGGAATTCATTCTACATGGGCTGGATGTGACATCTTCTTCCTAACCATAGTTGAGCCCTTGTTGTAGAGACAGTGTTGCACATTCTTACCTTTTTCTGGGCACATAGCTAGACTACATTTCCCTGCCCCTCCTACCCTTAAGAGTGGCCATATGACTAAAGTTGTACCAATGGACTTTGGCCAAAGTGAGGCATACAAATTCTGAACCAAGACAGGAGCATGCTTCTTCCACACTCTCATTCCCCTGCCCAGAAGCTAGAACATGGATGTGCTGACCATGCAGACTTTTGGGGGCTGGTGGAGAAGCAGAATAGAAGGAACTAGATTCCTTAATGACTCCATGGAACAGTATCCCAGTGATGAAGAATTACACCTCAGGCTGAAACATGAGAGAGAAGCATACCTCTATATTCTTGAAGGAGCTAACTTATTTCTGAACCTTTGCTATTACATGTAACATATGGAAGTGTAACGTTACTCTAGGAAATATAATGCAGAACTCAGTTTTAGTCAGAAAAGCACCCTGCTTTTGATGGCCCAGATGAGTGTTTTAGCAGCTTGCATGAAACACAACCCAGATCAGTCAAAGTCCTTCTTTGGATGTTTACGTCAAAGCTAGCTGGATTTTTTCTTTATATAGTAATAGTTAATTTGTAGGATGTGTATCAGTTACCATCTTTTCCACCACTAGGAGAAAGCCTGCTTGAGAAGTAAGTCAATTCTTCTCAAGAAACAATATCAAGAAAGGATGAGAAATACAACTTCCAGATCCAGCTAGGCTTCAACTAGGATCACCATTGGACTTGCCAATTGTATGAAATAATGTTACCATTTTTGTTTAATGTAGCTTGAACTAAGTTGGTTTGTGTTACTTACAATGAGTCCTGATGAGTAAACTACTGGTTTCTGTCTCATTCTAACACTCTCCCTTCCCATTAGACCTTTTCTCTTATTTAAACCTTACATGCCCATACTTGCTTGCCACAGAAAAACAAGGCAGATTTTACTTACCCTGCAAAGGAGATCAGGAGGCCAATTGCTCTTTGGGAAAGGCAGGGGGGTAAAATAAAGTTAGAACATTCTATTATGAGAGTTCTATGTGTGATTGAGGATGAGTCAGAGAATATTTACCTCATTGACTTGGAAAGTTCATCTTCTCTTCAGCCATATGCATCTTCCTTCTCCCTCTGGATATAGGAGCAATCCTGAGACATAGCAGGGGGTGGTTCCTAGAGCAAAGGAGACATGGCTACTTCCTAGATGAACAAGGATCCATTCAGATTAGAAAGACCTTTTCTAGTCAGTGAAGCACAACCATCATGAATGTATGGAATGAGAAATTTGTTATAGGATTTAGACCCTGCACAATTGAGGGAGAAGCTGAGGAAGCAAAGGTCCAGAAAGAGGACCTTGAAATCAGATGGAGAGGCATTAATCAGTCTTCTTGGATCACGTGACCCAAGGGTCAGACTCCAGACTTGCTGTAGCAGCAGCTCCAGAGCAGAGTAAAATGGGGGTGGGGGGATGGAGTGGGGGAGGTGGGGGTGGAGTGGGAGAAGTGGGGGTGGGGTTTGGAGTCATGGCAAGACCAAAATAGATGTTTAGAAGGTTTCTTCCTCTCTTTGCGTTGTAGTTGAAAGGAGTGCACCCAAAACTATAACCAAAGGAGGCATTATGCTTCCAGAAAAATCTCAAGGAAAAGTCTTACAAGCAACAGTAGAAGCAGTTGCATCAGGCTCCAAAGCAAAGGGTGGAGAGATTCAACCAGTTGTCGTGAAAGTTGGAGATATGGTTCTTCTCCCAGAATATGGAGGCACCAAAGTAGTTTTAGGTGACATGGATTATTTCTGGTTTAGAGGTGGTGACATTCTCGGAAAGTATGTAGATGTGTTGAATAATGATTCAATACATCACTATTGAAATGGCATTTAGGGAAGCTGCCCATTCCAGTCAAGTGTGAAATCTTTAATTATGTAAATAACTTTCATGTCTCTTTTATAATACACTCATGGTATCCAAACTAATGATATCCCATGTCTCTAAAATTTACTTTTGATGTACTGATATAAATATTACCAAATAAAAACACATAGATGAGTGGTTAATCTTTAAAAAATAAAATCAGTCTTCTTGGGGTCCCTAGGTGGCTCAGTTGGTTAAGCATCCGACTTCAGCCCAGATCATGATCTCATGGTTTGTGAGTTCCAGCCCCATGTCAGGCTCTGTGCTGACAGTTCAGAGCCTGGAGCCTGCTTTGGATTCTGTGTCTCCCTCTCGCTCTGCCCCTCCCCTGCTTGTACTCTGTCTCTCTCAAATAAATATTTTTTAAAAGTTTTAAAATACTAAAAAAGCTGTCTTCTTAAAGCATTACTACAAGTGGACAAGATAGAAGATGCAGAGAAGTTAAGAGAAGTCAAGAACATTCAGTCCCTGAAGTGAAAACACAAAGGGGAAGTCCATGGGGAAGTCTATGGGAAGTTATTGACTCTCCATAGCTATGGCTTCTGTGGGTCTGTATCGAGGTTTCTGGTGGTAGGCATGGGCCTCTGTTAGGAAGCAGTGGCAGTAGTTGGGAAAAAGAGTTAGAAGGGGCCAGAGGAGAGTGAAGGAAAACTGGAAATTTTGGGGAACCTCTGCATTGGTTTTTCATTCTATCTGACTGCAAAGACCTTTGGAGAGTACTAGCCACTATTGCACTTCTGTTTCCAGAATCCCGAATTAATCACTGCTAACCTAGAAACCTACAGTGCAAGAAATTCAGGAAAATAGGGTTTCCAGCTTGACCAGACTGACTTTAGGGGAATCCAGGACAAGGTCCAGCTCTGTGGCGATACCAAGGTAAGCCATTAACCATCCATTAAAAGGCAGCACTTGGCAGTAAAGTACAAGGTATAGTTAGCACAACTCACCCTTTGGGAAGCAATCTAGGCTTTTACATCAGGTTAGTGCTTTCCTTGTGTCTTCTTTGAGTCTTTAAGTAGATCTTCTCATTTCTCACCACAAAAGAGATCCTGACCCTACCTGTCACCTTATTTCTTCCTTGCCATTAGATTGTTAAGACTTAGCATCTGGTTGCCTCTTCTTTCCACCAAGTTATTCAGCAGTAATAATTGGCCAAGCGCTAATTTACTTCTGTTGTTTCTAACTATTTCTTCTGGAAATAGGATGCCCAAGACTCTTGCAAGGCCAGATTCCCAGCTAAGGCTCAGCTCTTCCTTAGCCATAAATGGCTCTTTCACCTCAACTGGGGAGTCAGTCTTCCTTCATACTTACCAAAGCATGGTGAAGTACACCAACTGTTCTAACATTGAAACCCTGGTATTATTAGTGATTTTTTTCTGTAGGTTGCAGACTTCTTCTCAACTCAATGAAGGGATTTTCTTTCTTTCTTCTTCTTCTTCTTTTTTTTTTTTTAAGAGGTGAGAGAGAGCAAGAGAGGGCAAAGAGAGAGAATCTTATGCAGACTCCCTGCCCAGTGCAGAATCTGACACAGTTCTCAATCTCATGACCAGTAGATATGACCTGAGCTGAAATCAAGAGTCAGACACTTAACTGACTGAGCCACCCAGGCATCCCTCAATGAAAGGATTTTCTATGCTTGAGTATGAACTAAGTAGATTGATATGAAGAATATATAGTCAAAGAAACATGGATTTGGTGTCAAAAGACTAGATTTTGTATATGTAATGTGGTAGTTAGGTAAACACAGACAAAATGCTTGGAATAATACTGAATCTGGGCCTAGACCCAGCCTTTAGATTAGGATACAAAAGAGAATTTATGGGTAGGATTAGCCTTCCGATGGCAGAGGTTCAACTAGGAAGGCAAGGAATGCCATCTTGCTATCCTACCAAGTAATTTGAGCCTTTTCCACACACATTTTATTGAAACTAGACAAAAGGCTGGATTTGAATCATAATTCTAACTTCAGTTAACATTGTGATTGGGTATATCATTTAATCTCTCTGAATCTAATTTTCTTCATCTAGAAAATGGAATGAATCATTCCTACCTCTCAGGGTTGTTATAAACATCCAGTGTTAGACCTAAAGCATCTAAAGTGCCAGGCACACAGTAGCTTGTGATCAATAAATTGAAGTCTTTATTCCACTATCAAATTCTGGGTTGGCAATGACTGAAACTTCATTGCTAAATTTAAGCAGACTTTAAAGAGCCACAGGAAGAGGAAGCTGTCGACTATTTGTTCCAGCAGGTCTTTTGATATTGTAAGTTTGTTTTTGTTGAATGTTCAGAGTTTGGACGAGAATGAACTGACCTGCTGAAACAAATCCAGGAGGGGCTCAAAGCCCCATTTTGATATCAACACTCAGGACCTCACCTAACCTAGTAAGCTGAAGTCTAAGGGTTGAAGGTGGTTGAATCTTAGATCTGGGGTTCTCTCATCAATGAATCTCAACCATAATCATAGTTATTTCTCTCCACACTTAGCACAGTGAAGCAGATGAGTCCCTGAGGAGTTAAGGACACTGAAGTATCACCCCCAGAGCACTACCTCTGGACTCCTTACTAGGAAACAGTTTAAACCACTGTTTCCTGAACCTCTACTACTAGCAGGTACACACCAATCTCACATACAAGATGCATACTTCTGGGGTCCTGCTCTTCATTCTCTTCTGGAGATGAATTCTACCATGTGGGAGAAATGCAAATGAGGTAACATTTGGATCCGGAAGACTTAGAAGGAACCAGATCTCTGCCCTCTATCTATGGGATATAGATGGAACTTTAATCCATCTGTGCACTAAGTGCAAAAATCACCCAATGTCAGATTGAATTGACCTCTGCCTTCAGTGCCACAAATATAAACAGAATTCTGAATTCGGTTCAGAGAAACCCAGCTAGTTTTGGGCTTCATCTAACACTTGCAGGCATTTGACAATCTCTGTAAAGTATTGATAGCGGTATAGCTTTTACTCATGTCTTATTACTTCTTGATCTCATTGTCTTTGAATCTTAATGTTAACTTTTCTGACTCATATTCAATGAATATTTATTCCTCTGGACTTGGTATGTTCATGTTTCCTTTATGTATTTTGTAACCATCCTGGGCGGTATAGGTCATAATTATTTTAATAGCTAATATATGTATATACATATATAAAAATTATGTGTCAGACACATAGTGCTAAGCATTTTATTAATTCATTTAATTATATATCACAGTTTGAGGTAGTCCTTATTAATATTATCATCATCTACCTTTTACAGGTAAGGAAATTCAAGTGTGGAATTAGATTATCCAAGGCCACACAAGCAATGAGCAGTAGCACTCAGATTCAGACCCAGGCAGTATGGCTCCACAGTTCATGCTCTAACCACTAGTCTACATTGTCTGCAATTTTAAAATAAAGCCAATACTCAGGAAGTAAGTGAATTGCCAAGGGACCCACCACTGTTAATGAGTGGAACTACTATTCTAACATGTTTTTGGATTCTAAGCTTCGTATCCTATCTATTCCATGCTGCTTTCATCAGCTATCATGTGTGTGACTTTAGGCAAGTTGCTTGATTTTGTCAAGCCTCATTTTCCACCTATAAAATGGAGATAACACTGCTTTCACAAAGGTGTTCTTGGATTAAATACAATTAATTACATAAAATATTTAACTCACTCTCTGACATATAAGTAAGTGCTTAATAAATACTAACTTGCCAGCTAATGGATGGATTCCCAAGAAAGCCTCTTTATTCTCAATGCTTGGTAAGTATTAAGAACATGTTAACTCGAGCATGTCACCTAAGAACATGTTAACTATGGAAAGCACGATATATATAAAAAATGTGATGGTTTGACATGTATATAAAAAATTGATGGTTTGACATAATTTCTGTTCTCTAAACCTTGATAGTTGCATTTAGATTTGCTTTAGAACTAGATGGTTGTTGTGTCATGGAAATACTTCTTGTCAAGGACAAAGAATTATTGTGTAAGCCTTTAAAAACCCACTCCAATGAAGGTTCTTTGAAAAAAATTTAGATACTTGTGATCTGTGTCTATATACTCTCTTAAAATAGCATTCTTTTATTTCCATATCAAAATTTTAAGGTGAGTTAAGCCTGGAACACTAAGAAACGATGTTTGTTGACCTGATAATCTATTTTCCTATTGTCTTTTAAAGCTTCCGTTGACAGAATCAATGGAAATTATCAGGTTAAGTATAAGTCTCTTTGTTCCTCCAAACAAAATTATGATGTACTTGTCGGATTTCAAGAATATTATGGAACATGGTTTAAAAATGCCCTAGATAATTGTACTACAGAAAGTAAAAGGTCTTAGAGAATAAAAAGTTGAAGGCCAAGAATATTTTAAACTCAAAATAGATAGAACTATTTTTATAATGTGGGTGGAGGCTGGAAACAGATCAGTAGAACAAGAATATTAATGGCTTTTTCAGCATGGTGTCCATCTCAAAGTATATTTGGAGTTATATGTAATATTCTTTGCATTCATAGACCCACTCCTGTCTGAGTCCACTGCCATCATTCCAGCCCACCAACTCTTACCTACATGGTAATACTAGGCTTTCAATCCTTAGTATTTATATTATGATTATTCATTGCCCTCAAGATGAAATCCAAACTGGTTAGTTTGACATCAAGTGCACCATTATACAAGATAATATAAATTGATTCATGAATTTGTTCGTTCAATATAAGTTGACATTTTGCTGGCCCATTCCCTGTGCTAAATTTGGGGCATGCAGGTGGAGATCAAGGTCTCATGATCAAAGCAAAGTGTTTTCACCTTGTAGAGGGGAGGACAGACAAGAATAATAACATCATTCATCATGCTATGTGGTAGTGGTATAATAGAAGTAAGCCAAGGATACTGTGGAAGTTCAGAGGAAAGGTACCAACATTTTCAACTTACCTCCCACTGTTTCCTTATTCAAACTGCATGCTAAATTGGTCTATTTGCAATTCTCCTAAATAGCACGCACATGCCCATCTCTCTGACTTTGATGGTATTGTGTTTTTTCATGCTCAGTTCCTTCATTTTCTGTTTATCCATTGAACCAATACAGACTGATATTGTACTGCATGCTTCAGTATGTGGGCTATATGCCACAGATCAGTGAATGAGACAGGCACAGCCTTACCCTCTAGAAGCTGACAAAGTCACTTTTCCCATCCCCTTCTGCTCCCTCTAAAATTCCCCTTCCTTGACCACTCAGCCAAGTCTTCTTCTTGAGTCTTCTTCTTGGGCTCCAGTAAACTTATTGTCTTTCACATGTCAAATCTTATACAGTTATCTGGGATTAGTTAGTATTTAGTGGTGAATTTATCCATAGTAACAGGAAATGTAGATACCCTTGTTAGATAAACATTTTAGATTTTTAAACTCTGATCTTACTCCTTTAGTTAAATGATTGTTGGCAATTCGCATGAGACTCCATCTCCACACCTGTTACAAAATGAGCAAAAAGAAAGAGTTCCAAGTGTGAAATTATGTTTCTTTAAAAATCTAAAATTTTAGTATCCATTTAATAAGCTAGGTCAAATTTCTTCACATTTTATTTCAACGCTCATGGATATTTAGAGGAAGGGGGAAGAGGTCAAGGTAGAGAAAGAAGAAGGAAGAAGATGAAAAAGAAAAGGAGAGCAAGGGCTCTACCAGGAAGAGGTGTGGAAGCTTTGTGAAATAAGGGCAAAGACCTTCTTTTGCAGAGAATATTTCATTTTCAGGGCTGCTTTCCTCCTACTCCCCATGTCACATCTTGTGAAAAAGCTGGGTGTCTTGTTAATCCTTTGTGTGGGATTCATAACATTGAAAACCAAGTGCTGGAATGTGGGGTGAGAATCATATGACTGACCTCCTAAATCTCCCAATATATTTGTCATATAGTTGACTAAGAACAGTTAAAAAAAAAAAAAGACCAAGAGTATCTGTTTATAAATATATTTTAATAAAGCTCAGTGTTAAAGCCTTCCAAAATAAATAATCTGTCTTGAGGTTCTCATTTGTTTCTGTTACAGTCAAAGGATCATCAACTCCTTTTTGCTCTTTTTTTAAAAATTAAGTATATAGCTTAGTCCAGGCCTTCTGGGTAAATCACTTATTTCAGCCTTTTTTTTTTTTTTGAACACCTGCTATATGCTAGACAGAGTGTTTATATATTGGATAAATGGAATGCAATTTCTACTTGCAAGGTGTTTGTAATCAATGGGGGTAACTATTATTAGTCATCAAATCATTTATGTTATAATATTTTACATGACATGCATATATACATTTATTTTAAATTTCTTCACTCTTATATGTGTGTGTCTGTATAATTGATTATGTATAATTACATATGTATAACTTCATACATGTATATGTGCATATATAAGAAAAGTGCCTACAGATGTGATATTTTAGAAGGTTAGTAGAGTCCTTGAAGTCCATCTTTGTATCCTGGGTTGGGAACTTCAGGCAAAAGCAGACTATGCTATAGAAGATTTTGAAATTGCAGAGTCTTGTCCTGTCCAAGAGGTTAATGCCAGCTTTTTGAAATTAAAATGTCCACAAATTGCTATTACAATAAAAATGGAACACCTAAACCCTGCACAGTTTAAAATTCTCTGTAGTAAATTCAGCTGATGTAAGCAACTCAATGAATTAATCATTCATAAATATGTTATAATTTTTTATAAATCAGTACATGTAAATCTTTCTTTTCTTTACCTGTAGCAAATCAGGTGAGCAGTCACTGATAGACTCTTAACAGTTACTGTTGGAACACTCTTTCTATTTAGGGCAGAGGTAACATCACCTGATAGGATTTTGAGATGCTGATTTATTGTTGGCTGTTTTGCCTATAGCCCTTTCCCATAAATTACTCTCTAGCAGATCTAAGCCATGGAAATCACACTGTTAGTCTTTTATTTTTCATAGCAGTGACTGTTTTCTCGAACCCTCCTTTCAGTACCTACCAGCAGCTCTGTCTTGTTCTCTGATGTTATGCAAAACATGTCTGCCTTTTAACTTGTGGCATCCAAACCTTATTTGCCATATGCATTTTCTACCCTTTGATCCCTCTCTGCGTTACTCTTTATCAGTATCAAAAAGCTTCAGCTGGAAGCTGAACAAATGCAGAGGTGCCCAGCATTGCTTTTGGCCCCAAATCCATAAAATCAAGTCAGTCACATGTCTGGTGGATTTTTCTCTAATTGGACTGCATACATCACAAGAGCACCACTTTCCCCTTTCCTTACTGAGCCATGTCAGGAATGGAATGAGAGTTTTATGTTTCAAATCATGAGTAACTTCCCCACAAGTCCTAGCACTCAGCAATTTGGTCATTTCAATGAGCTCCTCCTCAAAATATTGTTGTAGATCTTTCCTTCTGAACAATTACTACAGTGTGAATGTTACATGACACTGGTATCTATCTTCACGATGATACCGTAAGCAGCATGTATCAGGAAGCATGTCTAGATGGCTCCTCTTTATATTCCTGGCACCTAACACAGTGCCTGCCTGGCATATATCTATAGGTGATGATAAAATGTGAATGAATTTAGCTTTGCCCAAATATTATGGAAGTTTCTCCTCTGGAATTGTCTTCAGAGCCAATTTGCCAGCATTAAGAGAATGGTTTCTTGATTTTTTTTTTTCTTTGAAGAGCACCAGAGCATCTGGGTCTGCCTGTGTTTTCCTTTCTCTTTCCTTTGCTGCACTTAGGCCCTCTCAGTTGGCCTCCATTCTCTCTTAGCGCAGTGGAAACCCCACTGGAAGTTACCTGGCACAGCCGTGCTGACGCTGACTTGGACTCCACTCAGGGCACCCTGGGGCAGGCTGAGGGGTAGGAGTCATAGGAAAGGAGTCATAGCCTTTGGTGAAATACTCGTTGCACTGACTGAAGTCACCTGGGTGCTGTCTACCTGCTGTCATTGCCATGAAAGCCTTAGGTGGTGCGATTAGCTGAACACTGTGAATGTTCATTGCTGAAGGTTTGGGACTCAGGTTTCAAGTGAGCTCCTTGTAACCGAAATGGTCTAAAGTGAGCTGATGGCGTTAATAGTAACTCTGGGTGGTGAGGGGAGGGTCTGAATTTACACAGGACTGTTAACTGTTTCATGTATTTCTGTAAGATTTAAGTTTCCTTTTTACCCTAAGACTATGTTTACCTAAATAATGAAAAGAAAGATGTATGGAACACCTGGGTGGTTCAGTGGTTGAGTGTCTGACTTTGGCTCAGGTCATGATCTCTTGGTTTGTGAGTTCAAGCCCTGCAATGGGCTCTCTGCTGTCAGTGCAGAGCCAACTTCAGATCCTCTGTCCCTCTTCCTCCTCTGCCCCTCCCCTGCTCCAATACATGCCTGCTCGCTCTCTCCAAAATAAATTTAAGAAAAAATTAAAAGAAAGGTATACAATGAATATTTTTAAGTGTCATAGGAAAATGATGCCCTTTAGTCAGTCAAGAATTTACTAATTTAAAAAGCTTCAAGGGGCGCCTGGGTGGCTTAGTCGGTTAAGCGTCCGACTTTCGCTTAGGTCATGATCTCGCGGTTCGTGGGTTCGAGCCCCGCGTCGGGCTCTGTGCTGACTGGCAGCTCAGAGCCTGGAGCCTGTTTCAGTCTGTGACTCCCTCTCTCTCTGACCTCCCCTGCTCACGCTGTCTCTCTCTCTCTCTCTCTCTCTCTCTCTCTCTCTCTCTCCTAGAAATAAAATAAAAATATTTTAAAAAAAATAAAATAAAAAGCTTCAAAGGCACAATATAAAATGGAATACATTTATCATAAAATATATACAGAGAAAATTATTGAGTTGATAATAAAATACCTAGAAATATTGTATTTTGAAGCTCATACCTAAACTTATACGGTGTCCTAGCCGGGAATAGCTGGGGTGCCCCAGATGCCACTGCTTGCCAGCTCTGTGAGCAGCAGACTAACAAACTCCATGTGTCTCTGATGTCTTGTTCGTAAAACAGCAGTCTATTTCTTATCTTACAGAGTCGGAAGCATGCAGGCAAGGCTTAACAACCAGTCAAGCTGTATCAGTATTGTGGCTACTGTTTATCTATTTCCAACAATCTATATACACACTGTGAGAGATCTCAAGATGTTCCTACCTTGCTTATCTCTTGGAGCTTACTGTTCATAGGTACAATTTACAGTTGAGAAAACTAAGTAATGATAATTCGCTTGATATCTAGCAAGTTTCCCCTTCTCCCACGATTACATTCACCCTTTATTTTTTTTTTTATTTTTTATTTTTTATTTTTTTTTTTATTTAGTTTTATTTATTTCTTGGAGAGAGAGAGAGAGGAGAGAGAGAGAGACAGCGTGAGCAGGGGAGGGTCAGAGAGAGAGGGAGTCACAGACTGAAACAGGCTCCAGGCTCTGAGCTGGCAGTCAGCACAGAGCCCGACGCGGGGCTCGAACCCATGAACCGCGAGATCATGACCTAAGTGAAAGTCGGACGCTTAGCCGGCTAAGCCACCCAGGCGCCCCACATTCACCCTTTATTAAGTAGTAGTGGAATATATTTATTTCATTGTGGCGTCTACAGACATGTTGGCAAAGGAATGGTATGGAGGGTGGTCAGGTACTCAGAGGAAAAAGGGTGGTCTGGTCTGATGACATGGGGATGTTAGAGGTTATATACCAGCTCTACTACATGTCTACTAGCTGTGTGATCTGGGATAGATCACTCAACCTCTCTGAGCCACTTTTCTCATCTCTGAGATAAAGATATTATCTACTTTGCTCACATGCTGTGAAATAATGTATGCAAAAAGGAGGGGGGCCTTGGAGGCTCAGTTGGTTAAGCATCCAACTTAAGCTCAGGTCATGATCTCGCAGTTCACTGGTTGGGGGTTTAAGCCCTGCATTGGGCTCTGTGTTGACAGCTCTGAGCCTGGAGCCTGCTTTGGATTCTGTGTCTCCCTTCTCTTTTTGCCCCGCCCCCACTCACATTCTGTCTCTCAAAAAAAAGCATTAAAAACATTTTTTAAAAGCTGTATGTAAAATGCTTTGTGAACTTTTTAAAGTTAGATTCGGTAGACTAGTTCCACCTTAGGAACCGTGCATCACCCATACTTCCCTATGGCCCCTCATCCTCATCATTCCTTCTGTTCTTCTCCAACCTTTTCTTCCTTGTCCATATTCTCTATGAAGTTGTGTATTTATTTCAACCCCAAAACTAAGGGCATGCAGTCATGTACTGGTATAGTTTGTCCCCAGATCTCTTTCCCACTAGTCCTGCCACTGGTTTAGGCACTGAACACCAGGGAGAGAAAAATATTTAAAATTTACTGAAACACAGCCTAAGCAACCTGACTATAACTGGAAAACAGCTGTGGTAAACACTCACTTCTTCATGAGCTAGAAGCAGTCATGTCCTCTAGAAGAGAAAGTAACATGCGGAAGTGCATCTCCAAGGTCACAGACATCTAGCAGGCTTTTGAATACTGGCTTTAGTGTTAGCATTTAGTAAATATTTATTCAACAGCTATAATGCTAGTTAGGAAGATGAAAAAAAAAAGAAAACTGAGTCATCCATCCATCTCAGGATCCTACATTCAGGTGTAATACTTACAGATGCACATTCATGTTCATAGGTAGGGCTGATAGTGGCATATCAGTACAAGCATGCACACCGCACAAATACACACGCTCACATTGTGTTTGAAAAACAAGGCAGTGCAGTGTCTTAGAGATATCTTTGAGTGCTTTAAAGCACTTTAAGTGCTTTAAACGCTGTTTAACTTCTTAAACTTATGGTTTACTTGATAGGCAGATAATGCAAGTAGTAGTCAAAGTTAAAATGCAAAAGAATATTTAAAAATAGAAAATACTAACTTTGAAAATTTCTTATATAGCTTTTTCATTGCTACAACTTAGTCATTAAAATACTCATGCTCAGGGCACCTGGGTGGCTCAGTCGGTTGAGTGTCCAACTTCGGCTCAGGTCATGAACTCACAGTTTGTGGGTTTGAGCCCCGTGTTAGGCTCTGTGCTGACAGCCAACTCAAGCCTGGAGCCTGTTTCATATTCTGTGTCTCCCTGTCTCTCTGCCCCTTCCCTGCCCTGTCTCTGTCTCTCTCTCAAAAATTAACAAACATTAAAAAAATATACTCAGACTATTCCCAAAATAACTTATTTCACATGTGCTTCTTTTAAAAAAATCCTATAAATTGAAGGTCTTTGCTCTTTGAGTCTCTGCCTATATTTACCATTCAAACATAAAGACCTTGCAATTTAAGAATAATCCATCAAAAAGGAGACATAAAATTTAAGGTCTCCAACACACACACACACACACACACACACACACACACACACACACACACTTTCAAAATCCTAAAATCTACCAAAACACCTAGAATTAATGTCCCATTATGTATTTACAATTTAAAATGCCTCTGAAGTTCCTTTTGTTTTAAAGTATATCCAAATTCCATGGCTTACTAGTTTTGCTGCTCAGTTTCTTTTATTAGATGACCACGAGTTCACCCACATTTTTTCCCTGCATCTCCTTCATCTGCCTTAGAGAGGGAAACGACCTGAGGCCCTGGAAAGCCTAGGATGAATGCCACTTGTGACTTGTCCCGTGGTTTGTGAGTTCCTTTTAATTATCTTCCTCTTTTCCGTGGACATTTGGAAATCATCCTTTGTAAATTGAAAATCCTTGTGGAAATAAGTATACTAGAGATCAGAATCCAGGGTAAAGAGGCTAAACACTCTGGCCAGGAGAATGAGCTGTGTGAGAGATAAAGGTTGTGTTAGGGAAGTGAAGGAATGATGGAACTAATGGGAAATGGGTCAAGTATTGGCTTAACTCACTGCTTGGTAGGAGCTATAGAGACAGTTGGTTAGAGGTTGAGCCCATTACAATTGCTGGAAAGTGGCTCTGTTGGATTGTTTCCAGCTCATCCGGGTTACCATTGTGGAAAATTAGAATCATTGCTGTGAGTTACAGTTTCCAGGAACCTCTTCAGAAGCCCTGGGGTGGGAGCAGAGTGTACAGAGCCATAAACGCCCCATGGATCAAAATGTAAGGGACAGAGTAAGAGCCACTGTTCTTTAAAATGGTAGTATCATTAAAAATTAAAAAAACAAAACAAACAAAAAAAAACGGGGCGCCTGGGTGGCTTAGTCGGTTAAGCGTCCGACTTTCGCTTAGGTCATGATCTCGCGGTTCGTGGGTTCGAGCCCCGCGTCGGGCTCTGTGCTGACTGCCAGCTTAGAGCCTGGAGCCTGTTTCAGTCTGTGACTCCCTCTCTCTCTGACCCTCCCCTGCTCACGCTGTCTCTCTCTCTCCTAGAAATAAAAATTAAAAAAAAACAAAAAACAAAAAACAAAAAAAAAAATAAAATGGTAGTATCATTGGGGCGCCTGGGTGGCTCAGTCAGTGAAGCATCCAACTTTGGCTCAGGTCATGATCTCATAGCTTGAGTTCAAGCTGTGCATTAGACTGTGTGCTGACAGCTCAGAGCCTGGAGCCTGCTTCAGATTCTGTGTCTCCCTTTCTCTCTGCCCCTGCAGCTCACACTCTGTCTGTCACTCAAAAATAAATAAAAATTAAAAAAACTAACAAACAATAAAATGGTAGTATCTTTGGGCTTCCAGAGTCATTCTTCTCTTGGTTAGTGAGCTGGCCAATTAGGACTCATCACCATAACCATCAGTGTTCCATTGACTTGAGTCTGGGCATCCAGCTGGCTATTTGTGCTCTCTGCTTCTTGCCACTTATTTTCCTTCTGCCTGTGACACTGGAGGTGAAAGCCAAAATCAGTACTTTTTTTTTCTTATTAGCAACACTTGTAAATGTTTGAGGGGATAGCTGACAATTAAAACAAAGTTTTTCTAATTCCATCTGAATATCATTTGCCAGTGCATTTCCCAGTTACTATGGATAATTTGATCACTGTGAAGCTTCCTTATAACAGAGCTTTGACTCTTGACATGCAGCTCCTGTCAAGAGGTATTTGGAGTTAGAGGTGAAGAAGAGGTGCCAACCTGTGACTCTACCAGACAATGCTTGTTCAACATGTTGGGCTGGGTAGCCCCTGTCATTCTCTGCAAAGGGCTTCCATATGTGAGGTTGGTGTGTCCCAGCCATCATTCTGTGACATCTGAGACAACTTCCTATTACTCCAGGGGATCACACAGTCCTGCAAATAGTCTCAAAGAAGATTTAAATTAACATTTTTGTAAGCAGGCCCTATGTCTTGTAGTACCCTCCCCTCCCCATCGCCCCACCTTTTGAAATACAGAAAAATGAAAGATGACTGTCATGATGTGAAAACGCAATTTTAATTTTGTTTCTATGCAATAGAAACCATATATTGAAAACCTACACTATGTCTGCCACTTTATGCATGTGAGAGGTACAGTAATCCTACACAAGCTGTTTATGAAGAAACTGAAACCTTGAAAAATCCAGAACATACGGCCAAAGTCATACAGCTATAAGGAGCAATTCTGGAATTTTAACCTAGTTTCTATAACAAAAGTCTTTACTCTTTCCAGTACACCATCCTGATTCTCTAGCTCCTTAAGTTGAGCAACTGTGTCTTAACAAGTCTTTGTATGGCCCATAGTTAAGAAGTGGAGACCCAACATCGAAGACACAAGCTTTAACCAATTGCTTGGGTAAAATCACATGACTTCTCTGGGTCTCATCTACTTCATTTATGGTTAGATCATACTAGCTGACATTTATGGGCTGTATGGCAGACATTGTTAGGCACGTAACATACCTTAGCTTAATTAACGCTCTTTATAGCCTATACCTATGTCATAGGTATAATTATACCTATTATACAGGGGAGGAATAAGACAGGGAGATTAATAATTTGGACAAATTCACAGAACTAAACCTGTGGGATCATGATTCAAATTCTAACTCTAGTCTAGAGGATGGACCCTTAACCACTGTCCTACACTATTTCCTGTAAGACAGTCTCATGGCCACTTCATGGCCACTTCCTGCTCTCTGGTCTATGATTACATAGCTGCAGACACTCTCATCTTGATGACTTCCTTTGATTCCTTAACTCTTAAAAGACTTTTCCTTTTAGTTATTAATAAAGTCTGGGGGTGCCTGCCTGGCTCAGTCAGAGGAACGTGTGACTCTTGATCTCTTGGTTGTGGGTTTGGGCCCCACATGGAGTATAGAGATTACTTAAATAAATGAAACTTTAAAAAATAAAGTTTGGAATCCTGTACAATTAGAATAATTTTCCACTGATTAATCCCTAACGTTCCCCCTACATGTTTATTCTATTATTCTATAGTTTCTGTCTAACATAATTTATTATCTTCTCCAAAAGATTTATACAAGCCAAGTCTTATGCAGACCATATTTCTCCATTTGGGATTCCTTTTATCATAAGATAATGTCTCCCACCTTTTAAGATACATGACCCAGTGCGGCACAAAGTGTAGTTTTATGTCATCTAAGGAGGCCACATCAGAACTCTATTTTATAGTAGCAAGTTGTGGTGCTACAGGATTGGATTATTTTATAAAGGTGAGGAGTAAACACCAGGAGCAGATGATCCCTTAGCAAACAATTCTGTTTTGGGGCACCTGGGTGGCTCAGTCAGTTAGGCATCCGACTTGGGCTCCGGTCATGATCTCACATTTTATGGGTTTGAGCCTCACGTGGGGCTCTGTGCTGATAGCTCTGAGCTTGGAACCTGCTTCAAATTCTGTGTCTCCCTCTCTTTCTGCTCCTCCCCAACTCATGCTGTCTCTCAAAGATGAATAAAAGCTAAAAAAAAAAAAAGTTAAAAAATAAACAATTCTGTTTTTGCTCTGTGTTAAAACCATAGGAACAAAAGCAAACAACTAAAAGACTATCCAAAACAAATATTTATGCCTTCCCTTGGGTGACTGTAAATATGCTAATTAACATTTTAAATATTGAGGATTCTGGGCAAAATAATTTATATTAATATATCACATACATCTAGCCTTTATTTCTGGAATAGGTATAATTATCTAGTTAGAGGTGACAGAAATACAGATAAATAGTGGAAGAGGAAAAACAGTGAATAGATCTATTCACAGTATGACATAGTGAATAGATGCTGAAAAATTTCATTTTTGTCAAATTAGGTGTTGAATATCATTTATTGACTCTTTATTACACAATTGAACATCATTTCTTATAGTTAGGGTATTTACTTCAATGACTCAAAAAGAATGTAAATGTAAAAGTATGTCTATAAATATACTACATTCTTTATTATAATAAGAATTTATGTTTAAGTAATCTCTATACCTAGTGTGGGACTCAAACTCACAACCCTAGATCAAAATCTGCACACTCCATCAGGAGCCCCAATTCTTTTATATTATTGCTCATTTTGCTAAAATGCTGCCTTTTTCTAGAAGCATATTTGAAGTCAATGAATTTATGAGGAAAATACAAGTGAAACATTATAGAGTATTTGCATTTTATTAAAAAACAAAACTTTAGGAAATAATATTCTTCATATTTAATAGTTGCACTTATTTACTATTTATCAACTCTAAAAAGTTGGAAGAAGCTGGAAAGCTTACTTAATTACTTTCCAAATATTTAAAACTTGTTTACAAATACCACTTTTCCCCCTGGAGCATCTTATAAGGTAGTATAAGTAAAACATTTCAGAAAATTTCCCCTAAGCTATTAGAATAAAAGAAGAGCTTATCTGAGACTTAACCTCATATTTTCCAAAAGACTTTAATCCATACCTACAATGATTCTTTTAGTACAAGTGATGTGTTTATCTGCTTCGGGAGTTGAAGAGAACCAATCAATGGTCCTCAAATATTGGTCACATCTAAGAGAATAATTTGAAAGATCCAAGATTAAATAGGTAAATATTTGAAAACAAAATAAAACAAAATCTCTACTGGAGTGAAATATATTTTCTTCTATCATTTTTCCTGCTTTTATATTTTTTGACATTGCTGCCTGCTTGACTCTTGGTAGTTCTGAATTCTTTCCAGTCATTGCTTGACTGGGAATAAATTCCTTTTCTTTTATACTACTCTATTGAAATTTTGTTGAAAACACAGTGATGGGGCACCTGAGAGACTCAGTTAGCTAGGCGTGCAACTCTTGATTTCATGATTTTGCAGTTGGTGAGATTGAGTCCTGCATCAGGCTCTGCGCTGACAGCATGGAGCCTGCTTGGGATTGTCTCTCTCTCCTTTCTCTGTCCCCTCCCCCCCAACTCATGTGCTCAGGTTCGTATGTGCACATGCTTTCTCTTTCTCTCTCTCTCTCAAAATGAATAAATAATTAAAAGTAAAAAAAAAAAAACAGAGGAGAAGGAAAAAATGTGAAGTAGATTTATAATAGTCAAAACTGTTGACTTTAATACATAACATGACTTAGTGCTCAGGTCAGGGTAGGGTGGGGTTGAGGAGAGATTCAGACATTTCCTTACCACCCTGTAAGTGGAATGTCCCTATTATGGTGATTTCCTGCTTTTTTTGGAAGGCAGCCCCTACATCTGTTTGGAAAAGAAGTGTACTACTACATTCCTGAAGACTATGATCACATGTTCCTTTCCCTTGCTGGATTCATCTTTGACTTAGACAGCTCAGAATGGTTGTCCATCAGCCTGGTACCTACAACCCTGAATTCTGAAACCTTATCTTTGCTTGTCTACTGTGTAATAGCTGAACCATGAATCCTGTGTATCCTGTTAGTCCAGTAGGGTGTGTGTGTGTGCGCGCGTGTGTGTATGTGTGTGTGTGTTCATACTAACACTGTGCTTTTGCTACTTCCTCAGAGACAGGAAGTGGTAATCAAGGCAGACAAGGACTCTGCTCCTATGGAGCTCATACTCTGTAATGAGATTTGGATGAAAGTACAGAAATGAATAAAGAAGTAAGAGGAAATAAGGAAGGAAAAGAAAGAGAAATATTGGAATTGATATGTGCCAGGGTGATGTGATGGGAATATATTAGTGGCCCTGGCAGGGACTACTATAGATTAAGTGGTCAGCAAAGATCCCCTGGAGAACACAAAACTCATGAGAGCTAAATGACAAGAATTATGCAGTTATGGGGGTGCCTGGGTGGCTCCAGCTTTGGCTCAAGTCATGATCTTCTGCTTTGTGAGTTTGAGTCCTGTGTCAGGCTCTGAGCTGTCCTGACAGCTTGGAGCCTGGAGTCTACTTCAGATTCTGCAGTCTCCCTCTCTGCTCCTCCTCTGTTTATACTCTTTCTCTCTCAAAAATAAACATGAAAAAAAATTTTTTTAAAGATTTATGCAGTTATGTAAAGAACAATTCAAAGAGTATTCCAAGCAGAGGGAAAAGCTAGTGCAAAGGCTGTTGGGTTGGAATAAGCTCAGTGTATTTGAGGAATATTTGTTTTTCTTTCTTAAAGTTTATTTATTTATTTTGAGAGAGACAGAATGAGAGCAACATGAGAGAGGAAGAGGCAGAGAGAGGAGGAGAGAGAATCCCAAGCAGGCTCCAAGCTGTCAGCACATGGAGCCTAATGTAGGGCTCAGTCACACAAACTGCAAGATCATGACCTGAGCCAAAATGAAGAATTGGACGCTCAATTGACTGAGCCACCCAGGTGCCCCTTGAAGAATATTTCTCTGCAGGAGTAGAGTGGGTGAAGGAGAGTGGTCAGAGATGAGGGAGGCAAATCATGGAGAGTTTTGCCAACTGGACTTGGAGTTCAGGTTTTATTCTAAATGTGATTGAAAGCCATCCAGGAGTTTTCAGGTAGAATAAGAGTCAAGGGTGACTTGATCTGATACATATTTTGGAAAGATCACACACTGATGTACAATTTCAAAGATCACACATTTTTAAAGGAAAGTATTGTGGAGAATATTTTGCAGGACAACAAGGTACACAATGGAGGCAGGAAAGCCATTCATGAAACAGTTGCTACAAGTCCAGGAGAGAAGTGATGGTGACTTACATGGGGGTTGTGGCTTAGGGGAGAACCAGAGGAGTAGATGGCTCCAGATGTGATATAAAGATAGAAGGGACAGAACTGCCACATAGACTGGATGTAGAAGGTACAGGAAGAAAAGCATCAGATTTTAGTTGTAGACTTTGGCTGGAGAAACTAGATGGAAGCAGATGCCTTTTGGTAAAGCTGGAGGAAAATCAGGTTGGGGAAGGGAATTGAGTTGTTCTGGCCCTGCTATCTCTGAGACATCTAAGTGAAGATGTCAAGTAGGCCATTGGATATATAAGTCCAGGGATTTACATTTTATGACTGAGACAAACCTGGAGACTTGATTTGGTTCTCATCATCCTGAAGATGGTACATCTTCAAGGTGTAATCTTGAACCATGAGACTGGATGAGATCTAAGGGCGGTTGATATGTAGTCCTTGTCCACTCCAATATTTAGAGGATGGGAAAAGAGGAATAGTCAGCAGAGATGTCTAAAGAGTAGCAGTTCAGTGAGACAGAAGTAGAACCAGGAAGGGGTGTCTGGGTGGCCCTATCGGTTAAACGTCTGTCTCTTGGTTTCGAGTCAGGTCATGATCTGTGGTTCACGGGCTAGAGCCCCACATCTGGCTCTGCACTGACAGCGTGGAGCCTACTTGGGATTCTCTCTCCCCCTCTCTCAACTTCCCCTGCCCTCTCACTCTTATCTCTCAAAATAAATAAATAAACATTTAAAAAAATTAGAAGAAGGTGATGTCATGGAAGCCAAGAAGAGGCAGTATTTAAAGAAGGATGAAGTGGGAAACTGTGTTGATTGCTTCATTGTTGATGTAATAGGACAGAGAAGCCATCTACAGAGATTGCAGCAGAACAGTTTTGTGGGTGGAACAGGCTGTGGCGTATTGGAGGTGAAGAATGTGGTAGTGGAGATCGTGATTGGAAGCAACTCTTCCAAGAAGTTTATCGTCAAAAGAGTTGTCTGTTTTTAAATTAGGAGCTGGATGGCTCAGTAGGTTGAGTGTCTGACTTTGGTTCAGGTCATGATCTCACTGTCTGTGGGTCTGTGGGTTAGAGCCTCGCACTGGGCTCTGTGCTGACAGCTCAGAGCCTAGAACCTGCTTCAGATTCTGTGTCTCCCTCTCTTTCTGCCTCTCCCCAGTTTGTTTGCTCGCTCGCTCTCTCTCACTCTCTCTCAATATAAATAAATAAACTTTAAAATTATAAATTAAAAAAATAAGTTAGGGGTTTAGGAATCCTTTTGTAAACATGGTGGCATAAAGTAAAATTCAGGATTTGGAAAACATAACGAAATAATAGCTTTTGTAGACATGCTTAGAAATTTAAAGTAATGCTTGATTTCTCTCAGTGGATTAAAAGGTTTTTCATTTTTGTTGTTATTGTTTGTTGTGGAAATAAATTGTTCCTTTTCAAATTTTAAGAGTTTATTAGTTCTCAAGCAGGGTAAAGCCAAAGAATTTCTTGCTAGAGTCATACTTTCAGGGGTGAGGCTCGGAAGACCACAGTATAGAGTCTTATTTGTTTGTTTGGGTTGTTTTTATTTGCACAGAGAGCAGAAAGAATAAAAGCTTCTTTTTAAAGGTTAATGCAGAATTGTAGACACTGAGAAAAGAAAAAGAATACTTTCACAAGTAGATACATAGGAAGGTATCTAATTCATTTTTTTAAATCTTTTTTTTTTTTTAACATTTATTTATTATCGAGAGACAGAGCATGAGCATGGGAAGGGCAGAGAGAGGGAGAGGCATAGAATCTGAAGCAGGCTCCAGGTTATATGAGCTGTCAGCACAGAGCCTGACGTGGGACTCGAAGTCACAAACTGCAAGATCATGACCTGAGCCAAAGTCAGATGCTTATCCAACTGAGCTATCCAGGCACCCTGGGAGGTATCTAATTCAAACCCTGGGAAAAGATATGGAGTAATCCAACCTATTTATTTTTTAAAATGGACATGTATGTCAAGTCTTATAGACAGGATAGGGAAGGCAATAGTGAGGCACTGAAGAAGTAGAAATTACAGTAGGTAGGTATAGAGAGTCAACAGCAATTTTATGGAGAACCTGGGGAGCAATAAATGGGGGAAGTTCAAATATCCAGGCAGCATGATCAAAAACAGGCAGCCATGAGTAATATTTAGTGGGGCAATAATTTTTACTACTAACTGCTGCATTGAGATTGGTAGGAAGTAAGCACATTCGGATGAGTTGGGACAATATTGCAGTTGGTTTGAATGCCAAACTAAGAACTTAATTTTTCAAGGATTCTCTACAGTTGGAAGTTTTTAAACAGAGGAGAAGTCTTTTTGATAACAAGGTTTGTTTCTATTTTTTTTAATGTTTATTTATTTATTTTGAGAGGGAGGAGGGGGGAATGAGTGGGTGGAGTGGCAGAGAGAGAGAGGAAGGGAGAATCCCAAGCAGTGTGAAACCCAACATGGGGCTCAAACTCATGAACCATGAGATCATGACTTGAGCCAAGAGAAAAAGTTGAATGCTCAACCAATTGAGCCACCCAACCATCTCCCCCAAAAGACATTTTTAGTTGGGTATTCAGTTGCTAGTCGTCAATGCTTCCTAACAAATTTATTGATTTACTCTGGATGATCAGGGAGACTTCCCCAAGAATGTGATATTTCAGATACACCAAAGGATGATCAGGAATTCAGTTTTCAAAGATTGCAGAGAATAGAGTTCCAGGTAGACAGAATAAATGTGTTTGGTGGCCCTAAATCTGGAAGGCGCTCGGCATGTTTGAGAAACCAAGATCCCAAAGTATACATGCTGAAGACCAGAGCAGGTGTTCAGCATCCTGGACACCGGATTCTAGGAACTAACAGCAGACCAACGACTCCACCCCTTTCCTTCTGGGTGAGGGGGATATGCTAGTGTCTGCTGCTCTATAAACCATCCAGGAAATGTTGGGCTTCAGCACTCAAATGTACCAACTTTCCCACAGCTCGCTGGTGGCACAAGTTATGTCTGCACTTTCAGTGACTGTCCCACTTGTGGGGGGCAGTTGCCCTGTCTGTATGTAGCTCCCGTGAGGAGTGACAGAGAGGCTAGCAGAGATTTCAGCACACTGTAAACCTCTTGGCATGTAACCCTCCTTGTGTTGATAAGTAAGCACAGGGACTTGGAGGTGGCAGAGAGCACAGAGAAAACTCTGCGGAGGTGTGTGCATGAGCAGATACACTTAAAATATTTTTGTAAGAGGCTTGGATGATTCCCCAAATGATAAGAATAAAGAGAAGAGCAAAGTCATCAGGAGTGCCTGTATAATTGTGGTTTTAATGATTCTAATCCAATCAGCCTCCCTGGTGTGGCCTGGGTGCCTGATGATTCCTACAATAATGGCACCAAAAGGAATAAGGCTGTCAGAGCCATTGTCATCACCGTGTTTACCAACACAGCATCTCTGTCATCAGACTCAGCACCGGGATGGGGTGGGGGGGTGGGGAGAACAGGGCTTTACAGAACAGACACGTATCTCAAGGCCCATTTAAAGTGCAGTTATGCAATCAGTGGTAGTGACTCTCTGTAATTTGTGGGAGAAAGACATGAAATCCTGGGCCCTGTGTTAGAAACAAAAAGGAAAGCAAGGAGAAGAAAAGGAAATGGCATTTTAATTATGTTATTAATAAATTTATGTGGCACCTGTCAGCATTACAGAAACATGATGTCATTAATCATCCTAATGGCCATGTTAGTCCCCCAGAGAAGAGGAGATTCAA
Source organism: Proteles cristata cristata (assembly GCA_017311185.1). Classification (NCBI taxonomy): domain Eukaryota; kingdom Metazoa; phylum Chordata; class Mammalia; order Carnivora; family Hyaenidae; genus Proteles; species Proteles cristata. Next base: position 397,562 of record JAESUZ010003925.1, read on the forward strand.
GTAATGAAATGTCTATGTGGCTTGTCCACAGCATGAATGAACTAGAGGCACCATGGAAGAAAAACCAGCACTGTTGATTTAATGAGTGGCTCTCTCTCACCTTTTCTTCTGGCTTTTACTCCTTGACCCAGACTGAGCAGGACATAAAAGAATTGGGGGTGGGGAAAGCTACTGTTGGCACTGTGATATTCAAACGGAAATCCCCAGGATGATTTGGTCACTCATTAATCTTCTAAGAAGGTAGGGTGCCTGGGTCTCAGTTGGTCTCAGGGTTCAAGGGTTTGAGCCCTGTGTCCAGCTCTGTGCTGACAGCTCAGAGCCTGGAGCCTGCTTTAGATTCTGTGTCTCCTCTCTCTGCCCTTCCCAGTTCGCTCTCTGTCTCTCTCAAAAGTAAGTAAGCATTTAAAAAAATTAACAATCTTCTAAAAAGGAAGATTTCTGAATCTATGCTAGAGGTCGTGGTGGATTTTTGTGTCTCACTTGGGCTGGAATGGGCATTCGTGGTCTTCCTGCGTTAGCACACTCTCATTCTCTCATTCATTTGACACATATGAGCTGAGTACCAATGACATGCTGGGCACGGGGAGAGGCCCTGGGGGAAAATGAACGAAGGGGAGAATACTAGAGTGTGGCGCCTCCTACAGGAAGTAGAACAAGGGAAAGGGAAAGAATCTGGCAAGTAAGGTACCCAAAGAATCTTACCTTTGAGTAAGGTAGCCGGAGAAGGAATGTTTCTCACGTGAAATAGGAGCGAAGCCCTGTGGGCAAACTGGGGACCGATTCCTGGTGGAGACGTCTGCAAGCACAACGACCCTGGCATAGGAACAGGGGAGGCAGAAAGAAACCAGCGCGAGTGGATTTCAGAGGAGGAGGGTGAGTGGTAGGAGATGCCATCGGAGAGCTTTCACTCGTGAGCATCGTGGTCCAGTCCATGCGCTAGGTGCTGGTTTCAGAGACACGTTCCTTGTCTTCCTTCTATTGCCAGTTCTTTTGCAAGATTCACCTGAATCACAGAATTGAAGAGAGAAAACGCCCCACCCCAGTAGGCCTCTCAGTCTTTTGTTTCTCTCCTGCCTATTCTGCAGGGAGGTGCTTCATGACCTTGTTTTGCTTTAATGCACTTTCATAGAAAAAAATCCCTACGATGTATATTCCATGCTATTTTTAAGGCAGTTTATGAAATAGGAATGAATAACAACACAGCCTGTTCCAGGGTGTCTCTAGTAACCAAATACTCCCTTACTTGGCATATTTCAGCTTCCACAAAGGGGTTCTGATGGAGAGGTGTTTTGCAAAATCAGCAGTTAGCATTCTGAGACAGTCTTTCGACAAATACTTTGTTAGTACAGTTGGTTTCAACGTTTAAAGTGATCCTGAAAAGGGTCTTTGACCAGTCTCTGCATGGACCCTGACAAATGGCGCTGCAGAAGGCCTCCATCCAAAGGGAATCAGCACGGATTTGTGCATTTATGGATTCGGTTTCTGTGTATAAATCCAAACCACTTAACTTAAATCCTGGATCAAAGGATATATACGACTTCTTTTTTCTGCTGTGGCCAAAGCTGTGATCATGTACTGAACCTTAGAAATCTCAAAAAGATTTAATAGTCCAATATTATTTCCTTCTTGTTTGGATTCTCTTTTGGTTGAGATTTTAGGGTTGCTTGAACCTATGCAGGTAATGCTAGGTCCACCTCCACTATTTTAGCCTAGCTGTGTGAAAAGTTTTAGTAGGAAGCACTAAGGACAGTTGATGATGAAAGATGATCTCCATCTCCTACCACTGTTGATGCCTTGAGTAGATCAAGACCACATCTTTGCTATTGTTTCCCACTGCATCTAGTATACTGCTTGCCATATAGTACATGCTCATTAAATGTTTGTTGAGTGAATAAAATGTTAACAACAATAGGAACTACAGTGAATTAGTTATAAATAAGACAATTTTCTCTTTGTACAAGATAAGCCAATTAAAAAAATTTTCCAATATATTCTCCTGTAGTATTTCATTTCCTTTTTATTGTCAAAAATGGCTTTATAATCACCTAATTTTACAAACGTATAAATGTGATAATATTGTAATGTTTTCCTCATTCAGTCATTTTTTTCCCTCTCTCTGCCCTCTAGTCCTCCAGCCCTCTGCTCCGACCTAGTAATACATGTAATTATGAGCCTGAATTTCAGAGGCAATATCGTCTCTTCTCATCCTAGCACCGTCCCTGTGTGGTGTGACCTTAGGAAAGTTTAAAAATTTTTCTGTGACCTAGTCTCATTTATAAAATGAAGATCATAAAACCTACCTCAAAGAGAATGAGAATTAGATGAACTAATATATGTAAAGTGAGTAAAGAAGAATGCCTGTCACCTGCTCACCTTTGTATACATGGACCGGTTGTGGGCAAAGGCTTCAGTTCCTCACCAGGTAGGCCTCTCTCTCTATAGGGCTGCTCACAGTGAGGCAGCTGACTTCTTCCTGACAAAGAGGAGGCAAAGAAGAGGAAGTTGCACTGCATTTTGTAACTCAGTCTCCAGTCCTTGTAACATTACAGTTTAAAATATGTTTATATTGATTTCTAAATGGCTACATTTGAAATAGCTTCAATGTTTCCAGTCTTGGTTAAAAGGTAACCATTTGTTTGTATATGTAGCCACCAAGAGTTCTCAGATTTTTGAGAAAACAACTCTTTAATCTACCTATAATTCATTACTGTGTATGATATAAGGGTCTAACATTATTTCTCCTTAATGGCTGGACAGTTATATAGCCAAAATTAATTGCATCATGTACGCTTTATTCCAATTTGAATTTATATGTTTATCACTAATTGCTGTAACACGTAAATCTTATACCTTTTCTCCAGTCTCAGCGGTTTGATGTTATAAAAGATTATTAGGGCACCTAGGTGGTTCATTTGGTTAAGCTTCTGACTTCAGGTCATGATCTCACTGTTCGTGAGTTCAAGCCCCATGTCGGGCTTTGTGCTGACAGTGTGCAGCCTGCTTTGGATTCCGAGTCTCCTTCTTTGTCTGCCCCTTCCCCACTTGTGCTCCATCTCTCTCTCTCTCAAAGATAAAAAATTAAAAAGAAAACATTAAAAAAATAAACAAAAGGTTATTATTTGGGGGGTGGGGGTGGGAAACTGTCCAGCGTGGGTGTTTCTAGGTGGGAGCTCTCCTAGGTTGCCTCTTGCCAACCAGTGATGCAGGGACCCAGATTCCTTCCATCTTGTGCCTTTTCCACCTTCAGCATGAGACTTCCAAGCCTGCCTGGGTAGTTATCACTTTTCTAGTAAGCCACAAGATTTGGAAAAGTACCTGGGAAATCAAGCATGTAAGAATTCTGTGTGTCAAGCTTGGGCGAGGGGGAGGGACAAGCAACATTTCCATGCATATCTCATAAGCCGGAGTTCAGAAGATGGCCACCCCTTACTACAAGGGAGAATGGTAGTGGTCTGGCTGGTGCTGCAGATCTATTTGTGAGTTTCTATGCCTTGTATTGTTTTGATTATGATTTTATGATACATTCTGATGTTTCTTAAAGAAGGTCCTCTTTACTGGTTCTCTTTTTCTATTTTCTTTTACTTTTGGGGGGCATTATCCTTCCATACAAAGCTTAAATCCATTACTTATTTCCAAATCAAAATGAAATTACCATAACAAAACCCTGTGAGATTTTAATTGAAAATGTATTCAACTTAATATTATATGTATAAGCAGTGATATTTATATGCTATTAAGGCTTCCCAACCAAAACATATACCTTTTCTTTTTTTAGGTATTGTTTTAAGGTTTTTTTAATGTTTTTTTAAAGATTGTTTTATATTTTTTATGTTTTTTTAAGGTTGGACTATGGAAGAGACTGAGCAGGATCAGAAAGTTTCATGACTGAGTTTTCATTTTTGTTTTCTTTTTTATTTAAAAAATGTTTTTTTATTAATGTTTATTTATTTTTGAGAGAGAGAGACAGAGACAGAGACAGAGTACGAGCAGGGGAGGGGCAGAGAGAGATGGAGACAGAATCCAAAGCAGGCTACAGACTCCGGAGCTGTTCAGCACAGAGCCCAACATGGGGCTTGAACTCACAAGCTGTGAGATCATGACCTGAGCCTGAGCCAAAGCTGGATGTTTACCTGACTGAGCCACCCAGGCGCCCCATCCCCGCTTTTTAATTGCTTATTTCTTTTTGAGAAAGAGAATTTTTTTTAAATTGAAGTATAATTTACTTACAGTAAAATGGACAGATCTTAAAGCCCTATCAAGATGGCGGACATTACTATCACCTCAGAAGATTCTCTTTTGCCTCCGCCAGTGAATCCTCACCATAAAGGTAACTATTATTCTGACTTTCAGCACCATAGAGTTAGTCGTGCTTATTCTGGAACTTTATATAAATGGGAAAATATAGTAGGTGATTTTTGTGGGTATGGTTTCTTTTGCTCCAAGTGGAGAATCGTTTATGTTGTTACCTTTATCAGTTCTTTCCTTTATATCACTGAGTAGAATTCCTTTGTATGAATATACTACAGTTATTTACTCCTTCACATGTTGAATGATACTTGGGTTCTTTCAGTTTGTTGCTATTATGTTTAAAGCTGCTAGAGCTATTCATGTGCAAATCTTTCTGTGGTAGTATGTTTTTATTTCTCTTGAAAAAATATTTAGGAGTAGAATTCCTGAGGAATAGGATAGAAGTATGTTTAACTTTATAAGAAATTGACAGTTTTCTAAGTGCTTGTGTCATTTTACACTCCCACCAGCCATGTAGTCTCTCCATTAACATTGCTGCACATTACAGTCTCACCAAAACTGCTGTCAGTCTTCCTAATTTTAGCCTTTGAATATGTGTGTAGTATCTCTTGTATACTGCAACTTTATTGCAGTATAATATATGTACAGAAAAATGCAGACATTTTTAGTCTATAGTTCAATGAAGTCCCACAAGTACATACTCTCACATAACTATCGCCATGATCAAAATACAAAGAACGCCCAATAGCCCAAAATATAAAACATCCCCACCTCTCATTCCCTTAGGAACCACTCCCTCAGGGGAGTTCCTCAGAGATCTGCTTTTAATCACTGTAGATTTGTCTTCTAACAGATTCATATGAATGGACATAAAGTATGTACTCTTTTGTGTCTGGCTTCTTTCACTTAGCATAATGTGAGATTTATAGATATTATTGTGTACATGTGTAACATGTTCCTTTTTATCGCTGAATGGAATTCTATATGAATACACTATACTTCATGTGTTCATGGACATCTAGGTTGTTTCTAGTTTTTGGCTATTTTGAATAAAGCTAAATATTTGTATATAAAATTTTTTATGAATATATATTCCATTTTTCTTGGGTAAATACCTAGAGGTGGAATTGCTGCGTCACTTAGTAAGTACATGTTTAAAATTATAAGAAACTGCCAAAATGTCTTCCAAAGTGGTTGTCCCATTCAACATTTCTACCATTAATATATTAGACTTATAGTTGATTTACATACTCGTCAATACTTGGGGTTATTGGTCTTTATAATGTTTACCAAAGTAAAGGGCTTGTATTTTCTCTCCACCATTTAATTTTCATTCCTTTGATGTCTAATTATGTTAAGCACTGTTTTATGTAATTGTTTGACTTTTTAATGTATTCTTTTGTAGAAAGGTCTGTTCAAATTTTTTGCCCGTATTCTCTTTATGGGATTGCTATTTTTGTTATTATAGAGTGTAGATATAGTTTAGACACTCTGCATACAAGACCTTTGTAGATATATTGCAAATATTTACTTCTAGTCTGTGGATTGGCTTTTCATTTTCCTTATGGTATCTTTAGAAGAGCAGACATTTTTTAATTTTAAAAAGTCTATTTTTCCCATTTTTTTTATGATTCAGACTTCTTGTGTCCATATAAGAAATACTTGTTTGTTATGTTTTGTAACACAGGTTTTTCAGCTTTATCCAGTATACGGGGTCTCTTTTCCATCACTTATTATATTATATCCATCACTGAATGAGAATGTATTGAGATTCAGTTTTTTTCCATATGGGTATCAATTGATCCAGTGTCATTATTGAAAAGATTTTTCTTTCCCCATCAAATTGCCTTTGATGAAAATCAATTGACCATGTAATGTGGGTCACTCTCAACTCTTTATTCTGTTATTTTAATATATTTGTCCATTGTTATGTCAATACCATATTGTCTCGAGTATTGTTATAGTTTTATAGAGACCCTTAAATCAGATAGTGTGAATTTTCCAACATTATTCTTCATTGGTAGTATTGTTTTACCTATTCTAAGTCCTTTGCTTTTCCATGTAAAGTTTATAGTCAGTCACTAAGTTCTATTTTTAAAAAGATTGCTGAATTATTATTGATGTCATGTTGAATCTATAGATCTATTTGGGGAGAATGGGCATCTTTAAAAATGGAATTTTCTAATCCTTTGTCATGATATATCTCTTTATTTAAGTTTTCTTTAATATATCTGAGCAATGCTTTGTAATTTTCAATATAAAAGACTTACACATTTTTGTTGAACTTATTCCTAGGTATTCCATGCTTTTTGATGCTATTATAAGTGGATTTATTTAAAAAATTATATTTTTACTTTCTTGCAGATAATATATCATGCAATTGATTGTATATTGACACTGCATTTAGCAGCTTAACTAAACTCACTTACTAGTTTTAACATTTTTATTATAGATTCCTTGGGGTTTCTTTTGTAAATAATAATGTTATCTGTGAATGAAGACAATTTTGTTTCTTTCCAATTTTATACACTTTATTTCATTTTCCTACCTTATTACAATGGCTAGACATCCCATAAATTGTTAAGTAGAAGTAATGAGAATAGGTGATTTAACCTTGTTACCAGTCTTTAGGAGAATGCCTTAAATATTTCTTTCACAAGTATGCACAATGTTACCTGTAAATTTTTCATAGGCACCCATTTATCAAATTGAAGGAGTTTCCTTGTATTCCTAGTTCACTGTGAATTTTTAATTATTATTATTATTAATTATTATTATTTTAATGCTTATTTATTTTTGAGAGAGAGAGTGTGAGTGGAGAGAGGCAGAGAGATAGGGAGCCACAGAATATGAAGTAGGCTCCAGGCTCTGAGTCGTCAGCATAGAGCCCAATGTGGGGCTCAAACTCACCAACTATGAGACTATGACCTGAGCTGAAGTTGGATGCTCAACAAACTGAGCCACCCAGGCGCCCCTCACTGTGAGTTTTTATCATGAATAGATTTTGAATTTTGTTGAATGCCTTTCTTGCAGCTACCCTTGGAAAAATCATTAGGACCAGATATATTTACCACTGAGTTTTACTAACCTTGAAGAACAGATGATTTTTACAGTATTTAAACTTTTCCAAGTCTTAGAAAAAGATTGGAGTCACCCTTATTCACATTCCAAGTCCAATGTAACTTTAATACTAGACTGTTAAACTCTCTGGTGTGTTTACCTAGGAGTGGAAGTGCTGAGTCATATGGAAACTGTATGTTTAACTATTTGAGGAACTGGCAAACTGTTTTTTAAAGTGACTACACCATTTAAAATCCCATCAGAAATCTTCTGAGGAAGATGGCAGGATAGGTGAACCCTAAGCTTATCTTGTCCCACAAATACAACTAGATAAAACCCACCACTAGATATGACCCAAAGACTGACATAACAGACTCTTCACAGCTAAATGTAGAAAAAAGGCTGCATTGAGGATGGTAGGAAGGGCAGAGATGCAGTTGGGGGCTTAAAGGACCAGGGATGCCTGGCATGGAGAAGGGAAAGAAACACACTTTCATACCAGGGAGCCCACCTGCAGAAGACAAATACCCATAACATATGGTTTTGGAAATAAGAGGGGCGTTACTTCATGCACTCTTGCAATGAATAGGGCTTATCACCTGGAACTTGAAAATCAGTGGGCTTGGCTCTGGGGGAGGTCCTGTAGTGCCTTGTTTGCCGGCACCTGGTGCTTCAGAGGTGTGTCCTACGTGTGCTGTACGCACTCTGCTGTTGTGACCGAGCCACTTCAGCCTGCAGTTCGGTAGTCTACTGTGGCACATCCCTTTGTTGTTAGTGGGCCAGGCTGGGGCTGCCTTGGGCTTGACTTGAGTCAGACCAAGTGTTTGACAGAGATGTAGAACTGAACTGCAGGGAGATTTCCCTGTGTTGTTCACTTAGAAGCTTTTGATGGCTGGTGGGGCCTTCAGTGAGACCAGATGTCTGCCTCTAGCCCAGTGCTGGAGCTGCAGGCAGACTGATGTGTGTGGTTATCTTCCTCTCTCCCCAGTTCAGGAGTAATATCGGAGTGTGCTGGCCCTTGGTGGGGCTGCTTGTATACTGCCAGGCTTGGGCCACTGCTTTAGACAGGCTCCAGCCAAGGGTATGTTTAGGGGGCAGGCCCAGCGAAGAACATGGGGCTGGGACGGGCAGGATTAGCATGGTTTGCACAGGTCTACTATGGGAGGTAACTTGGAGCTGAGATCGGGCTGGAGGGGTTATGTCCACAGTAGATCGTGGGGACATGGTGTGCTGTGAGCAGGTGAGGTAGCAAGTGTTGGTGCTAGGCTGGTTCCCACAGGTATCTGTGTATCTAGGCTGGGTCGGGGGCAGGGTGGAAGATGGTGCCCACCAGTTTTTTTGTTGTTGGAGAAGTCTCCCAATGATCCCCACCTCTCTAGGATATGCTCTGAGATTAGTAAACAAATCTCTCTACCATAGACCACTGGTGTTTTTCAGACTGCTGCTTCTATGCTATATCTCCTTGGGGCTGTTTCTTGTGTAGCCTCTTTAAGAGTGGGAACCCAGTTTCCTCTCACACTCACAGCTCTCCCAGAAATACAAACAAAACCCCAAACGGTATAAGGAAGGAAATAATAAAGACTGCGGCAGAAATAAAGTAAATAGAAACTAAAGAACCCCATAGGATACATCAGTGAAACCAGGAGCTGGTTATTTGAAGGGATCAACAAAATTGAGAAACCTTTAGCTGGACCTCATCCAAAAAAAAAAAAAAAGACTCAAATAAACAAAATCAGATAGGAAAGAGGAGAAATAACCAATACCATAGAAATACGAAGGATTATAAGAGAATATTATGAAAAATTATATGCCAACAAATTGGAAAACCTAGAAGAAATGGATAAATTCCTAGAATCATACTACCTCTAAAACTGAATCAGGAAGAAATAGAAAATTTAAAGAGACCAATTACCAGCAATGAAATAGAATCAGTAATCTAAAAACTCCCAACAAACAAAAGCCCAGTTTGAATTCTACCGAACATTTAAAGAAGAGCTAATACTTATTCTTTTCAAACTATTCCAAAGAGTAGAAAAGAGAGGAGAGCTTTCAAATTCATTCTATTAGGCTAACGATACCATGATATCTAAACCATATAAAGACACTACAAGAGAGAGACAGAGGGAGAGAGCATGTGCGAAATAAAGCCAATATTTCTGATGAATATAGATACAAAAAATCCTCAAAGAAAATTAGCAACCAAATCCAACAGTACATTGAAAAACATCATTCACCATGATCAAGTGAGATTTATTCCCGGAATGTAAGGGTGGTTCAGTATTCACAAATCAATCAATGTGATATATCACATCAACCAAGAGAAAAACCATAGGATCATTTCAATAGATGCAGAAAAAATTTGACAAAGTACAACATCCAACATCAATTCTTGATAAAAGCCCTCAACATAGTAGGTTTAGAGGAAATATCCCTCAACATCCCTCAACATAATAAAGCCCATATATGAAAAACCTACAGCCAACATCATACTCAATGGAGAAAAACTGAGAGCTTTTCTCCTAAGATCAGGAACAAAACAAGGATGTCCACTCTTACTACTTTTATTCAACATAGTACTGGAAATACTAGCCACAACAATCAGACAACAAAAATAAAGGCATCCAAATCGGTAAAGGAGAAAGTAAAACTTAGACTATTTGCAGATGACATGATATTATATACTGAAAACTCCAAAGAGTCCACCAAAAAACTACTAGAACAAATAAATGAATTTAGTAAGGTTGCAAGATACAAAATAAATTTATAGAAATCCATTGCATTTCTACATACAAATAATGAGGTAACAGAGACAGAAATTAAGAAAACAGTCATATTTACAATAGTACCAAAAATAATAAAATACCTAGGAATAAACTTAACCAAGGAGGTGAAAGACCTGTACTCTGGAAAGTATAAAACATTGATGAAAGAGCGGTGATTGGGTGGCTCTGTTGGTTAAGCGTCAGACTCTTGATTTCAGCTCAGGGCATGATCTCACGGTTCATGGGTTTGAACCTCACGTCAGGCTCTGCACTGACAGTTGGGGGCCTGCTTGGGATTCTCTCTCTCTCTCTCTCTCTCTTTCTCTTTCTGTCCCTCTACTGCTTGTGCTCTCTCTCTCTCTCTTTCTCTCTCAATAGGAATAAACTTAAAACTTTAAAAAACTGTTGGTAATGTTTATAAAATTTCAAGAAATTGTAATTGAATTTTATAAATACCTGATATTGGTCATAAGAGCTTGAGTAGAGCTGGGTCAGGTCAATCCATCCTATTCATAGACCACCCCAAGCACATATTCAACTGATGGGAGATAACCTCCCCTGCTGACAAAGAGCAAATGACCGGAAGCAAGGGAGAGGGGATGATTAGCTAACCTCCCTAAAATGCACACCAAGGACATTTTTTAGTTTTCTTATCATGGATAAACCTAATACAATTGTGCTTTTAATGTTATCTCTATAATGATTTGAGTGACTCTTTAAAAGAAAGCAAACAAGGATCTTTTTGTTCCTGGATAAGAACTGAAAACTTCAGGTAATCCTAAATCCTTATTTAGGATTAAATATTTAATTAAATCCTTATTTAGGATTAATTTAAAAATTACTTTTTTCCAGGGTGCCTGGGTGGCTCATTCAGTTCAGCTTCCAACTCTTGATTTAGGCTCCGGTCATGATCTCACGGTTGGTGGCATCCAGCCCCACATTGGGCTCTGTGCTGACAGCGTGGAACCTGCTTAGAATTCTCTCTATTTGCTCCTTCCCAGCTCATGCTCTCTGTCTCTCTCTCTCAAGATAAGTAAGTAAACTTTAAAAAAAACAAACATTGTTTTCCTTCTCTGTTATTCCCAATTGTTTCTTGACTTTTTGGTGTAACAAATCAAGCTTACAGATTGATTTAAAAGAAAAAAAGCTTTTAAAAAAATAAATAAAAGTAAAAAGCTTTGAAAAGCTCTTAGGAATTTACAGATACTGACTTGTATCTCCCCTTTTTACCTCCCCGCAAAAGTCTTCTGCTAAGGGGCTGTGGTTGAAATCACTATATTTATTATTAATATATAAAGAAGCATTTCTTAAAACATAAGGAATCCATTCTCTGTAATGCTTTTTGAGGAATGCTTCTCAGTAGGATATTTTTTTAATGTCTCCCTGAAGAGCCCACCAGGTTTTTCAGGGGACTGCCAATCAGTTATGCAGGTATTTTCTAAAATGTACAGTGTGTATTTAGTGTGTATTTTCTCCTGAGGGAGAATTCCTTTGTTGTTTTGTTTTCTCTCTCCTTTGAAAAGATAGCTCCTTCTCTGGTATCATCTTAGGGTCACTTAAGCCCAAACTGCTTTAGGCCATTGTCCATTTTCATGTAGATTTCTTGGCTATTTTGTTTGTTTGTCCAGAAAGACATTTAGTTCTTTGTCCTAGGGCTGGCTTTGAAAAGGAAGATAGTCACATAAGTGAAAAATAGTCAATTATACTCATTGACTAAATTTAATATATTGTTGTTCTCCCACTGCTCAGGCTGGCTCTAAGACCTCAAATCAGGGGCAGAGATACATAAGAGATTTTGCTTGGCTTGCTGTGTGTGTATGCATCCATCCATGCATATGTGTGAGAAAGAGAGAGAGCGAGAGAGTAGCAGATTTGCAGAAAGATTGAAGAATGCAGAGCAAAACTCCAAATATAGAATTTGGTTTATAAACAAAGACAACGTGTAGGTGGATCTATGGAATTAAAATATGCTGAATTATAAATCAGTTCAGTAATGCACAACGGCACCACCACTTAGAAAAGTTTAACAGTTTCTTAAAAAGTTAAACATATACCTACAGTATAATTCAGCTATTCAACTTTTAGGTGTTTAGCTAAGAGAAATGAAAACATAGGTCTATGTGTACACAGTATGCCAGTGTTCATAGCACTATTATTCATCATAGTTGTGAACTTCTGACACCTGAATGCCCATCAACTGGTAAATGGATTAATAAAATGTAGTTATACTTATTCAGTGGAATACTATTCATCGGTAAAAAGAAACAAACTACTAATATATGCAAAAACACACACGATCTCAAAAACAACATGTGAAAGAAATAGACCACATATAGAAGATGACTTACAATATGCCTTAGTTCTCTGGGCTGCTATAACAAAACACCAGAGACTGAGTGGCTTACAAACAACAGAAATTTATTTCCTACAGTTCTGGTGGATGGCAAGTTCAAGATCAGGCTGCCTGCATGGTCAGGGTCTGCTGAAGACCCTCTTCTGAGATACAGATTGCTGACTTATTGTGTCCTCTCCTGGTGGAAGGGGTGAAGGATCTCTCTTGAGCCTCTTTTATAAGGGCACTCACCCCATTCTTGACAGTGGAGCTTCATTACTGAAGCAGTCATTTTATTTGTTTGTGTGTTTGCTTATTTATTTTTCTTGGCTCTTTTACCATCACTGAAAGCAACATTGCAGTAAGACTAGCATCTTACATGGTATTTCAGATGCATGGAAAGGAAGTTTGGGAAGTGACACTTGGCTGATGTAAGGAATAGGAAGAGCTTATCTGTTCATTTATTCATATTTATTGCCACAAAATTATTCATTCTTGTTCAGAATGTCTGTGTTTAAAAACCGAACTGTTTTACATAGTATCTTTGGACACTGTGGGGTATGTGACCCCTTGGCTTTCTGATGTTTCCAGTGCTCTGATGTTTGCTTTCTGAGGTCTACCCTGTCCTTTGGTGTTATCACCCTCATTTGAAGAAAGGTGCTAGCCACATTTCAAATTCTAGCTTATTCATAGGAGAGGAAATTGCAGTTCAGAAGAGGAAACAAACTACTCAATACCCTTGTTGGTGGCCCAGCTAGAGCTGTCCTTTCTGGAACTCTCTTTGTGCTCTTTTCACTGTACCGTGTAAGGCACTTCTTTCTCCAGCTACCTCCAGTTGAATAGATCACTCATGCTTGGAAAAGAGGAACTTAATCTTTTTTTTTTTTTTTAATTTTTTTTTAATGTTTTATTTATTTCTAGGATAGAGAGAGAGAGAGAGACAGCGTGAGCAGGGGAGGGTCAGAGAGAGAGGGAGTCACAGACTGAAACAGGCTCCAGGCTCTGAGCTGGCAGTCAGCACAGAGCCCGACGCGGGGCTCGAACCCACGAACCGCGAGATCATGACCTAAGCGAAAGTCGACGCTTAACCGACTAAGCCACCCAGGCGCCCCGGAAATTAATCTTTTTTTAAAAACTTTACTTTTTTTTAAAGTTTATTTCTTTTTAGAGAGAGAGAGAGAGAGGACCAAGAGGGGGAGGGGTATACAGAGAGAGAGAGACACAGAATCCGAAGCAGGCTCCAGGCTCTGAGCTGTCAGCACAGAGCCCCACGCAGGGCTTCAACCCACATACTGAAAGATCATGACCTGAGCCATAGTCTGACATTTAACTGACTGAGCCATGCAGGTGCCCCAAGATGAACTTATTCTTATATGTATGTATTGTTTTGACCCCAAATTGTAAACCAATCCAACACATAGAAAGTTATTTAAATGACTGAAAGTCAGTGGAATGTTCAAGTATTCACTATTATTATCAGGAAAGAATGCTCAAACAGCTCTGTACCAGAAGCAGGGCCAGGTCCTAGTACTAAAGGCAGGGCTGGAGCTAGGATGGAGGGGAATAATTTTTTCCAGAGAATGAGAAAACATAACTCATCATATTATTATAATCCCTAAAGGTCCTCTTTTTACTAATTATCATATAAAATCCACAGACAAATCACACCTTCATTAAAGAGTAAGGCTATGATTTTAGAGTCAAAACATATAATCAGCTAAAGAGAAGTCCAAGTAGCCCCACAGTATCCATACATACACTAAGCATCTCAAAGCACCTATGGTAGATTTAACTGAAAAAGAAATAAAACCAGAATTTTTTCTAGTAATTTTTCTCAAATGATGATTCATCATTGCTAATATATATATATCAAGCACCTGTATTTGGCAGACCCTGTGGGAAGCCATGTACATGAAAGATCTTGTTTAATTCTCACTCAGACCTTACGCATTAAGAGTATTCCTTATCATCAAGACCCCATTTTACAGATGGGGAAGAAACTGGAACTTACTAGTAGAATCTCACCTGAGGTCATGCACTGGTATGTAGTGGGGCCACGGTTTGACACCTGAATCTGCTCTCTCAGGCAGAAATTTACTACAGGAATTTACCAGCAACAGAGTCAACAAATAATATATTATTTACCCTTCAAATTTAGACTGTTTTTTCCTACAGTGAGAATTTGTTCTTACTAACAGTATAGTGCCAGGATGCATGCTTCAGATGAAATAAAAATGTTTTTGTTCATAAATGGGTGTCCCCATCTGCCTTTTTTTTTCCAATTGAAATTGGAGGAAGAGTGCATTTTGTGCATAAATGGAAGCTGGCAAATAGGCCTTGGATTTTGAGTAAAAAGACAGGTCAGACATACCCTCTTCAGTAATTGAAAGAGAAGAGACTCCAGATACTTCAACCAGAAACTTTCAAAGAAAGCAGAATACCTCAATCATTTCCATATAAAAGACACAAGGGTTGGAATTCAATAGCTCTGTTTCTTCTTCGGAGAAAAAGAATGTAGCTTTTGTCCGCTGATAAAAGTTTGATCTGTGGAAAACAGGCCCTTGTACTTCTTCCCGGCAGAAAATAGTTCTGTGACTGTGGTTTTGTGCTCGAGGTCTTCCCGTGTGATGTGGCCGGTCTAGAAGATGATGTCATTGGCCTCCAGAGCCAAAGCAACTAAGGGCACCGGTAGAGTTGCGTGGAGTGGCCAGGCCATCTGTGTGTTCCAAATTTGTATTACTGACGTGTAGGCCAAGTTCTCAGCTGGTTATTCATTTTGTTGAATGAACAGGACCAGGTTGACCCATGAGGCTTGAGAGCTTCCCAGCAATGAGGCAAAACACTGAGGTGAGAAGCCACGTGACGCAGGGCTTAGGTGTATGAGTTCAAGAACGTGACCTCATGGGTTTGTATCCCAGCTCCCACTCTTTGAGAATGGTGATGTTGAAAGGGTTTTTCTTTTTCTTTTTTTTTAAATTTTTTTTTAATGTTTTATTTTTATTTCTAGGAGAGAGAGAGACAGCATGAGCAGGGGAGGGTCAGAGAGAGAGGGAGTCACAGACTGAAACAGGCTCCAGGCTCTGAGCTGGCAGTCAGCACAGAGCCCGACATGGGGCTCGAACCCACAAACCGCAAGATCATGACCTAAGTGAAAGTCGGACGCTTGACCGACTAAGCCACCCAGGTGCCCCGTGATGTTGAAAGGGTTTTTCAAATGAAGGCTATTATATTTAATGAATGTCTATTATAAATCAGAATAATAGACAACTCATTTTAGATTAATGTACACATACGCACACACCTACATACGCTGCAGGCCAATCCAATTCAGTGTTATTGGTGTTAGTTTATTTGATAAAAAGAGTCCCTCTGTTATGATAGAACTTGTGTAAGGATTTCATTTACCCTGACTTTCAACTCTCATACTAGCTGTGGCTCCCCATTCTCCAGAGCTGCCTCATACTAGGTCAGTCAGGAATAATACAAAGAATGATACTTTCCCAGCAACTGGGAATCCCTACTAACACTAACCCCCTTTGGGGGTTATGTCAACCACTCATTTGGACCTGAAGTATGGCACATCTATACTTTTACAATTTTATTGGAACCAATAGAATCAGATATTGGCAAGCTTATTATTACGCAGTGACAGGGTAGAGTGAGCCCCTTGAAAAGATTTGTAGTAAGTAAGCATTTCACAACAAAGGCTCAGGTGTGAGAAACATAGCTTTATTTTCCTTTAGTTCTGTTTCTATTATGTAGTAACACAATCTCAATTGGTTGTTCCTAATTCCTCCTGGGATTGAATCTAATAAATTCTAGGGGCTTATGTAGTAAGTCCCAAGGCATTAGAAGGAGAGAAGGGAGAAGAAATGAATTCTCAATGTCGTGCAGGCCTCACTGAAACATCCTTTGTTCCAACAGTCCTTGTGTTGATCCATGCTGGCTGGGCCTTCCTCAGAAGTATGTAGGGCCTGGACTCACTCAGCCAGTGTGGAGCAGACAAGCCCATGATACAGACCTTCCTCAACTTAACCATGAGGATATGTCCCAGTAAACCTGTTGTAATTGGAAATAATGGCCTTTAATTCACCCAACCTAATGAACATCGTAGCTTAGCCTAGCCTACCTTAAACAGAAGACTTATATTAGTCTACAATTGGGAAGAATCATCTAACACAAAGACTATTTTCTCCTAAGTGTTGAATGTCACATATAATTTAGTGAATACTGTGATGAAAGTGAAAATTGGAATGGCTGTGTGGTGACAGAAGGGTTGCAAGCACATCACTTGTTTACCCTTGTGATCTGGTGGCTGACTGGAAGCCGTGGCTCCCTTCCACTGCTCCACATCATGAGAGTGTCATGCTGTCTATTACTCGCTTGGGAAAAGATCAAAATTAAAGATTTTAAGTACAGTTTCTACTGAATGCCTATTACTTTTTTGCCTTTGTAAAGCTGAAAAATCATGAAGTCCATCTATTGTAAGTTAAACTATTGGAAGTTGGGGACTCTGTAATTGCATTTGGAATGAAACTACATTGCTGGCATCTTCTAACACCTCTGGGATAGTATTAAAGTCAGAAATTTTAGGGGCACCGAGTGGCTCAGTCAGTTAAGCATCAGACTTTTGATTTCAGCTCAGGTCACAATCTCATGGTTTGAGCATCAGGCTCTGTGCTGACAGTTCAGAGCCTGGAGCCTGCTTGGGATTCTGTGTCTCCGTCTGTCTCTGCCTCTCTCTCAAATAAATAAACATTTTAAAAAAGACAGAAATTTTAAAGTTAAAATTTAAAAATTATTTTAAGGACTTTAATCATATATAAAAATAGAGAGCAGTGAATCCCCAATTATTACTCTCCCAGCTGCAACAATCATAAATTTTTATTTCACCTGTATCCCCCCATACTAGATTATTTTTAAGCAAATCTGGGATTTGCTTCAAAATAAACTAATGTATTTGCACAATACACAATAGTACTGAATTTTAATGATGCTCAAAAAATGAGGATGAGGTGCAGTGTCCCATGACTGCCTCCTACCGATGTGGGAAACAAAAGCAAAAGGAAATGGCAGATAAAATTAAATTTTCTTATAACCTTCAGCCCATTCACAAATACTTGAAGTTGGCAGAGTAAAACATTTCTCCAGCAACTCCCTCCAATCTTAGTGTTAATGCTTTGCTAGAGGGGAAAACAATTTTAGCTGGATAATAGCTGGGCCTCCAGTATCCTGTGACTCATCTTTAGCATATGAAACTTTCATTGGAAACTTCCCCTGGATTTACCTCCCCCAACTCCAAATATATAACCAGTCTCTCCACAGGGTGTGGAACAGCTCTTTCTACCCACATGTCCTATCTCTGTGCTTTAATAAAATCATCATTTTTGCACCGAAGACATCTCAAGAATTCTTTCTTGGCTGTAGGCTCTGGACCACCCTGCCATCACCCCCCACACCCTCACTACCATGAGGCTATGAGCAGTTGCTTTACGTGCCAAATGCAGGGCATTGGGCTGGTTGTATGTTGGTCACCAGAGAAGCGCCTCCTTCTGACTCCTTCAGGACAAAAGTCTCTCTCCTTTAGTGCTAAAATCTAGGTTTTCATAACCCTCTGGGGCACAGTAACTTTCCTGAAATCCTCTGTGGTCCATGTAAAGGCACAAAAGTCACTCATTCACCCTAGCTCCAAGCTGGGAAGTAGGATGTATGACCCTTCCTGCAGATAGGTATCCACCTGGTCACAGCTCTCCCTACATCTGTACTGATGTGCCTTCTTCCTCTGTCCCTTTTATAAAGAATGAGTGAGTGCGAGTTTGGAGGTGTTGACAGAGGGAAGACCTGTTGGTTTTCGTGAAGCCTGTTACAAACATCTGGTCTATACTGCAGTTCTCAGAATCACATGAAGAGTCTCTGTAGCCATATTCTACTTCTGGATTGATCATATCTCTCCTGAGTGGCAAAGAGCTTAAAATCTAGTATCTCTTCAAACGAGATGGGAAAAACTGAGAGAAAGGAGAAAAATTTTTCAAAAATACTTTCCTGCCAAATACTGGTCGAAAAGTTTGTTCCAGAAAATTAATGAAGTCAACACAGCATGCTTCATAGCCTTGCAAGATAGGAGAGGGAGTATAAGGCTGTGGGTTCTGGAGCAGATAGACCTGGACCGTAATCTCTTTTACAGTCCAAGGGATTGTCTTTCCTCAGTTTCCTCATCTGTATGATGGGGATGGTAACACTTACTTAATTATAATTATTAGAAGGTTAGAAAATTAGGGGCACCTGAGTGGCTCAGTCAGTTGAGCGTCCGACTTCGGCTCATGTCGTGATCTCATGGTTCATGGGTTCGAACCCCATGTCAGGCTCTGTGCTAACAGCTCAGAGCCTGGAGCCTACTTCAGATTTTTTGTCTCCCTCTCTATCTGACCCTCCCCTGCTCACACTGCCTCTCTCTTTCTCTCTCTCTCAGAAATAAATAAAACATTAAAAAAATTAGGTTAAAAAATTAGATAATCTTAGTGCTAGTTACATATTAAGCACCTAAGTATTATTAATGCTATTACAGATGCTCATTGTCACACAATGAGAATGACTTGTCACAAAGGTCCTATGGGAAAGTGGGTATAAATTGGGTCTTAAAGAGTATGTATGTCTTCTGTAGACAAGTATGGGGGTGTGTAGCAGGTAGAGCATTCTAGATAAAGAAAATAGGTTCATCAAGGACAATGACCCAAATCCCTCTTTATTGTCACAAAAAGTTATCAGCCACTAAAAATAATAGTTAAAAAAGTTAACTAAAGATGAAATGAGTTTTCTTTTTGTAAATATGATTAGTTCCCCTTATTATAAGCAAAATATATTTATAGAAAATATTTAGGAAATACAGACAAAATGAAGGGAAACTACTCAACATCTTCAAGATATACATTTTTAGTTGTGGTAAAATATACATAACTTAAAATCTTGTGAGAACCTTAGGCATAATATAAAATGTATATAATATAAATGTTTAAATATTTATTTTGAGAGAGAGACAGAGTGTGCATGCAAGCAGGGGAGGGTCAGAGAGAAAGGGAGAAAGAATCCCAAGCAGGCTCTGCACTGATCTCAGCAGAGCCCACCTCGGGACTCCAACTCATGAACCATGAGGTCATGACCTGAGCCAAAATCAGAAGTCAGATTGATGAGGCTTTGGGATAAATGGTGGGGTTCAGAGCCAACAGCCAAGAAGGAATCCTTGAAGATGTTTTTGGTGAAAAAAGGTGACTTTATTAAAGCAGGGAGACAGGGCCCATGGGCAGAAAGAGCTGCACTGAGGTTGGTAAGAGTGACTGGTTACATACTATGTTGGGGGAGGTAAGGTCAAGGGGAAGTTTCCAAAGAGTATTTCTTATGCTGAAGAAAATTCACAGGATACTGGATGCCTAGCTGTTGTCCAGCTAAGGTTGTTTTTCCCTCTAGCAAAGCATTAACATTAGGATAGTAGGGAGTTCCTGGAGAGATGTTATACTCTTTATTTGCCTCAAGTATTTGTCAACAGGCTGCAGGTTATAAGGAAACTTAATTTTACCTGCCATTTCATTATTGCCTTTGTTCCCCATATCATTATGGAAGGGTGATGTTGGGGCTCCAAAACCCGAGTCTATAGGTTTCTGGAGATTAGGCTATTGATACGATTGCCTTTTTTTTTTTTTTTTTATAGTTTACTAAGATATTTGTAAGTTGATGGAGACCCATGTCCTGAGTGACTGTGATCTCTGTCAATTAACCATTTGTTTTCTTTCCTTTCCTTTGTCCTTGGGCAGCCAGGAGTGCCTGAGGATCATCACACATATCCCACCTTGGTGGGGAGGAGGCTGGGGGGGCTAGCTTGTACTTTGCCCTCAGTCTGCCTAATGCTCCCTCATCAAGATGTTTGACCGACTGAGCCACCCAGGCACCCATTAGCCATCTTCAAGTGTACAGTTAGGTAGTATTAAGTACATTCACATTGTCATGAAACCAAACTCGAGAACATTTTTCATCTCTCCTAACTGAAACTTCATACCCATTAAACACTAACTCCCCACAAGCCCCTCAGCCCCTGGCGGCCATCATTCTACTTTCTGTCTCTATACATTTGATGACTTTAGGTCCCTTGTGTAAATGGAGTCATATGGTATTTGTCTTTTTGGGACTGTATTATTTCACTTATAATTGATATTTTAATATAGTTTTATAGTTTTACCTAATTATGTATGGAAATGTTTGGATCTACCATGTTTATTTAACTACTTCCCTGTAGTGGGATAGCTAGGAGCTTACAATAAAATAAAACATTATAAATAACACTGAAATTATTATCCTTATATTTAATCTTTAGGTATATTCATTGTTCTTTTTTTAATACTTATTTTTTTTTTTTTTTGAGAGAGAAAGAGACGGAGTGCAAGTGGAGGAGAGGTAGAAAGAGAGGGAGACGTAGAATCCAAAGCAGGCTCCAGGCTCTGAACTGTCAGCACATAACCCGATGCAAGGCTTAACTCAGGAACCATGAGATCGTGACCTGAGCCAAAGTTGGATGCTTAACTGACTGAGCCACCAAGGCGCCCTCTCATTGTTCTTTAGAATAAATTTCTACGAGTCTGTTTTCTGGGTCATAAGATATGCACACATTAGGGTTTTGATAAATATTGCCACCTGCCCTTTAGAAATGTGGTAACAGGGTCGCCTGGGTGGCTCAGTAGGTTAGACATCTGACTTCAGCTCAGGTCATGATCTCAAGGTCTGTGGGTTCAAGCCCCGCATCAGGCTCTGTGCTGACAGCTCAGAACCTGGAGTCTATTTCAGATTCTGTGTCTCCCTCTCCAACCCCCTCCCCCAGCTCATGCTCTGTCTCTCTAAAATGAATAAATGTTAAAAATTTTTTTAAGAAAAGAAAAGAAATGTGGTAACAAACTCTATTCCTATCAGTGGTGTGAGTACTGGTTTCTTTGTTCCTTTGGCAGTCCTCCCTCCCTCCCTCCCTCCCTCCCTCTTTCTTTCTTTCTCTCTCTCTCTCTCTGAAAGTTTAAATTGCAACTAGTTTTGATCCCATATCAGTCATTGCCTAAAGCCCAGTGAAGCACAGACTTCACAATGGATATACCAAACACCTCACGTGCTCCAGCCCAAAGAGCTATGGAGTCAAACTGAGAACTTCATGGTTCAAGAAATTCAGGGCAGTTAACCTAATCCTGCTTAACCAGAAAATCCCCAGCTCCTGGTTTAGGATTCTCTCAGCCTTTGAAGGTACAGAAAATCATGTTATTTAGTATCCTAAAGATATAACTCACATTGACTGGATCTTTGTTTATTGTTCTTCAAATTTAGCTCCTAACAATACTCGTTGCTGGGAAAATTCAGCAAAGTATTCAATTCAGGTTAAAATACTAGAATAAGAGAAAATAATGTCTAACTCAACAGATGATTGATTATACCTACCAAAAGGAACCAGTCTTCAAATAATTACCTTGAAATTTGAGCTGGGAAGGTGCTCTAATCACTTCATTAAGAAAATCAGAGTATGAGCACACTAATTATTTGTTTAGATTTATGTTTTTAAAATTAGAGATTTTGCCCATTATGTCATTTCCTAAACAATCAGTTTTAGAGATTTAGTAAGGTAATAAAAAAATTAATATGCTTGCAGATCTACAAAAACATTGTTTCTGGAAATTAGATCGACTGAAGCATATTATTGAGTGAGCTTAACAAAATAAAAGATACTAGAAGGATTCTAAACACTCATTGGAGAAAATACCAACTAATATCTAAATTCTGCTTAAATGCTTCATAATGCACATACATGAGCATATACACACATGTGCACACATATACATGTGTGCCAAAAAAGAAGAAAGATCAGGAAAACATGGAACAGTGTTGGTTTGAAAGCCATTTCCTTTGCTATCTGTACCTTGAATTTCCTTAAGGGTAGGTTTGGATTTTGTTTGGGTTTTGGTAATTCAGAACAGTGGCTCAGTCTTTACTCATAACTGGAGATTCCCCCCTCCCCTTCATCTTGTCCCTGTCAGTTAAGACCTTATTTATGAAATTCCACTTTTTGTCCTATCTTCCTCTTTTTATTGTTTGTCATGTGAAGTCAGATTCACTGGTGTCAGCAGCCCCTGACTTGTGATTAAAGCTGAATACAGGCAAATTCTGGCTTGATTCTGGGGTGTGGCGGGGATGGCAGAGGTGGCTGGGGACTGGAGAAGAAACTTTTGTATGAACTTTGGGTGTGTATTTCCAATAAGGGCGATTTCATCTCCAATGGGGTGAAACTTAGATGGTAAACTTGAGGCTGAAAAATACCTTATTATCTTTATATATAAAGCATAAATATACAGTATATCTGTGGCAGTACACTTTCATGACAGTGATGGTTAGGGGAAAAAATATCTGAAAAGCCTTGGTGAGGAGGAGGGCGAAATAATGCCTTAGAGGAACAGTAATACTTTTTTTTTTTTTTTTATAAGGCACTCAGCTGCCTAGGAAAGAGTAAGTATAATACCCCATGTTCTCTTAAAGGGAAATATTCACCTTAATAAAATATATAAATTGGGGGCACCTGCGTGGCTCAGTTGGTTAACCTTCTGACTTTTGGTTTCTGCTCAGGTCATGATCTCATGGTTCTAGCCCTGCATCAGGCTCCATACTGACAGTGTGGAGCCTGCTTGGAATTCTTGGTCTGCCTCTCTGTCTGCCCCTCTCCCATTTGCACTGTCTCTCTCAATTAAACAATAATTATAATGAAGAAGGAGGAGGAGGAGGAGGAGAAAGTTTAAACTATATAAAATGATCATGCTTTGGGCTTGGAGATATAGACTAAGCATCTCTCAATTTCTTTTCTACTCTTACCTTTGTAGGATTCTCAGTGCAGAGAACAGCACAGGATGAAGGTATAAATCAGAAACGATAGCCTGCCTGTATCTGCAAAAACTTAAATTGCTTCACAATGTTGAACAAAAGGACTGGGAAGGGAGAGCATATTGTTTGACCTCGTATTATGTGTCAGCATTGACTAGCTGGCTAGCTGATGGCCTGTACTTGAGGGGAGCTCTGGAAGATTATTTACAAAAATGGCTACAATTGTTCCTACAGCTGTGCCCTCTGCAGGGTCGCTTTGCAGCATCTCTATTCAAGAGGCAACAGTACTTCTCCAGCCTTAGCAAGCTAAGGCTTGCAGAGGCCCTTGCATGCTTTTGCTCTCTTTAGGTACTCTTGGGTCTTGTGTGGGAACAAGCCTGAGTTGGTCTAATTGAGGATGAGTGACCACGTGAAGCAGAGATGGGCCATCCCAGCTGAGGTCATCTTAGATCAACTGGCACTCAAGTGACCCAGCACCTGACCACAGACACGTGAGTAAATGCACCCAAGACCAGAACTGCCCACTTGAGCACAACCTAAAGTACTGACCCACAGAACCGCAAAATAAGTAAATGGTTGGTGCATTTAGCCACTGAGTTTTGGGGATTGTCTATATATGTAGTAACAATTAACTGTTAGAGCAGTTCAAATGCTGTATTAACAGGTGTGGGTAAAGCCAAAAACAAACAAAAACATGCAGGATGCACAGGTAAATAATATTTAAAAACACAAGCACCTACAAAAAAATAGCTGTTGTCTCTCTTCATGTGGTAAATTAATGGTTAATTTTACATGTCAAGTTGGCCAGGCTATAGTGCTCCATCTTTTGGTCAAAACACCAGTGCAGATGCTGCTGTTTTAAAAGATGTGATTAACATGAAATCAGTTGACTTTGAGTAAAGCAGAATATTTTCCATAACATGGGTGGGCCTCATCTAACTGGTTGAAGGTCTTAAGAGCCTTTGAGACTGAAGTCCCAGGAGGAGAGAGGAATTCTACCTCCGGATTGTCTTTGGACTCAAGATGCAGTATCAACTCTTCCTGGAATTTCTAGCCTGCTGGTCTGCCCTGTGGTGTTGGGACTTGCCAGCCCACCCCACCTCCAGTGACCTGAACCAATTCCTTAAAATAAATCTCTCTGTGCATCCTATTGACTCTGTTTCACTGGAGAACCCTGACTAATACAGTAAAGATTAAGCTATTATTTAGGCTACTAGTTTAGTTTAGAACATGGCTTGGGGGCTACCTGGGTGGCTCAGTTGGTTACACTTCCAACTTCATTCAGCTCAGGTCATGATCTCACTGTTGTGTGATTTGAGCTCTGTATTGGGCTCTCTGCTGTCGGCGTAGAGCCTGCTCCAGATATTCTGTCCACCTTTCCCTTGCCCCTCCCTCACTCTCTAAAAAAAAAATTAAAAAAAAAAAAATAACATGGCTTGGGTCACACCAGTTGGTACAGTCGAAGAACCGAGATTTCCTGAGATCTCCCTCTCAGGCCAATTTCATGGAGAGGATCTGGTGCCCAGCATCAGGGAGGGAACTACTTTAGTCCCTTCCCTTTTATATCTAGCTACTGCAGGTCTCTGAGGCCCTCTCAGAATGTTAAGAGTTCTCCTGTTCCTGGCAGATAAGGTTTTGGCTTGGGTGTCCCTGGATTAATACCAACGGAGGTAGAGGAGGTAGACGTGTCCCTGAACGGTCAGGACACTGAGGCAGCCTGGGCCCGAGGGCGTGAGAGTGCATGTGCGCATGCGCGGCACATGAGCGTCGGAAGCCCCTCCCACTCTCCGAGCCTCGGAAGCCCCTCCCACTTTCCGCTGCCAAGTGTGTAGCACCACCGCCCAGCACTGCCGCCCCTCGGCGCAGGCTGTCCCGGCCTGGTGGCTCTGAAAGGGGACACACACTCCCCTCTGATATCCGGTGTTCCCTTAGGTTCTTCCAATGGGCCCGCAGCCCAGTGCAACCGTTTTGTAGCATCTTTCTGATCAGGATACTCCTTCATTATGTGGACATTTACACGAAAGCCCAACACTAGGCAGGAGAAAAAGAAAGGCTATTGAAGTGGGATAGAAGGTCCGCGGTGTTTCTTCTTTGTCCTTCTTCCCACTCTCTGGGCAGCTCCTGAGCAGGCTTTGTGGAACTGCGGGGACTTTGAGGAGGTATTTGAACACCACCGAAACTCAGAAGACTGCCAGGTCTTTAAACTTCCTGGGATCTCAGCTTTCTCTAGAAAAAGAGGATGTTCCATTAACTGATCATCAAGGGGGCCTCCAGCTTAAACATTTCATGAGTCTGTGATTTGTTCCCTTTAATAATACTACTAACCTTTACTGGGCATGGGCTCTATCTTACGTCCTTGATCCATGGTTGCTATGTCAGTTATATAACCATCCTGTAGAGTAGATATATCATCCATTTTACAGAGGAGGAAATGAAAGTTTAGGGAAGTTAAGCAGTAATTAGGTGGCAGAACAGCATGTGAACCCAGGTCTGCGTAACTCCAGGGACAGTGCCCCTTCCACTACTCTCCATATTGCTTTTCATGAAGCCAGAAATTCAGGTGAAGAATCCCTGGAAGGGAAATTCTGATTCCTTTCAGAAGCTTTTCTGTTTCTCTGCAATTCTAACCCTTGGATACTCCTTTGGCTGCTCTGTTGCTCAAGTAATTCATATTCCTTTGCAGGTTCTAGTCTGTTGGCCAGTCTTAAGATGGTCCAAATGTAAATGTCTCAAATCAGGATGCATTTTTCTTTATTACCTACATGTTATGAGAACCTTAAGATTATAAACGGGGGGTCCCTGTACTCACTAGAATGGACAGTATCATAGAAATAGACAGTGTTGCTTACCAAACAATTTGATACCATCATTATTTCCTGAATGCTTCTCATTGTAGGTGGGCAGCCATTACAGTCCATAAGCCAGGTCTGTTTCCTTTTAAGCCACCAGGCACTATTTGGAAATATGCTAACATATTCTACTCTGTCATAGTGGTTTTT
Source organism: Proteles cristata cristata (assembly GCA_017311185.1). Taxonomy (NCBI): domain Eukaryota; kingdom Metazoa; phylum Chordata; class Mammalia; order Carnivora; family Hyaenidae; genus Proteles; species Proteles cristata. The sequence continues at coordinate 423,853 of JAESUZ010003925.1, forward strand.
CAAGGATCCTTCACTACAAATTTCATCCTTATTCATAATAGCATGTGTGTATTTCTCGGTTGTATATCTGGTTGATTAAACAGACTGAACATACATACCCTCATCCAATAAGAAAGTCCGCTTTTTGATTGCAGCCTGATGTAAGGACTCTGCAGGGGACTTGATGCAATCCCGCCATGACATTAGGCCTTCCAAATCTTACTCTTTTAAGAACTGTCCCTTTAAAGATACTGCCATATGTGGTTTCTCTTTTATGAGAGGAGCCACTGGGGTTATATGGAAACCAATAAACTATTGACAATAAACTATTAAAAAATAAAAAATAAATACTAACCTCTTTTATTCTGTCACTTTCCTTCCAGTAAATAACTTGATAGTTTTCATTTCATTCCACATCATTACTACTGACTTAGCTGAGTCGCACACCCGTGGCATCAATTTTATTTTTCCAATATGAAATGTCAGAAGGTTAAGAAACCAAGTACTTAAGAGCTACATCCTTTTTATAACATGTATTCTTTTATTTAAGAGGCAATATTCTAACCATACTAACATGAAAGCAGGCTTCATCTTCTTCAACCCTCTTTTCTTCTTCTTTCCATCTTCAGTCCTCTTTTCCATTGATTCTTAAGGAAAAGCAGCCTCATTTCTATGGATGTTTAAGGAGCAGCTGATAGAGGAGTTAGCTGGAGGTTCTTCTGAGAGAAGGTTTATATACAACAGGAGACTCCTATTCCCTTCCCCTTCCTTCTTTTTTTAATGAGGGGAAGATAGTTTTCCTGGATATCTACAGCATTTTGTTACTTTAGAGAGAAATAGAAATCTTGCAAGCATACAAATGGATTCTTTATGGACCACAATGCTTTGATTAACAAAAAGTATAATAAAACAAACCAATTATAAACTTTTTTGTAAAAGTGTGTCTCTTCAATTTTCCTTTTCCATAGCTATTGAAGAAATAAGTGGTTGACTTAAAAGACAACTCCAGGGGCGCCTGGCTGGCTTAGTTGGTGGAGTATGGGACACTTGATCTTGTGGGGTTGTAAGTTCAGTTCCAGGTTAGGTGTAGAGATTACTTACAAATAGAATCTTAACTCCCCCTCCCCAAAAAAACCTCCAGATATTATTATTTTTTTAATTTTTTAATAGTTTATTGTCAATAGTTTATTGGTTTCCATATAACCCCAGTGCTCATCCCCACAAGAGCCCTCCCCCATGCCCATCATCCCCTTCCCCTCTCCCCCACCCCCATCAGCCCTCAGTTTGTTCTCAGCATTCAAGAGTCTCCCATGGTTTGCCTCCCTCCCTTTCCCACACTATTTTTCCCTTTCTTCTCCTCCATGGTCCTCCATTAAGTTCCTCCTAGTCCTCCTATATGTGCAAACATATGGTATCTGTCCTTCTCTGCCTGACTTATTTCGCCTAGCATAACACCCTCAAGGTCCATCCATGTTGCTACACATGGCCAGATTTCATTGTTTCTCATTGCCATGTAGTATTCCATTGTATAGATAAACCACATCTTCTTGATCCATTCTTCAATTGATGGACGCTTAGGCTCTTTCCATGTTTTGGCTATTGTTGAGAGTGCTGCTATGAACACTGGGGTACATGTGCCCCTATGCATCAGCACTCCTGTATCCCTTGGGTAAATTCCTAGCAGTGCTACTGCTGGGTCATAGGGGAGTTTTATTGTTAATTTTTTGAGGAACCACTACACTGTTTTCCAGAGGGGCTGCACAAGTTTACATTCCCACCAACAATGTAGGAGGGTGCCCGTTTCTCCACATCCTCACCAGCATCTAGAGTCTCCTGATTTGCTCATTTTAGCCACTTTGACCAGTATGAGGTGGTATCTCAGTGTGGTTTTGATTTGTATTTCCCTAATGAGGAAGGATGCTGAGTATTTTTTTTTTTAAGATTTCTTTTTTTAAAATGTTTTTAATTTATTTCTGAGAGAGAGAGACAGACAGACAGACAGCGTGAGCAGTGAAGGGTCAGAGAAAGAAAGAGACACAGAATCTGAAACAGGCTCCAGGCTCTGAGCTAGCTGTCAGCACAGATCCCGATGTGGGGCTTGAACCCACAAACCGTGAGATCATGACCTGAGCCGAAGTCTGATACTTAACCAACTGAGCCACCCAGGTGTCCCAAAACTCCAGATATTATATATATATACATAATTATAAAATTTTATAAAATTATAAAATTATCAGCATTATTGAGATATAATTGATGAATAGAATTCAAATATAT